>OX411310.1:33583218-34120862 GCA_948150685.1 Rhaphigaster nebulosa
AAATACATGTTTTAAGTTCTTCTGAGTCCAAACAAAAAAGTCTCGCAAAATAGTCCGTATGCCTGTGTGTATGTGAACAGTCTAGCACCAAAACTAATAGTTGTACAAAACACAGCAACTTTTTCGCTAGAATCGACTAACTGAAAGTGCCACTTCTTTTCATCGATTTTGTACTTTTTTTTACAATTTTCTCGAAAATGGCTTTAACGATTTTTATGTAACTTACTAAAGTGTTCTCCTAAAAGCCATTGACATTTTCATTTATTTAGTAGATCACCGAAAAAATATATTGAAAATATTGACGAGAAGAAAGAAAATTTTATTAACTCAAAACTCAAGAAGTGTGCATTTTACGCATGTATAATTATAGTCAATAAAAAATAAATCTAAATCGGACCAGTATTAGCAAAGGTACAGCGTATTAATAATCTGGAAGTGCCACTTAATATCGATTTTACAACTTTTTCGAAAGCTACTCAAATTATTTTAATAAAACTTGCCTAAAGCCTTATCTTTAAAAGCCATTTGTTTTTTCTTTTGTGTCTATAATCATAAGAAAGATAATTAAATCCCTTATAAAACAAATGAAAAAAGCCCATAGACGGAATGCCAAGTGTGTTCGAAAGCAGACGGAAGCGATCGAACTCCTGTCAAGCCTTCTCTCACCACCGTGTTGTCAACAATAATTTCTGTCGTTTTTTCTTGTGGTATAACCGTTTCTCATTCTTTCTTATCTATCTATATTCATCAACGAAACTCCTTGTAGTTTTTCTAATCATTGCTTGATTTGATACGTTCTTACTGTTCGTGGGTGTTCTGCATTCCTCATCGAACCATGAGGACCTAGGTTTCTTCTAGTATGGCTTTACTTCTTCAGCTGCTTCCATTATTGCTTTATAGCTGTCTGAACAGTAACTTTCTATGTTCAGATCAGCATCGCAGCTTTCCAGGCGTACTTTAGAATCAAGTACTTGAACATGGTTTTGCTGGGTCTCTGTATCTTTTAGCTTTCTAAAGTTGAAGCTTTTGAGTTTTTCTACAGCTTCTAAATTCCTTATTGAGCAGATCTTAGCAGTCATATGTGTTATGCTTTGAAAGTGGTCCTAATCTGCATTGGCTCATCTGAGTGTTCTCACATTCCGTAGATTGCTTCTATGGTGCCTTCCTATAAGGATATGGTCAATCTGGTTCATCACCGACTCGTCAGGTGACGTCCAAGTGCTCTTGTGAATATTCTTGTGCGAATACAATTTGTTCTCCACATTTCTGGAAGCCGCAAAATTAATGATACTTAGTCCATTATCGTTGGTTGCACCTTGAAGGTTGTGGTTTTCTATTATCCGCTTGTATATTGCTTCTTTCCCCAACTTAGCATTAAAGTCTCCAGCTATTACTTTCATATCATACCTTGGGTATACTTCCAGAGTCCTTTCTATGAGTTCATAGAAGGCGTCCTTATTTTCATCATCAGACACCTCTGTAGATGCATGCACCACTAGCAAGCTATTTCCAAATCAAATTCAATCTTTTTTTATTTCAATAAATGTTTACATAATTATGTTGTTTAAGATTATTTCAATTACATATTGTGTTTTTAAACAATGTGGCTTGTTTTCAATATTGAGGTCCATTATTGTGTTGTCGGGGACCCTTATTATGACAATACAATCGATTTTAAGATCGTGCACTTAAGTATCGAATTATTTTAACTTTTCGGATATCCTCGATATTGAGATCCATTATTGGGTTTACCGGTGGCCCTTACTACAAAAATGCTATTGATTTTGAAATCGCGCACTCACGTATCTATTTATTTTAATTTCTCGAATATCCTCGATATTGATGTCCATTACTGGGTTGTCGGAGAACCCTATTTTAAAAATACTATCGATTTTGAAATCGCGCGCTCACGTGCCTATCTACTTAGCCTTCTACAGCGATATACAGATCATTCGCTGGCTTATCCGCGGCCATTATAAAAATAATATCGATTTTGAAATCACGCGCTCACGTATCTATCACCATGTGAATTTTACTTTATGGTACACTTAAGTAACTACGATTGGATTGGTATTAGACATCTGCATATCTAATACTTTCCGAGATAATGTTTTTCATAACAATTTTTTTTCCGAAAAACGAGAAATCACTATTTTTTTAATTTATTTGGCAAATATCATAGAAGCCGCTCTAACTAGGAAGATAATCGTTATATACTAGTTTATGGTGTATTTAGCTAGCTACAATTTGATTGGCAGTAGATATTTTGACGTCTAATAGTTTAGGAGATAATGTTTTTCAAAACAATTTATTTCTGAAAAATGAGAAATCACCATTTTGTGTTTTTCTTTTGGCAAATCTTATTGAAACCGCTCTACCTGGGAAGATAATCTACTTATATATAAATAAGATATGCTACTTTATGGTGCTTTTAATTACCTCCAATTTGATTCTTAGTAGACATCTTTATGTCTAATAGTTTGGGAAATAATATTTTTCAAAGCAATTTTTTTTCTCCAAAAACGAGAAATCACCATCTTGTCTCAGCAAGTTTCTGTATACGCTCTTCTTTTTTAATTCTCAATATCATATGCCTTCCTGGGAATCATATTCCATCCTGAGGTACCTCTCCATTTTATCACCGGTTTCTTTCTTTTTTTTCGTTGTAGTGGCTGCTAGACCATAATATTAATTTTATTGTTGTAATAATTTTTCAAGATACAACTATTAAATAAAATATATTTTCTCATATTAGTAATTTTTAATATATATATATATATATATATATATATATATATATATATATATATATATATATATATATATATATATATATGTATGTATGTGTATATATATATATATATATATATATATATATATATTTTTTTTTTTTTTTTTTGCAGATGCCTCTGTGGCTTCTTTTAATATCCTTGTGTTTGATCCCTTGTAACTGCTGTTCTAACATTTTCAAAGAAGAATGCAAAGCAAACAGAAATAATAACTGTTGTTTCAAAGATTCAACTATTATTTGCTATAATATTACCTCATATCCATCATTCAGAGAAAGTGTTTTACGTTGCCGAAGTAAGCATATTACTATTTAAAAAAAATTAATAAGTATATTAATTATTTATTTAAATTGCCAATAATTTTGTTTTTAGTTCCAAAATTTAATGTAACAAGTATTCTCATCCATAATGCAACTATTGAAAAATTCGATCTCAGGCTGGAAGAATATACAAAGCTTGAGTCATTGTCCATAATTAATGGAAAAGTCAGTAAATTTCAAGGTAGATTTAGCAACAATTATCTCAGTTGTATGAACTTGTCAGGAAATGGTATTATTGATATTGGCGCAGAAACTTTTATGAAACTTAGTGAACTGAAGACTCTTGATGTATCAAGGAACAATTTGACTAAGATTCCTAACATAATACTGAATAAGAAAAAGGAGTTCATACTCGATATCTCACGTAAAAAATTTATTATTCATTATAGCTAATATTGGTATTTTTTGTTATAAGATTTTAATTTAATGATTAATTAATTAATATTTATTAATTAACGTTAATTATTTTATTATGCCTATATTATTTCATACAGTTTATTTATTTCATTTATTCCAGCGGCCCCCTTTGGGTCGAATGAGCTGAAATTCGGTATGTAGAGCTTTCTTCCAGGCAGAACGATACCATTAAAGAATGGGTAAATTCCAGTCAAAATTTCGATATTTTTATCTGAAATTTCGGCGTTTTTTAAGTTTTGCGCCTCTCTACAGCTCCACCAATTAGTTTATAGGGCTGAAAATTTTTATGTGAATTGAGTTGGTGTTGGGAAAGTATCCTTTGGGAGTCTCGACTTGGTTCCTCCACCCTCTGGGTTTTCCTATTTTTTAAAACATTTGCGCACCTTTAAAACCCCTCCAAATTGAATTAGGGAGCTCAAAACCTGTTCCATTGGAAATGAAATTAAATTACATAAAAAACAAAAGAATTTTCATCAAAATCGGACCAGTATTAGCAAAGATATGACTATTTCAACAGTTTCAATGCTGAAAATTAGTTTATAGGGCTGAAAATTTGTATGTGAATTGAGTTAGTGTTGGGGAAGTATTTTTTGGGGGTCTCGACTTGGTTTCCCCAATCCCCCGTGTTTTTCGATTTAAAAAAAAAAAAAAAAGTATATATATATATATATATATATATATATATATATATATATATTTTTGTATCAAAGGTTAGCGGAGATGCAGAACCTTATAATAAAAGTACGGGTAAATTTCGGTTTGTTAGGGAGAACTGTCTTTTGTGGGTCTCGAATTTTTTTCTTACCCCCGTTGTATAATATATTTTTTAAAGTTAAAATACAACTTTAGTGACGGAGTTCGGAGTTCCACTGCTCACGGATTTTTTTTTCTTGAGATAAGTAGATAAATGCATACCCTCAAAGCCACTGGATTAATATTAGGATTTTTACTTCAATGCTATTGCAAGACTTGGGCGGTATAACCACCAGTTGCTTTATTTCAGTCTGCTTCTTTGTTTCTTTAAATATTTACTGTGACAAAAAGAATCAACCTAAAATTCATCTATATTAATTAAAACCATCTTAGATCTCAATTTTGCTACCTCTGCCTTAGAGTAGTCTCTTTTCTAATCTATTACGGGGTCAAGCTAGTTCTTAAACTTTAAATCGTAAACTTTTGTGAAAACCACAGTGTCCAGATCAAAATGCATTTTTCGACCAATTTGGCCACTAAGTTTATTCAATTTATATGAATGTATATGTTACATTTATAGAAATATTTTGTGAAAAAATATTTAATCAGTATCACATATATTTCCTTAAAACTATATTCGTTATGGAATATCTTAATTGAGTTTAGCTCCTCTTAATGAAATTAATTTATATGCAATAAAATGAAATTAATTTATATACAATAATTATAAGATTGACAAAATTATATGTTTTATACATATGAAAAGCTTGGTTGGAGGGGAGGGGGTGCAATCAATGAAAATACACACCAATAAGAAAAAACATTTTATATTTTCTTATTTGTATGTATCTTCATTGACCCCAACCCCCAACCAAACTTCTCCTACATATATTTCCATGGTCAACCATACTCTCACCTATATGTTAAACCTCCGGTCTGTATTCAACAAATTTTTTTGTGAATTATATTGATATTTATTGAAATAAGTGACTGGATTCATTAAATAACTATTTTTGTTTTCTATAAATTCAAAGTCTTTTCTAGGTAACAAAATCAAGTGCAAAGATATTCACAATCTTCTGGTCAAATTAAGAAACAACAACTCAACCACAAATTTAAAATTTAAAAACAGTGAATCTACCAGCTGTTTAACTGAAAGGTCCTTCCATTGGTTTAATTCTACTGATGTCATGCCCCTATCTCAAATACAGGAACTAACAATGGTATAATATTTTAACTATTTAAATTTGAATTCTATTATTAAAAGATAGTGCTTTTATTTTCTTCTTATTTAAATAGTTAGATGAAGCTTGTCCGACTGGAATGAACTCCAGTTGTACATGCAGGGCATATTGGACTGACTATCTTTCCAGTAAAATAGCTGCTAAATTCAGTGTCAACTGTTCAAACTTGCAGTTAACGGAACTTCCACCACTTCCTGCAAATATAATATATTTGGATGTATCCAATAATCAGGTAAGCATATTTATTTCATTTTTATGTACAAATTATAATATTATAGAGCACTGTCTTGATAAAATGAAATATTATCTTATCTTATTATCCCGCCTACAATATGTTTTACAGATGAGTATAAATATTTCTTCTGAGTCTTCTACTACTTGTTTTAACCAAATTTTTATTTAAATAGATTATATTTCATAATTAAATAGATTGCAAATGGTATTTGTAAATACCTTGATTATTGTGCTACCACGTAAAATTAAAAAAAGTAAAGTTATTTTCCGTTTAACACAAGTGTTGTCTGCAGTCAATAGAAAAAATATAGAAATCTTCTAGCCATTCATTCTACTGAGGAAGGATCTGAATCGATTTTAAATCAGAAGTTCGTTAGGTTCCATATTGAATAGAAGAACATTAAATTATTCCATATGTATATTTGTTCTATCCATGGAAACAGATGAAAATGACTGGCTAACCAAAAGTTTTCACCATTGTATTCTATTCAGGTATGTGTAGTAAGAAGAAGTCAATGGACGGTGACAGGCATAGAACTATTAATATTAATTATTATGTTAATAGTTCTATGCCTATATACATATCAAAACAAAAAAAATAGCATACATAAAACAAATTCCTTGTCCACTCTCCCATGATATATTTTTGTCGCAAGCCTTTACCATTGAAATATTTTTTGACAACAGCAGAACAGCCTTTTTCTTGTCTTCCTTGTCACAAAGGAGTCATTTAGAGTCAATTAATAATTATTAATTAAAAAAATATATAGTTAAACTAGCTGTTACCTGGGGCTTTGCTCGCGAATATTTCAATTTTTGTTTTGTACAGAATTTATTTATCTTTCAAATGAGCATCTTTAGTGTTTCTGGAGATGTAATAAATAAAAATAAAAAAAATTTAGGTTTTAGATTTATTTTTTTTAACCACTTAAAGTACAATTTTTTAGCAAAACCAGCCTCTTTGCACATCTACAGCATAAGGGGAACTACCATTGAAAATTTCAGCTTCATAGGCATTGTCGTTTTTGAAATACAGTGATCACTATCTCAGTCTGCATGATTGCTATGTTTCTTTCATTCATAAAATTTAACTATGTGAACTTGAAAATACAGAAAAGCATATTGTATGCCACACTAAGACTGAAAAAAAGGAAAAAATAGATTCTGAAGGTATTCATAAATAACTTGACCGAATGTTGCAGAGATTTTCTCTAAAAATAGACACACCATTAATTAACATATTCTAACAGAATTTTCATTACATATTTTTCTATAACTTTTCATACATTGATTTATGTTTCAGATTAAATCATTAGAGCTATTGGCAGCAAACAAAAATTATTCTGAAGTTAGAGAATTCATCGCTGATAATAATAAAATCGAGTCTATTGCTATTTTGGAAGGGTCTCAATTTATTGACAACTTTAATGTTTTGAGCCTGCGTAACAACCAAATCAAATCAGTAAGTTTTTAGGCTGTCATAATTTAGCAGCTCCTTTGAGAGAGGAGCTCTTAAGTCCAAATTACTGCTAAACAAAAAAATAAATAAATAAAAAAAAACTAATGGCTGTTTTTAAACAAATATTTATTGGGTGAAATCCATATTACATTTTTCTTTACATTAATTTTATTTGATAAGTTAATTTAAGAAATACATTTTTGCCACATGTATATAGATGGCACCATTATAGATGGTGGGTGAGCCTCAGGAGGGTCTCCCGATCTCACAGGGCCAACCCATAGCTGAAAACAGAATAAATAATTATCTGTCACAGCTGGTCTCGAACCCAGGACCTAGAGATTATTAGCACAGTGCCATCCCAATTGAGCTACTCCAATCCCTTATAAATATGCATATAAAATACACTTATGAAATAATAACATAATAATCAACTGGTCATTAAGAAAACAAAACATGTAATAATAAAATTATTTTGAATTAAATTTTAATAAAGCGTCATTAAATATAATAATTTTATACAAAAGAAATGCACTTTAAACAATTTTATTTTAAAGAGAAAAAACTGTTGGCATTAAAATTATTTTAAAATGTTAAAATCAAATGAGCAGTGGAACAAGTGCTTATTTAATTAAGTGCTAAAAAATTAGAATTTCATATATATATTAAAAAATATATTTAGAATAAACTTATTCTACAAACATGAAAATATATTTTATTTAAACTAAAAAGTAAAATATAAAGATGGACATTTAAAAGAAATGAAGAAAAAAGAAGAAAACAAAAAATATCGGCGCACTATTTTTATTATATGATGTTTTAATTGAAACTCTTTTTCTTTCCTTTATTTCTTTAGAATGTTCTCTTTTACTTTTTCATTTAAACAAAATATATTTTCTAGTAAATAGAACAAATTTATCCCACTACACATTTTTAATACATAAGAAAACTCTACTTTCTGATCACTTTAGTAAGCACTAGTTCCATAGCTTGTTTGATTTTTTAACACTTTTAACGTTAATAGTCATCTCTTTTCACAATAAAATTTTCCATAAATCATTTCTTTTCTAAAAAATTACAGTAAATCAATAATAATTTATTAGCTCATAACCCTAATCAATTTTATCATTACATTATATAGTTAGTTTCTGCTTTGAGATCTATGGTAATTATTGCTGATATTTTCAATATTTCAAATAAAGTACATTAGGTCAAGCTACCATAATGTATAAAAACCTTCTTAATTCCTCAGTCATGAAATTGTTTACTTTTCCTATGAAAGACTTATTTGTCTCTTCTACTTGTAATCATAAAGGAGCAACAGCAATACCACTGTTTTATGAGTAGTTACTTTTAAAATGTCTTAATTTAATTTTATGAACTGTTTAAAAAAAAAAAAAAAAGTGGGCCAGGCAAACATTTTTATAGCGATTTCAATAATATTTTATTATTAGTCAATCAGTTTGTGTTATCCTTTTTTTATTTTTATTTTATTTTTTGTTAATGTATTAATCTTATCTTTGCTTTCAGGTCAATTAACCTAGTTTCAAAGATATTTTTGTTTTTAAAAATTTATGTCTTCATTGATTCTTTGGTTTGAAACTTATAATTTTTATTTTTAAAACATCAAATTTTGTTTACTCTTACAGATTCCAACTTACATCCTATCCAATGCATTTGATAGGAACAATTTTCATGAAAGGATTGTGAAATTTGGAGAAAATAGGTTAAATTGTGACTGCAGTACAGCTTTGACTAAGGTGTATTACTATGATTTTTTTCTTTAAAATGATTTTATTTACATTTTTGCTTCTCACTTCAAGCAGTTCCTTTAACTTTCTCACAAAAATAGTATCATTTTGAAAAATGGATCACAAGATTTTGAAAATGACATTTTAGAAGTTAAAAAAATTGTCCATTTGTGAATAACACACAATATCTAAAAAACAACAAGCCAGATGATTAAAATTTAGCTTTATTATCATGCACATTGGTGGTTAAGAAGTGATACCTCATGACTGCCAAATATATTTCATGTGTTGACATCATTTATATCATGAAACTGCATACACCATCAAGACCTCATATTTGTAGGCGATGCTGATATGTGTAAAAAATAGAATATAATAGAAATATCTAATGAGTAGTCAAATTTTCTGGTGATAGCTCATATTATCAATAACAGAGAACAATCAGTTAAGAAACTGAAAAAAAATTATTCCATTTTGATATGCCTTCTCTGAGTCATGGAAAATACACAAAAACATGGATGATGTTAAGATGTTTAATTGCATTTTGAAACAGTTTTTTGTCCCTACTATAAAGTAGTTGTTTTGCAGATACAAGCTATCGCTTCTTAGCTATTGGCTTGTTAATGTTATTTATTATAATATTAATCTTTTATTAGTATAATCATAATAGGCATCAAGATATCAAACCTCAGCTGAATTATTTATTCAAAATAAAGAATATTTTATCTTGCCTGAATACTTACATGAAATAGCATTTTAAATGGTTATAAATATTCAAAGTGTTAAACTTAATTTTATATAAATGTTAAGTTGATTCATATAGTATAACTGCTGGTTCACTCTCAGTATTTACATTTACTTCACTAAAGAAATTGAGGAGAGAACACTTAGTTCTTTTATTTTCTTTAATTAAAATGTGAATTTATTTAATTTCTAGATGTGGCTGTTAAATAATAAGAACTATATCCAAGACTACGATGAAGTCCAGTGTGACAAGGATTTTCAAAGGGTACGTATATTTTATCATTCATTAAAATGTCAATCATATTGGTATTCTGAATCGTAACTTCATGTATTGGTGACTTCATGTCTTGTTCTAGGTCATAGACATTGATCCAAGTAGAGTTTGTATTCATGAGAAAGATTTGACTGATTACATTTACTACATTATTGCTGGAGAAATTCTTCTGTTGCTGCTGTTAGTCAGTAAAGTAACTTATGACTATTGGGTCTTCAAGTCTTCTGGCTATCTTCCATGGCCTGCTTCAAAGATGCCTAAATTGCCTTGTGACTGGTGTTTTGAAACATAAAATCTGTGATCATCGATATCTTGATGAAAAGAAAAAATTATTATCTCTTATACAATGAACTGTGATAAAGCAAACTTTGTTTTTTTTTTATTTGATCTATAATTGAGCTACTTCTAAACAGTGTGTAGTGTATTTTTTCTATTTTTGTTAAAATTTTTATCATAATAGGAAATAAAATTTAAAATAACTAAGCAACAGTGCTTTGAAAGGAATAATTTATAAATATTGGATTTGATTAAGCAACAGTGATATTTCAAAGCTGGACTTGCTTCACATCTGACCATCAGTACCTCTTCCATGTTTATCACTTTAAATAACCAGAAAAAAATGATTTTGCCATAATACTATGAACCATATCTAACTAAAGAAGCAAAATTTGGATTAATTTTATTTTAAAACTTTTTCGTTCCATGATACCAGGTTCATGTTGAACTGCTATCAACCGTGTCCTTATTTCCCAATATATTTTTTTAATATTCTTGAGTAAATAATCTTGGTTTTAATTAACTAATTTCTTATGTCCTCAATAGCAGGATATAAGTCAATATTTATAGCAAATATTTTTTAAATATTAAGCGTTTAGGTGATTATTTGTCTTCTTCATATTAAATCCCCCTCTCCCAAAAAAAATTTAAATCTCTCTCTGAAAAAAAATTCTGCTTACACTCCTAATTCTAGTACCCATCCTGTTTACCTTAATTGGAGTAGTAAAGGACGTTAGACACCAAAATAAAAAAAGATATTCTACAATTCCAATTCTATGCCACTATTGGGGCACTTATGTCCTGTAAATATCCTTAAAATATGAATGATCGTTCTCAAGGAAGTTTCAGATGTATGCAACCTGCATGATTAACAAGTGGTTCTCACTGCTTTCCTTCAACAATTGTGGAGATATATATTTATATATATATATATATATATATATATATATATATATATATATATATATATATATATATATATATAATATAAGGATAAAGCAGAGAGATACGAAGAAGTCAGAAGCCCAATAGATAAGTCAGGAGGCCTATGGCCACTATGACCATCCACACTGCCAGAGAATTAGTCTACAAAGTTCATTATGCTATATCTCAGCTAAGACTGGTCCGATTTAAATGATTTTTTTTCCTTTTGTTGGGAATTTCATCAGCTTTCGTTTAAATACAAAAACAAGCGCGATTTTTTTTTTTATTCAATTTTTTTATTTTTTTTTATTCAGTAGTCTCGGAGAAAAGCCGTGGATGGTGTACAGCATACAAGGGAAGGCAGATGGACAACAGACGGCAGATGGACTGATTTTTTTTTTTTTTTTTTAGTAAAACCTCAAATTTTGAGGGTGATTACAAAAAAAAATTCTTTGGTCGATTCCAAAGATTTATTATTGAAAATAATAAACCAAAATTCAAATTCTGAAGTACAATTAGTGACAAAGAAGTTAAGCATTAGTTTTCTTATAACTTCTTCTAATTTGTTATAAATAGCAGCAAACTATAAATTATGGGATATCTGATTTACATTCATAATTAAAAATAGAGGTAATAAATATTTTGATTTTTTAATTTACAAACATCTAAGATATATTTACATAAATAATATATAATTAATAAATAATATATACAGCCCCCAAGTTAAACAACAAGCACATAGTGTAATGCATATAAGTACTATAAATAACAACAAAAATAAAAAAAATTGTTATAAAAACATTTTAATATCAGTAATGCCTGATAATTAACTTAAAATGAGTCTGACATATGCGAAACACATCAGATAGGTAAATAATTCTTCTATTCCAAGGACTCCAGGATTCCAGTCCTTGCTACTGGAAAAGGTTACCCTTTTCTCTTTGATATAATCTACTTAAATCTTGAACAGAAGATGAATGTATAACATTTGAAACTAATTTCCAATAAAAACAAAATTATAAAAGTGGCAAATAATTTATCAATCCCTATCATGTGTATGTGAACTGAGTAATCAAAGCTAGAACATTTCTACTAGTCCTTATCCATTGGAAGTCTGGGCATTATATATCGAATGATTTGTCATCTGATAATGCATAAACCTCCAACAGAGTATTTGATTGAGCAAAAACATTTTCTAAGGCTTGTAACAAAAGGGCATTACCTAAAGAATAAGAGCTTTTTAGTAACAACTGTATTAAGATCGACAATATTTATTGACTGAATAAGTAAATAGTCACAAATCCACTATTTATTTTTATGTAATAAAACAAATTCTACAGATGGACGCGCAAAGACAATCCTGGGTATAGGAAAATTATCCCTATAAATTACAAACATGGTTTCTAATTATCAATTTGATATACAGTTACTCAAAAATTCCTTATGATAACTAGATAGTCCTTGCTCATTTGTAGTTAATACACAAAACTTGCTGCATATGTAGGTATGAAATGTAATAATCTTTAAATTTTCTTTTGTGTAAATGAAAATTTCCATATCTAAACATTTTTTAGAGTACATTTTGATGGTTAGTTTGTATTGTTTATGATATAGAACATTAAATGTTCCTATTAATGCTTATTCTTTTGTCCTATAAGCCTTGAATTCATACAATATAAATATATATATATATATATATATATATATATATATATATATATATATATATATATATATATAGTCCAATAATTAATAAAAGGAGGAGCAATTCCTACTTTCCAAATATATTTATTATGTGTTCACTTCACAAGTCTAAATCTAGCAATATCAACTTTTCGGGAATGTTCCCCCATCATCAGGACATTTTTCATTTAGCTAGTGTATAATTATCCATAGGATACTATTTCGTCACATAGTTTCAATGAGTATGAGCTGATGACTCCTATTGAAACCATAGGAAATACAAACGGATGGGGGAACTCTCCAAAACGTGGATATTGCTAGATTTGGACTTGTGAAGTAAGCACATAATAAACATATTTGGAAAGCCAGATTTACTCCTTCCTTTAATAAATATTGATGTCATTTATATACAATTGTATTTTCGCTATAACAAAAATCATAAATCATAAATCAAAGTGAATTTCTTTTGTTTTCAACTATAAGACGCTAAAATCATGTTAATCAAATGAAACAGAAATAAAACATTGAAATTATTTAAAATAAAAATAAATAAAAAACACCGATCAATTAACTCCAAAAATTATGGCAAATTTGAAATCAGCACACCTAAAAGGGATAATATCAACATTTTTTTGTCGTTGTGGGACCAACTTTTGTATAGCAACGCCACAAAATTTTCTATTGCATTCTTTTTTTACTTCATTGGTTTTAACATCAAAATTGCTATACAATTAAAAAATAAATAAAGTGGGTTAAAAAAAAATTGTTTAAATTATTAGAGCGAGAAAAAAAAATACTACAAAATCCCAGATACAATTGCGAAAAAAACGGCAAAACTTGATTAAACCGAAAATGTTAAGAGAGAAGGCGATTCAATGATGTTGGAACTGTATACTAATCACATGAATTTAAATGTAAATATTTTGAATTAAATAAATTAATTATGAATATAAATATTTAGTAAAAAGATGTTTATTATTTGAGGCACTTGTCGTAAAACATGGAAACTGAAAAAATGAAAATTCTAACAGTGCTAAAATGTTTGTTAATTACAATGTTTTAACTTCAACCAGCATTCACTTAAAATAACTTACAGCCAACATTATTCTTTTAAAAAATTTCCTACAGATTCTTTGAATAACCTAGAAATCGGGAGTTCCCAAAACCTCCAATTCACAAAACGTAAAATACCGTGTTTTACAACAGAGTGCCTCATTTAAATCTATTTCACCGTAGGTTTTTATTAGCATAGGATAGAATGGACTTCTAATGTGAAGAATATTTTATCCATTTTGCGCAATAAGTTATTGAGGAAATGCACTATTATCTTGCCTGTCTGGAAACACATATTTCGTTGGCTTGGATCTGAAACTTGTTATTAACTAACTTTTGGCCTCTGAATCCAAAAATGCCCTCAGTTTTTGTCTATCACATCAAATTTTTGAGATACAAGATATATCCTCTTTGCCTCAAAAATTATACAAATTGTGCATACAAGGGAATATATAAAAAAAAAAAATTGCAAGAAAATTATTCACAGAGAATAATTTTATTCATACAATGGGATTATAGCTTGATGTAAGTCAAATTGTGTTCGTACAAATTAAAATAAAGTTATTTCAGGAAACGGCAAACATAGATATTAAGGTAAAAATTTTCGCTTATGACTTTTCCTAGAGTATGTGGACAATCTCGTCTAATGCTCCAACAATAGTCAGCCATCATATGCACATCCCAACTTTCCTGTCGTGCCTCCATGAGCTTCAAATCTTGGTGGAATCATTCCCCGTGCTCATCTCTAACTGCACCAAGATTTTCCAGGAAGTCAGCAAGATGGCTAAGGAGAAAATGCATCTTGATGCTCATATTGCAACCAAGAATTTTGAAGGTCTCTAATAGTCGTTGAACAATTTCCGTGTAATTCCGTGCTCGTGTGTTCCAAAAAAGTTTTAGTAAGGTCTTTCAATGCCATCCAAGCATTTTTACTTTCCCTTACCTATATACGAATTATATAGTAAGGGGAAGTATTGCGATCGTGAAAATTTTCAAATTCGTTATCAACGGAAATACACGTTTTAAGGTCCACTGAGTCCAAATAACCAAGTCTCTCAAAATGGTCTGTGTCCGTGTGTATGTGAACAGTCTAGCTCAAAAACGAAAAGTTGTACGATACTGCAAGATAGGCACATTGTACGATACTGAAAAGATAGGCACATGCATGTGATGTTACAGTAGCTTTTTCGTCAAAATCGACTTACCGGAAGTGCCAGCTTATATAATCGATTTTACAATTTTCTCGAAAACGGCTCTAACGATTTTGATGAAACTTGCCGAATATCTTTTCCTTTAACTTTTCATGTAAGTAGTATATCAACGAGAAAATGCAAAGGAAAAAGTTATAGCGAAAAGAAAATTTTATTTGCGCATAACTCAAAAAATGAGCATTTTATTGTAAATTTTGTATGAAATCATATGAAAGGTAATTAAATTCCTAAAAAAAAAAAATAAGATTATTTAAATCGGGCCTGTATTAGAAAAGATCCAGTGTATGTCATAGGGATTACTAGACCTTAGAGGGAAAATCGAGCGCTTCCGGAAGGAGACGAATGCAACCGAACCTCCTCACACCGAGCCGCCAACCTATTGTTAACAAAACGCTCTGTAAAAATGTATTGTAATAACATAAAAGTAGAAATTAATTTAATTATTTCTACTTTTATATTATTTAATGGAAACAAAATGATTCCATGGAAACTAAATGGAATTTTCATGAAAATTAAACGGAAACTTTTAAAATTTATTTCCAGCTTGGCAAACCAAAAATATTTAGAGTACAGAATTGTAGTATTAAAGTTATTTAAAAACTAATTTATTATACTATTGTGAGAAAAGACTTGAAGAAGTGCACTCTGCTGAGTTTATTTCGAGTAGTGTTTATGTGAACTCTTTAAAATAATTTTAAAGATTATTATTATAGTTTGGTAAGAGAAAGTTGTGTGATGCGCGCACCGCACCAGATTTTTTTAGTTCTCTCATTGTTTCGATAAAATGTTCATCTTTAACGAGCTACCGAATCTGTGGGCCGTCAAACACACCGGTTTTTTCTTTTCAAAAGACAGACTTGAAAATTCCATTATGAAATACTTGAAACAGTCTCCTTCAGTTGGCAAAGCTTTAACATATTGCTTCATGAGACCTAGTTTTATATGCAGAGGTGGAACTATGATGTTCATATCGACAAGTTGCAGATGTAGAATATGAGGATCACCAGGTTTGAAATCTGATCTTGGCGGCCAATTCGACTGCATCCAATGCTTCTATCGTGCTGTCCAACATACGCAAACAACAGTGATAGTAGGTATATCCACGTTGCTGGCCAAGAAGGAAGCAAACCATTTTAAGGTCAACACAAATGATCAATTTGTGAATGTCATATTGCAACAAATCAATGACTCGCTTTATGTTATATTCTTTACGCAAACAAACTGAATGGCCTATTGGTAATGGACCAAATAAATTTCCATTCTGGAGAAGGAAATACTTCAAGTGATAAGCTGTAGAGATAAAACGACGTGATAGAAGAAAACTAAATATAGTTCTGAACTCAGCATGCTTATTTAACTTTAAAACAGCTAAAAAATCGAACTCAACAGAAATTATGTTAAAAATTGTTCTCCTGTGCTATTATTCTAGAATAGATATAGGAAGGTATATTTCTAAAAAGGAAATACAATAATTTAGTAATATCACGAAATGATATGCCTATCAACACTATGATCAAAGGTAATAAATATATACTTAATGTTTTGGTTTGTTCGATGGACCCGTTTTTCTCTTTTTGAATGACAGACGTAATCCGAATGAAGATTTTGTTGAAATCTATTATTTTCCATAATTTTTCTAATAAAATAAAAAACATACTAATACGATATACGAACTGTTTGATTACAAAAATAATAAAAGAAGGATTTAGTATATGTGGAGACCAGGAAGGAATAGATGGGGTGTTACCCCTCCCAATAATTTGAAATCCCAAAAAGTTAAGGAATTTGAGAATTGAGAACCTACTTCAAACTGCGAAAATAGTAGACAAATATTTTCCTCAAAGAGTTAATAAAGCTTAAAATCAATACAAATACGTTTTTCTTATGATTTAGATGAAGTAATGTTTAATTCGATTAATAATAATGGGCTGTATTTTGCTCCACCAACTTTATCTTATTATTTTACAAAGTTTCGGCTGTTCATGTCAGCCTCAGGTAAGTTATATGTTGAGGCTGAAACTGTTCAATTGTAAGGATTAATATATTTTGTGTAAGAAATTGTAATTTTATCGATACAATATTGTTAGAATTTAAAACAAAAAAATTTTTGTCAAGTGTCAACATACCCAATGGATAAGTGAAAAGTTTAAATTCAAAAGAATTGGGGAAAATTACAATGTTTCACAACATAGTTGGGGAAATTAAAATATTTAATATAGTTGGAAAATAAGGTAAAAATTGTCGGAAAATTTTAGATTCTGCCCATTTCAATAAATTTTTGTAACAACGTCCCTGGTTGCAATATATTACAGCCAAAAATGTTTCTTCCGACCAGTACCTCCCCTATCCTCCTAAGGGCGCTCCTGGCCTTCCAACCCTTGGGTGAAAAAAAATTTATTTTACTAGATTGCTTTAACTGTTTTTTTCTTCCAATCCTTTTACCAAAATAATCTTCACATCTATCCCTAAAGCTCCATAAGACTTTTTTTTTATATACTACTCTTATTTGACATACTACAACTTTCAAACATAGTTATTGGCAATTTTATGTTAATAAGGAGTAAGTTTCAATGTACAGAACGAAAATCGTACATTCCGTTTCCAAGAAAATTTAGTTGTAAAATTTCTTAAGTTTGAAGCTCGACGAGGTGGCTACAAAATGAACTAAAACAATGAGGTTTAACCTTGACTGTACATTGTTGTACATAAAGGTTGTATATCGTTGTCATCGAAGTGACAACACCTTCAGATCTAGTACAAAACATACTATAGTTGGCTTTATATTTAAACATGACTGAAATTAACTGAAATTAAACTGACAACTGATTATTAACACAAAAAAACAAAACAATTG
This sequence comes from Rhaphigaster nebulosa, assembly GCA_948150685.1. Taxonomy (NCBI): domain Eukaryota; kingdom Metazoa; phylum Arthropoda; class Insecta; order Hemiptera; family Pentatomidae; genus Rhaphigaster; species Rhaphigaster nebulosa. The sequence continues at coordinate 33,601,145 of OX411310.1, forward strand.
TTTTCAAATTTTTAAAAAAGTAAAAAAAAAATGTACTAAAACAGTCTTTGGTCAATCAAAATCCGCCTTTAACAATAATACATTTTTCAAATTCACATTTCAAAAACAGCTCCAACAAAAACATTTTAATCAGTCGAAACCGGTCCATATACAAAGAAGACTATAACGGTTTCTTTACTCTCCCGACAAGTAGTGATTTTCACCTTCCTACGTTTACTATGGGAGGACGATATGATATTACAATGAATAATGTAAAAATTATTCTACTTAAAATTATTACTCTTTAACACCAGCCAGAAAAAAAGGCATATTATTTTTAGTATGGTTAAAAACAAGACATCAAATAATTTAAAAATGAAAATAACAAAGATGAGAAATCTTAATTAATATCAGTGTTTTGCAGACTACAGTACGGTATCTTATGTAAAATATTAACTGTTCATTCAATGAAAATCTAAAATATGCAACTAATTGAGCCAGAAAGAATTCTACCAATTATTATGAATTAGGTTACTCAGCAATCAAATTCAATGTACTTTCAATAAATTAAATTGACATTACCGGAAAGACTCGATGCACATTACAAATCTGGACCTCAAACCCTTATCATCATCATCTTTGAAACTCCAATAATTGCAAATAGAACCCTGGCTACTTCCATTTCCCGAAATCCGTAGAAACAACTGTTGCTAGGGGCTTAGGCCAAAGCTGGGATTAGTCGACTTCACGGACTTTCAACAAAAACACTCCAAGTGAAAACACATTTATGCAGATAGGTCAAAAACAGAAGATGGAGTAGATGCCACTGTTTCTGACGATATACCAGTGTTGGGCAAAATGTAATTCCAATTCTAATTTCTTATCAATTACTGTAATTTGGAGTTATATGAATAAAACTACTTGATGAACCACTATAATTGTAATTGTGGACCACAGCCGATTTTTAATTGAGATTTTATTATAATTCGTCTCTGAATATATTTTTCGTCTGAAACATGAATTCGCACGAATACTCGCTTTGAATGAGGATGAACCGTAGAAAAAAAAAAAATTTATTAATTAATTATATTATTATGTTTTCGGAAAAATAAACTCTTTTAAACTTCATTTCTTTACTTTATTGTTTGCAGGCAAAGTTTCAGCCAATTTCGCCAATTCCGTCACTGTTGAAGTTTTCCATGATATAGGGATCGTTTAATAGGTTTTCATGGGCTCTGATTTCATTTTTTGAATTTGACTTTTAATTGCGCTGAAGGTATTCGATATATTAGTACTGTTGAAGTTTTCTTTTATATAGAAATCGTGTATTAGGTTTTCACGGGCTCTGATTTCGTTTTGTTCTTTATTAAATTTTTTATTTAGCATCCGCATTTCGAATTACTATTGGAATTTATTTCTTTGGTAGAGGTATTGTTTATTAAATTTTCAATCACTATATTTTCGAATTTACTATAGTTTTTTTTATCGCGTTTGCGCATTTCGATTTACTGGTCTTAGCAAACTGATCTTCGTTCATAAGGACCGTTTATTAGATTTTCGAGAGTTCTGATTCGGTTTTTCGAGTTGGATATTTTATCGAGCATGCTCATTTCGAATAATCATTATAATTGACATCTTTTTTCGGTTGTTATTGTATATCAGATTCATAGGACGATAAATATACTTAAAAAAATGTCAAATATAAAGATAATTTGAAATGGGCATGCTCGATAAAACATAAAATTTGAAAAATGCAATCAGAACCCTCGTAAACCTAATAAACGATTTCTATATAAAAAAAAAAACGTCAACAGTATCAGTAAATCGAAAAGCACTAGCGCAATCAAAAGTCCAATTAAAAAAATGGAATCAGAACCCTTGAAAACCTAATAAACGATCCCTATATCATAGATAACTTCAACAGTAATGGAAATGCAATATGCACGTGCGCGATCAAAAGTCCAATTAAAAAATGAAATCAGACACCTCGAAAAACTAATTAATGATCCCTTTATCATAGAAAACTTCAACAGCAACGGAAAATCGAAACGCGCATGCGCGACCGATAATCGGATAATAAATTCGAAAATAGCGCCCTTGAAAACATATAAATCGAAATCTGTAACGAATAATTTTGAAAACGAATAATTTAGTAGAAATGCTCGTGGTCGAACAAAATTTCGGTAGTAAATTTGACATAAGCAACTTCGAAAGCTAATGAACGATCACCAAATCGATGAAATCCACACTCTCCCCCTCCATATAAATAAAAAATAATAAATATTTAAAAATAAATAAACAACAATTTTATTTAAAACATTTAAACTACCTATTTGAAATTAGCACTTAATATCAATTATCTAATAAAATAAAAAAATGTCGAAGGTAAATGCCGAAATTATTTCAAAAGTCATTATTTTAATTGAAATAATTATTTTTCAATAATAATAATAATAATAGATATTTCTATATATTATTATTGAAAATATAATAAGATATGAGATATTGTTGCGATATAATTAAGATATTGTTTTTATAATACGGATTTAATAAGGATTTTTTTCTTTATAATGTCGATATTTCACTGCCAATATCATTGAGATATTGTTTTTATTAAATTCATTTACAGCAGACTTCAAGTATTAAGAAACAGGTTATTTCCTATCCTCCTTCAGATTCGTTTAGCTATTTTTTATAAAATGGAATATTTTCGAATAATAAAAGCTAGAATAAATTATTTTAATGGTATAAATTATATAACGGTTGCCATTATCGCACAATTTATCTGCTTCCTGTTCTGCATTTCCTCTGAATTCGTCTTGGTTTCGTATCGAATGATATCCTGTTATATGGGTTTTCTTGTTAAACATGCGTGTTTTTTACTGGTTCTATACTAGTTATTATGTAAAAACTTTAAATCAGCAATTACACCAATAAAAGATTCTAAAAATATACCTTATTTCAGTTATAGTTCTATAGTTTCGTTTAAGTAATTGGTTTGATGGCTTTTTGGTCTTTAGGTTATAGTTCTGTTGGTTTCATTTATGACCTACACTGTAACATTTCTTATCAATTTTCTGTTTTAAAGGGTTTTCTTTTTATATCTGAATTTTATTCTTATTTTTTGACAAAATATGATAACACATTGGAATATTTAGAGAATTTTCAAGATTAGAATCGGAGAATTCCTATCCCAAAATAAAAAAATTGGAATTTCCTCTATCTCTTGCTGAGATACGAAGTGACCATCAGAATTACCACTCCAGTTATTAACTTTACTAAAGAAATAGGAATCTACAGCCTAATGTAGCTACTTGTTTCCAGTTCGAAATCACAGTGAGAAAAAAGTTAAGACCCACAAAAGACACTTCCCTGACATACCGAAATTTACCAATACTTTTAATAAATTGTTCTGCCTCTCCGCAGACCTTCGATACTGAAAACCCTTCATACCGAATTTCAGCTCATTTGACCTAACGGGAGGAGCTGGAGTTGAAATAGCCATATCTTTGGTAATCTTAGTCCGATTCTGATGAAACTTCTTTTCTTTTATAGGTAATTTAATTTTCTTTCAATCGCAAGAGGTTTTGGGCTCTCTAGCTCATTTTGGAGGGGTTTTAAAGGTACGCAAATATTTAAAAAAATCGAAAAACCCGGAGGGGTGGGGGAACCAACTTGAGAATCGAAAAAGATACTTTCCTAACTCTAACTCAATTCAAATACAGATTTTCAGCCCTTTAAACTAATATGGTGGAGCTGTTGAGATGCGCAAAACTTCAGATAAACATACTGAAATTTTGACTGAAATTTACCCTTTCTTTAATCGATCGTTCGGCCTGGAAGAAAGCCTTACATACCGAATTTCAGCTCATTTGACTCTAAGCGGGTCACTGGAGGTGCTCAAATGTAGCGGGGAAAAAAATATATATACATAAATATCAGACATCTCCAAAACTTCCATAATCGTGTTCTAGGGTTATGAAACGGTAGAAAACGCAGTCCCGCCGCTCACCAGTGATCTTCGACCCACTGCAATAGTCTATTTTTTCGGGGGAAATACGACTAATAAGATTCACTTATTAATGGGTTTTCCTCCATTGAACCTCCGACCAACTTCTACTCAAACAGATAATAAGGTTGACCGCTTAGTACGTAAGTACTGTTTTGGCATTAATATTATTTACTACATTGTAAAGAAAGGAATAAACTGTATGAAATAGCTTGTTTTTTATTTATCCGTAGCGATCTAGTTTATATTACTGAATCAACTGATAAATATTCCGAAAATACCGACTTTATAATTTTATTAATCAATATAAATTTAGAGTGAATGATCATTTAAGTTTTTACAAGTAGCTTGAAATATAACAAACGTTGAAAAATCTAATTATGAAAAAAAATATGGAAGTAATGCCAATTTTTTATGGTGGTATCTTTATCTATGGTGATATCGCCATCTAGAAAAAGATCCGGTGACTTTTATCTACTAAGGATATGACAAAACATACTTCCTTCAAACAAAGAAATGAATTGCAAATAATTGGGAAAAGGTTCTTTAAATTTGTTCTTTGATTCGACCAGCCTCTATAAAGTGGGTATCCTTTCACAAGTCTAAGAAATATGTTTTAATTAGGGAATGGAGTTAATTAACCTTAGGCATAAATGTTTAAGTAGTTTATCTTTTTTATGTGCATATCAGGTTTGTGTTTGCTTATGTCTACTTTATTTATACTATAATTTTATCTGGTTAATATTCAACAGAGGGTTACTATAAAGTATAAGTTCTAATATATTATTTTATTCACGGATACTCATGGCTATTGAATACTAATGGCTATGGAAAACTACCATGGCTATTGGGTGTTTTCTATGCAATCAGGGAAATAGAAAAAAAAAATTGTGCTGTATTGAGTGGTTTCCGGTGTTAAACCTCAACAGTTATGTAGTTGAGGTTAAAATGGTCTAGTAATTAAGGCCAATGCCTGATTTGACTTGTCCGCCTTCAAAGTCATGTAGGCTATTATTTATAAAATACTACATAATAAAATAAAGTTAATAAGTTTTTTATAATATTTAGAATTCGATTTTTCCGCAGTAATGATATCACTTAATATTGACCTGTTGATTAGCAAATTATTATGCTTTAAACAAAAATATTTGTCTACACTATTAGTTCATAAACTCTTTTTTCTGGTTGCACACTAAAATTGTTGAACAAAATCCACGGTACCCCTAATATTATTATAAAAGATTCACCAAAGGAAGAAAAAGTCTTGGGAGAATAACCCGATGAAAAACATAGAGAACCTCAGAAACACAAACGAAAGCCGAATATTCTTCCGTAGAGTAAATGAAGAATCCATTTTCAAGCCCAAGATAACATGACGTAATGTAATGGAAAGAGCACAGTTATAAACAGCCGAATCCTGTCGCAACAGCCAAACTTTTCGACCGATTTTAAAAATTATTCTCGAAATGGATGAAATTATAAAGAGGTGAATTCTGTTCCAGAAATCCTTAAAATACAAATTCTCGCCTGATTTAAAACAAAAAAAAATCATGAAACCGATGATATAATAAAGATTAGAATTTTGCTCTAAAAAGCAACATCACACTCAAATTTGCACCCGATACTTAAAAATTGTCTTGAATGAAGGCGAAATTACGTAAATTACCTATATTTCATATACCAGCTATATTTCTCTAGGCCTCCTAAAGAAATTCCTGAGTATGCCCATGACCTCAATTATTGTATTGTTTAAATATTACATTATTTATAACTGGATTTGAAATAAAGTAATATTCAACTAGAAAATTTTAAGAGCAATTTTGATACTCAATGCCAAGACATTGGATAAATATGTGTTACGAGTTGTAGGTATTTATTATATATTTGTATTTAGTACTTAATTTTTAATGAGCATGATAAGTTTTCAACTTTTTTAAAACATATTTTATTTATTATTCATTTCTCTTTTATTCCTATAACTTAAGTTATTATAAATATTCATTTCTGTTTAGTATTTTAATTTTTTTATCAAATTCTAGTACCCCATAAATGATTATAATATAAAAATATACAAACTATTTTTTTATGTGGCATTTAGTATGCGTCATTGCCATGGGTATACGCTGGAAAGAGAGCAGAGGGGAGTCATGCCTCCCTCCCTAGATGTTCTATAAAAATAAATAAAATACATGAAAAAAAAAAATTTTGTTTTAACAATCGACATTAATCTTTTGCAGTAATTTCTACGTTATTGGCAATCATGTGACTATTTTGTATCTACTTTGTCGATGATGTGTTGTATACGAGACGAGACTACAACAACGATGAAAGATATAATGCTACTTTGATAATAGGTAACCATCGCACGTTCTGGATCTTTTTGGGTGTCTGTATGCATCTAAGAGTATGTATAGAGAATAGAAGCGGCAAGCCATAGAAAACAGGTGGCATCAGCTACCCCCACTCCAGTAAGGCTACAGACTAACCCCTATTCCAGTGTTTTATTACTGTCAACATAGACCTCAAATAGGACCCGATCTTACAAAAAGTTCTATTTTTTTTTTTTTTTTTTTTTTGGACCTAAGCTTGTAAAAAAACTCATTTACTACTTCGGAAGTCTTAAGCGAGCTCCGTAGTAGTCAAAATACACCAAACTTTTGGCACTATTTTCATATATACATCTAGGTTACACTATCATCAGCTGCATCAAAACTCACTTTGGTTGTTTTCGATGGCTATTCAGAGGATGCGATTAATAAAGTCATCAAAAGTGCTCAAAGACTCCGACTCTGTGCTTCTCACTTCTGCTATGGTAAAATTTTCGATGAATCCACCATCATTGAACTACCTCAGGAAAAAATATTGGCCAATGAGAACAGGAAGCGCCTCATCACACTTCTTTACGATTCATTTGAGAAGCGGAGCACAATGTTGCCGAGAGAGAAAAGCATTGAGCCTAGAGTTGCCCGTTAAAGCACAAATTGATATTCTTCAAGCTCATTTCGGATGAAAGACTTTTCTCATGGGATGAGTATTTTCGATGATATTTGACAAATTTAGAGACCAAAATAAAGATCATGTGGGAAAAAATATTCAATCTTTGAACACCTGTTTTTCTGAAACTACTTAATCAACTGAGTTGGTTCAGGTATAAAATTGAGGAAAATTTCATTTAGTTTAATAAATGTAACCATAACGTATTTCTGGTGCAAACTTTGGACGATATTGATCAGAAAATAAAAATTATATTTTTCCTAGAGGCAGAATGTCGGTGTTTCTTTGGCTACTACGCAGCTCGCACATAGCTTCCTTAGTAAAAAAAAATTGATTTTTACTACTGGCTTAGGTCCAAACATCATAAAAAAAATTAGACCACTTGACCTTTTGTAGAGTCGAATGCATAATTTGACTGGACTATTGCCCAAAGTGTGGTAGGCGTACGCCAAGAGGTAAGGAAGAGCTTAGTGGGGGTATACAATGCAATCGGCGGTGAACATAGAAATTTAATTTTTAAAAATTAATTAATCGTTACTTGTTAGTATTGAGTAAGTTTGGTTTTCATATATACTTATTCGTGAAGTTGCTTCTTCAGAATTTGTAGAAATCAAGTCCAAATAAATCATATTTATAATATAGCTCATGAGCGCATGCAGGAGAGGAGCAGGAGGGGATCTTGCCCTCCTCTCAAAATATCAATAGAAAAATAATTAAATTGTGAGAGGAAGAAAATAAAATTGGAGACAAAAAGATGTAGAGGGATAATTTTTATATCAAAACTCGAACTTAATTTTTAAAATTGGTCAATATAATGGTTTTCAGTTGATCGATATTTATTCTATGACGAGTTTATTTTTATTTTTTGAGAGTACTGAGCTTGTTTTCACATCTAATTTCTTTTGATAGAGATAGGTTAGGTATTCTGGTATCTAAACAAAGTCTATGTTTAAAATTCAAGTAATATTAAATGCGAAAGAGTGAGGATTTTAATGTTTAAGTACGTAAAATTATTATTAACATGAAAGCTAACCCCTGATAAAACAACTTAAGATCATGCTTCATGAAAATCAATGAAACAAATACTGCCAGATGCGTCAAAAAAGCCCGATTTCTTCATGGGACTGAGATTTCCCTTTTTTTAAAGAACGACCTATATATATAATTGATATGTTAGGTCCATTAAAAATGATTCACGAGTTTTCAATGCATCAATTAATTAATTAATTAATATTATTATTTTTTTTTTACTAGAAACCTTTCAGCGCTTTCCTCCTCCTAGATTTTCCAATATCTAGATTCAAAGGCTGAAAACAGACAATCTTCATTATGGCAGACCGATATTCATCAGATCTTGCTCTCTAAGGCGTTTAATTTAATTTCATGAATGATAATAGTTGCTCATAAAATTACGTAATTACTCCGAAATATCATTTGATTTCAGCAGCAATCTTTTTTAGTTCCCTGTATATTTACCTAAATAAGAATATATTTTGGGAAACGCTTACTTCTCGATATCAATCCAGTTATATCAAAGTTGGCTACAAGAGATTACCTATGGGGCGCCATTTTGACTACTCAATTTTAATAAATTTTTGAAAATCATTAATAATAGATGACTGAACAAAATTAATGTAGAAAGTTAGTTAACAGTAATTATTTATATTATATTCAGTCATTAATATTTGTTGACTGTTTCAACGCATCATGAAAAAATAACGAAAATTCCCATGCTTTCCATTTCCGTTCTCATTAAGTAATTTCCAGATTATGCAACGAGAACTTTTCAGACTTAAATACGCCATGAATCATACAAGGACATGTATACATATTTCTTTTTTTATTTTAAATAAAGTTAATTAAATATCATGTTATAATTGAAAGTATGTTAATTATCAATTCTTGTTTTTGATTTCGTGGTTAACAAAATGATTCTGATTTCATTCCCGTAATGTACAATGATTTCTTAGGTGGAGAGAAATAGTTTATCACTGACTACTAATCACTATATAAATATATAGGTTCGAATTCGTGTGTTTTCTTTTTTTTTTTAAAGGTAGGGGAAATTTATTAACTTACGAAGGAGTAAAGTCCACAATAATGTGAGATATCTACTCACTAAAAAAACACTTCTCTCCGTATATTCGTTTTATTCGTCCTTGTCATACCGCTCTGTATGCCTGCCTATTTGAGCTGCATAATCGCAACTATACCCCAACGGAGCTCCTTAGCCACTATCAGATCTACGAAGCTTCAAGGACTAACTTCTGTCCAAAAGTTCGGCATAGTTCTTCTTTCTCCTGGACAAAACTTGGATGATAGAAGAGCGAATGTTCCACTGTTTTATCCACGAAGACAAAGGTCAGGCAGGATGATTTATTTAACTTGAAGCAGGCTAGACAGGCCCTGAAGCAACCATGTCTAGTAAGCAGTTACGTGAGGATGATCAATCTTTCCATTTTTCCGGACCATCTATGCTGCAAATCAGAAATTAGGATGTGGTTTCCAGAACATGACGCATCCTAGCGTCTCAGCCATCTTTCAATAGTACACTTTTTCTTTTATCTTTAATAATTAAACCACAATCACTGTGTAGGCTGAGCCTGTTGATGCGTTATACTCTGGCTGGAATAGGTTGGTTACCTGTGGTGATAACCTGTCTTTTCTATCTTTGACTCAAATCCATACAGAAAGCATGGGAGGAGTGGTTTGTGCCAAGCTGCACAGCCTTGAATTGTTGCCTATGCCTCAGCTGTGACGTTTTGGAGACTGCCGAATATATCATCACGACCTGTACTAAGTTCGAGGCACTGATGGGCTAAATAGGTGTACTGGTCTCTACAGTCTAACTGAGAAAGAATTCCCTCTCCTCGTCGCTGAAGACGAGATGAACGAGATGAACTACCAGTATTACGGAGACTTCATGTACGGGTGGAAGGAAACAGCGAACATACCCAATAACCCGGAAGTTCTGAGAAGAAGGCGATAACTGGTTATCGAAAATGTTCATAGGAGACCGTCATGCAACTATAAAGACGATAACGGATTTTCTGTACATATCGAAGTCGGTTATTTTTTTAAAGGCGTAAGCATCATTTAGCAAACTTTACATGAAGTACATGAAACTTTTTTTCCCCAAATAACAATATTTTTTTTTAAATTATTTTCTTTATTGTTTAGAGTAGGAGTTTATTATGGAGGCAAATCTTTTATAATGAAAATATATTTTTAAGGCTTCTAGTACTGGTCAAGGCTAGAGTGTCGATCGAGAGTCATCAGTATTTGATGCTTTCCGTCATCAATAGTCGGTTTTTCGACCATTTCTATTTATTTTTTTTTTCGACATATCATTAGCGGAAATCGATATAGGTAGTGTTTATGTCCAATAATAAATCGAAACCTAATTTTAATTTTTGGCGTTTGAGCCTTTTTCAAAAAACGACGTCCATGAATGAATTGTTGGATTGTAAAATAAAATCATAACCTTGTGTTGTCGAAAGGCAAGAAAGAGAGTATAAAAAAAAAATAATAAAGAAAACTGGGAGTACAATGGGGTGTTAAATCCAATAAATAAATAGAAAGACAATCATTATTAAGATGCCAAATGATCTGGAGTAATAATGAATGTATCTATTAACTAAATACAGTAAACAGTACTCAGAAATACGAAGCAACGAGACGCAGTTTCGACTACCGGAACCCTTCAAATTTTTTTTTTCTGAAGGGCTGAAGTATGACAAATGGTTCATATAAAGTTAGAGAACAATATCCAAATTTTATTTATTTCAATTAAATTCGCAAAATATTGGGCATCAATATTAGTTAAAGAATATAACATACAATTTCAGCTATTACTGTTAATTACATAAACACTTAGTTGGAAACACTTGATAAAAAAGTTCTTGATGATATTTAAATCAGGAATGTCTTTAAAAAAAATATATTAATTTAATATCACAGTAAATCACAATTTTGTAAACGCTATAGTCAGTTGTATTTTATGTTTTGTCGTAAGTAATCTTACTAATACTTAAGTCCTTTCCCAATTCTCTTGAGTATTCTAAGTGAATAATATATAGATGACTAATACGAATAATAGATTTGACCTGTTGCTGGAGAAATGGTTGCAATTTTACAATACGTCATACAACTGACGTAACTTGTGAGTCACAGTTCCCTTTGAAAGTTTAGTCAGGTCAACAAGCAGTTGCTCTAGTGATTCGGTCGTGTTTTGTGGTACCAGGTTCTCCACTCCCCGTGGTTATCTCACTAATCAATGTAATGTTGTAAGTCCTGCGAAGGAAATAAGTTTGAGTTATTTGTTATATAAAAAAATAGTTGCATTGGAAAATATTCAGCAGGTGAACATACTTGTTTATTTATCAACAAATGTGATTGTCGTCAACAACCATTAAGGCACGACTTGTAGAACAGGATACGTTCTATTTTGGGTACTGGACTTTTCCTATAATCTGGAAAGAAGTTATTTTTATCTAGCTTTTACTCCAGCAAGGCGTTCCTGATCCTGTTTTCCTTGACATACAATATTCATTTCATTCTTCACTTATTGAGATCATCTTTCTAGTGATAAGTTTACAGGTGTGTGACTTGTATCAGTTACAAATAGGACATCAAATTACTTATCATTAGAAGCATCATGGTTGACACACTTACAGGTAAAACATGCCTTTTAGTTTTCATAAATACTAATATTGACAGTATTTAGCAATTTTTTTTTTAGTTGTGTGTAAATTTAGTAAAATCTGTATTCCTGTTTTTTAGAAAACATTATTATGACCCCAAAGGCCAAAAGTGCCAATTCAACAACAATTGTGATAGAAAGAAAAGCTATTGCCAATGGTAAACCAAATGGAAATAATGTCCATGTCGCAGGAGGAGATCACAAAGGAATTGTTATAAACAAAGTGGCGACTGTTAATGGTATGCAATTATATTCTATTAATGATATATATTTATTTACTGAAAATTTTAGCGTAGTTCGTAATGAATGGTGTACTTATGATCATTTTTAGATACTGAAGAAGCAGGCGTTCCTGAGATTTCCTTGCAGTTTTTAGTGTTTCTTGTAAATGGCCAAACTGGTTTGCATACTCAAGAAAGTAGGAAATTGTTCTTCTGGTTTAAACCTAATGTTCCTATACATGAAAGACCTACTGTTGCCCAGGAGTTCTTTAAAGAGTTAGTTAGCCCTTTGAAGTTTCCTAGAGGTATGTATTAATGAAAATAGGCTTAATTAATTTTTTTTATTGTTTTTCCTTTTAAAGTAACCGTGTTTATACTTCCTTGTGGCATGATTAAGGCATATTATACTTATAAACTGTAATTATAAAAAAATATTACAATTTTTCTTGTTGGATTTGTGTACAATAAAAAACGTAATTGTAAATGATGGAATAAACAAAAACAAATTACATATTTTGGCCAAAGAGTACAGAATAACACATAGAGGCCTAAGCCTCAAGATGGATGGATGTGGGCTCACAGCACCCACTCTCATAACCTATTGGCAGCGCTAAAAGTAGATGCAATTTGTGTTGTTTTCACCTATTTTCGATTTTTTTGTATATTTATTTTCCGGTGTTTTTATTATCATTTTATTTTAAAAATGGATGTGTGTTGCATATGACTGTAACAACGGCTGCAGGAAAGATAAAATAAAAGATGCATATGCCTAAGCCTCAAGAGGGATGGATGTTGGCTCACTACACCCACTCTCATAACTTATTGGCAGCGCTAAAAGTAGATGCAATTTGTGTTGTTTTCACCTATTTTTGATTTTTTTGTATATTTGTTATTTTCCGGTGTTTTTATTATCATTTTATTTTAAAATGGGTTTGTGTTGCATATGGCTGTAACAACGGCTGCAGGAAAGATAAAATAAAAGATGCATATCAGAAAAAAATAGTCACTACTAGTGCCATCGTTTTCAACTTTATTGTTGAAGATAATTTTATACACTGCCGGTAATATGGATTATTTTTTACTTTTAACTTCAGTATTGTTTTAGTATAAAGCTGATGTCCCATTTTCAGGATATTGTACAAAGGATCCTAACAGCAATTAAATGCAAAGAGTATTTGATCGCAATTTCCGATGATGAACAGAATTTTTAAAAATTTGATATAAATAAAATCGAGGAGATGTAGTCCAACCTACATTTGGTGTTAAAATCTGTAGAATGTGCGACAAAATATTCACAGAATCATCAAACTCTAATATTTTCTATTTTCTATCTTTTCTATTCAATTGAAATTTATAGCTTATAAGAGCGCATTTACAGAATATAAGATTATTCGAATTTCATTCATTATTATATTATTCATTATTCAAATCTTTATAATGTTCGTTTGTAATGTATGTTTTTCATTTTTTTCTATACCATGAGTGAAATATGTTAATAAAGTCTGTAACAACTGCTCTTTACGTTTCCTCGATATAGCTTTACAATCGGGACGCCTTATCACTGGCTCGGGCCGAACTTACCCTGAGGCCATCACACTACCACTCTCCAGCACTATTTGTATTCACTGTCATCTGTACGAACTGCTTTGTATTCAATTTTAACATTGGTATTCATCGGAATTATTAAAATTATTACTGCTTTAATTTGATGTTATTTAAAATTATTAGTGCTGTCGACTTAAGAGATAGGAAAAACACCAACAGATCCTTTTCAATTGAGGTCAGGATAATAATAATTTCAATTATTACTGCTTTAATTAGATCACAGCTGTCAACTTCCGCTCGATATGCTCGTTCAAGAGGTGTACAAAACTCCAAAAGTTTCTTTTCAGTTGAGGTCAGGCCCTTACCCTACTTTTAATTATTACTGCTTTAAATTATTACTACAACTTCCCCAGACCATCAGAAGTCGACAACACTAATAGTTTTAAATAATATCTAATTTTAGAAATATTGGGTTGATGCGAAATTAATGCAGGTTTTTAATATTCATTTAAAATACGCCATATCTTCACTTTAACTATATATATTTAATCAAAGTAATTTCCGTCAGAATCAATGCACTTTTGCCAATGTTCAACAAGCTTTCTTATCCCAGCAGAAAAAAAAATCTGGATCCCTGGATACAATGAACTCACGAAAAGAATTTTCAATTTCAACCTGGTTTTGAAAATGTTTCTCCCTCAAAAAGTTGTCCAGATGTCTGAAAAAAAATGGAAGTCTGTAGGAGAAAGGTCAGATGAATAAGGTGGGTGTTGAAGAACTTCGTAGCCCAACTTGTGCAGTCGTCGTAGCGTTGGTTGTGCAATGTGTGGTCTGGCATTATCATGGAAAAGGATCGGCCCCTCTATTTACCAATGTTGAGCAAAGATGCTGCAACTTCCGATTCATATTATCAATTTCTTGACAGACTTGTCGGCAGTTATAGTCTCACCCCGATTGAGAAACCTGTAGTGGCTAACACCGCCAGTATACCACCAAACTGTAACCATAACTTTTTTGGGTGCAGGTTGGGCATTGGGAAATGTTTTGGTTGTTCATCTTTGCCCAGCCATTGTCTACAATACCTTCTGTTGTCGTACAAGATCCATTTTTCATCGCACGTCACAATGCGATTGAGAAATGGATCATTTTTGTGACGTGTCAAAAGCATGGAACAGATTTCAAAGCGGCGATTTTTTTGGTGGTCGTTTAATTGGTGTGACACCCATTTGGTTAACTTTTTTACCTTAAAAATTGCCTCCAAGTGGCGTACGACAGTGGATTGGTTCACACCGAGTTCTACCACCATTTCTCAGGTGGTTTTGGTGGTTGGGTCTTCTTCCGCTATTGACCTCAGCTGGTCGTCGTCAACTGAAGAATAGCGGCCACAACCTTCCTTGTCTTCGAAGTCAAAATCTCCACTGCGAAACTTCTGGAACCAACGCTGCACCTTGCATTCATTAATAGTCCCCTGACCCCACACTTCATTAACATTATGAGCTGTTTGCGCAGTAAGAATTCGTAAAAATAAATTTGATGAAAATTCCACTTCGATATTTTCAATTTAAAACCTTTAAACACACTTAACAAAACGATTTTACTGATTAAATTCATGGTGAAAGAGAGGGTATTAGATAAGGCTTATTATGGTATATTCTTCTTCTTCTTCCATGTCTCTACAGCCCTTGTAGGGCCCTGGCCTCCGCAACAACGCCTCTCCAGTCTTTCCTGTCAGCAGCTCTACCTCTCCACTGTCCGATTCCCATCCTCTGCAGATCGCTCTCCACATCCACCCGGCCATCGCAGCCTGGGCCTTCCTCTTCTTCTTTTGCCTCCTGGTTTGCCATATAATAGTTTCTTCGGGTACCTATCTTCTCCCATTCTTTCTATATGCCCAAGCCATCTTATACGTGTTGATTTGACATAAGTGACTAGGTCTAGTTCATGACTAGGTCCCGAAGCTCTCTATTATTTCTTGACCTCCATTGGCCTTCATTACATACTGGCCCAAATATCTGCCGAAGCACCTTCCTCTCCCAGATCTGCAGCATCTTTTCGCATTCCTGGGTCAGGACCCACGTTTCACCAGCGTACGTGACAATTGGTCTTAAGATTGTTTTATAAATCAATAACTTTGCCTTCCGTGACAAGTTCGGAAATCTTCATGCCTTTCGCAATGCAAAGAGACATCTGTTGCCTGCTGAAATTCTTGCTTTAATTTCTGCAGTGGTGTCATTCCTTCGCGTCACTAAAGCCCCCAGATACTTGAAGCTGTCCACTTTCTTAAACGTGTGGTGCAGCAGTTACACATGACTCTGCTCTTCCTGCCCATCATTTTTTGTGGAAATCATGTATTGAGTTTTTTCCTTGTTTCTCATCAGACCCAATTTTTTCCCAGCTTCTTCAAATTCCTGCAAAGCTCCTGAAAGCGCCGCTTTTGATCTTGCTGATATCACTACGTCATCAGCATATGCTAGGTGTTGGGTCATCCTGTTACATATCGTTCCTCCTGGGTTGGTCCTGATTGATCTCGCAGCTTGTTCGAGTGCTATGTTAAATAATACAGGTGAGAGGGGATCTCCTTGGCACAGACCATTCTCCACCTCAAACTCTTCTGATACCATATTTTGGATTTTTACCCTACATCTGGTGTTTTCCAAGGTCATCGCACTTAATCGGACTAGCTTTTCTGGGACCCCTAGAGTTTTCATTACTTTAAGCAGTTCATTCCTGTCAAGAATATCGTAGTCCTGGCAGAAATCTATGAAGAGGTGGTGGAGGTCAATATTGTATTCATATGCTTTCTCCAGCATCTGCTGTATGGAGAAGATATGATCAGTTGTGCTTCTAGTTGGCCGGAAGCCACTTTGGTATTCGCCAATATTTCTTTCAGCCCATGCCATAATTCTCCTATTTATTGCGACTAAAAGTACCTTGTAGACAGTGGGCAATAGAGCGATATCTCTATAGTTTTGGCAGTTTAATCTGTCTCCCTTCTTATGTATTGGGCATAACACTGCCATATTCCAGTCCTGTGGCATCCTCATCTCCATCCATACATCAAATACGAGGTTATATATTTCCTCCACCACTGCCTCACCCCCATATATATATTATGGTATATAAGGAATGAATATTAGGATTAGCTTTGTTTACAGAATTAAGATATTGCATTGGAGGAAACCTGCATTAATTTTGCATCAACCCAATAAATTGAAAGCAGTTAGTTAGCACAAATGCCACCTTTTTGTGAATTTTAAGGAGAATAGAGGTGGGTGATGGATAGAGGTGAACTGCTTAAAAATTTGCAAGTCTTAGGGCTGCCACCGAAACTAGTGCAGCTTGCAAAGATGACCATATCAAATAAAATATGCCCAGAGATAATTCAGGACGATTTCCAGGGTTTTGGATGTGTCAAATGGCCTCCGACAATGTGATCCATTGTCCCCAATCTTGTTTAATCTGGGAATGGAAATGGCAGCGAGATCCATTTGGACAAACCCTGGAGGAACAATTGTGAATAGGTTAACTCAGTATATGGCCTATGCAGACAATTTGGTTATCACAGGCAGAACCCTCACTTCATTATCTGGTGCGTTTCATGAATTCCAGGATACTGTAAGTAAACTTCGTCTTCATATCAACGCTGAAAAGACCAAATATGTGAGGTCTGCCAGGAATGGAAGGCATAAGCACCCTCACATTGAAATTTGTAGTCACAGTTTTCTGGAACTGAAACTGAAAATTGAAGTTTGTTTTGCTCTTTTTAGATTCGTGGAAAGGCAGTTAATCCTTATTAATCCATTCACTTCCTTTTATGTTCTACAGTGCTACACTCCGTCTATAGTTGGCAAAATAAATATGCATACACACAGTTTTTCGGACAAAAATATATTCAATAATTTATTGAAAATAAATTAATTAGTGGATATGATAATAAACAACATCCCGCGTAAATTTTTACGAGTGAAGGGAATTAAAAATCCCTACAACCTAATTTAAAACAAGTATCGGAATTTGGTCGAATAAAAAATTATTCATGCTGTAACATTTGAGATATTATTTTTATCTTATGTATGTTTTTTTAGTGAAATATGCACTATCTTTGCAATCCACTTGCTGATACAAGTGGGTTGCAAAGATATTGAGCCAAATTCGCCTTTTTTTCTTTCTCATTTTTAATCAACCGTTCAATTTTTTTTGTTTATTATTTTTTATTAATCATATATGTTATTATTTTAGTTGTTAGCTGAAAGTTTATGTTACAGATTATGTGGGATTCATAAAAGTCATCATGAAACTAATGCAGAATGTTTATCCAACTATACGCAAAATTGAAGTTGAACTCCGACAATTGGGAATGCCAAGGGAGCTGCCAGTCAGGCCTTGTAAGTATTTGATGTGTTGTAAAATTTCTTAATTGCATTTAATTATTCTTAAAGTTGTTTATAATTTGAAGCCATAATAGAAATTTGAAGTTCTATAATATAGAACTCTATAATTATTTAGCTATATAATAAGTAATTTAATATCTATTTTCACCTCATTTATGATTTTGAGGAATGTTAATTGATTCAGACCATAACTTTATAGTGGCACTTATAATGAAATATTTCTTGTAAAGGGTGTCTACATAATTGTTTAAAAGGCATTTTGATGATGAGTGAACAATGTAGAATTAGCCTAACTTCAAACTTAATAGTCTGTATCAGGTTCACAGTACTTATTGTTTTCCTTCAGACCATACTCCAGATCCACTTACATTAACACTATTAAAAAATTGAAAGATTATTACAAAAGATAAAACCTCTTTAAACTAAATGAAGAAGTTTTATAGCATTAAAAAATATTATTTCGGATCTATTGATTAACTAAAGAAAACCTGTGTTTTGTTAGCTGTAGTTACAAATTATTCTTTTTTCCAAATCTTTAATCAAATTATTAACATAACCAAACTTCTTATTGATTAATCAGTTTATAAATTACTTTTTACTTTTTTTAATAATTTTTAAATAATTTTCAAATTTTTAATAATTTTTAATAATTTAATAATTTAATCTTTCAAAGAGATATAAAGTAAATTTTGTTTTTAACAATAGCATATATATCTTTTGTTTTTGAGTTCATTTTTAATCACTTCGAAATTTTATTTATTAAAGATAATGATATGTAATATATTTTTTCTATTGAAGTGATAAATAACCTTAAATTCAACATTTTATCAATTAAATATTATATTTAATATTTATTTGTCATTTTAGTAAAAGGTTAAATTTATTAGGATAAGTTAATTATGGAAAAATACAGTAAAATATATTCAGTTTGAAACCAAATGCTTATGGTTTAATGCAATGAAAAAGCTAAGTTTTATGTTATTATAGCAAGGCCGAATTACGTGCTCATTGATTTGAAGACATATGACAGATCTCTGTCAGGTTGGAAGTATAATATATTTTATTTAGCTGTGTGCATAACAAATGAAAAGATTGCCTCTCCACCTAATGAATTGTTTTATGTCTTAAAGGTTTCTATTAATATGCATGATGATTTTTTATGTTAACGCTACAGCAAGTAGTTTGCTATTTATTTTGTGTTAATTATTTTTTTTAAGAGAAGGTTTCATTTTTTTTTTTTTAATATTAAGTAGAAAGAGGATATGAATAAAGAAGGCCTTTTGTAATGTTAAAAAAGTTAATAAATAAAACCTTTGAGACCACTACTGTATTCATAGATATGGCTTATTTTTTAAAATAGTTCAAAACAGTTTATAGTGTATCTAATGTATTTAAAAAATAATAATTATAATAATTATAGTAGTTATGCATGTCAGTATGCTCACATAATAGTTTTTGAAGGCCTAATGTTTTTCTCTTAATTGGTTATTCATAAATTCTTAAAAAAAGAAATGCACAGTAGACAATAAGTTATGAAAGCTTCTCTATTTAAAAATAATGGCCTACTTGCCAACAATAGATAACATATATTTCTAATGGTTCTTTCATTTATCTATGATTAATTAAAATTTCTTATGAGATCAACCTGGGTTTATAAATGGTTGACCTTGCCTCACATACTTTAAAAAGTATTTTGGGAAATAGATTAATTTAATTTCTGATATCTATTGGAAAAAATTGTTAAAACAATTTATTACATAGGCTATAATTTCATTTTTAAGAAAGAAAAAGAAAGCGGCTTAATATTTCTTGAAAAAAAAATCAAGCGCAATTGAACCAGTTGCTACCGTGCTTCAATTCATTACAAAATTAATTAATTAATCTAGAATAATCTGATAGTATTTGAATGAAAAAGATACTTCAAATAATTAAACCAGTTACCGTCATGTGATTGAATGAACCGATTCAAGCTTAAACTGAGAAAAAGATCCCAGAGACTGAACCCATTGTTTTTTTCTTTTTACTTTATAATTGCTCTATAGATGCCCTTTTTTCAATAAAGCCGGGTTTTCTAATTTTCACATTTATGCATTGCTCTACTCGAAAACTTAGCATTTTTCTGACAGGGGACTGATAAATTCTCTACTTTGAATAAAGTTCATGGTCTAAGTAAGTGTAACAAGTAGATGGGATTTGTATGTGGCACGGTCATAAACCATGTTATTATGACTTTAATTATTTGTCTGCAGAATGATTGGCCTGTTCTTTATGTAGCCATGCCAAGAACATCATAAGTTGTGTTTGATTTTAAGAGGCTACATTAGGTTTATCAATTCAGTCAGAAAATGTATATTGTTGTACATTTTAATTAAGACAGCTATTTATTATTTCATTTTATTTATTTGTCTTCTTTTTTTAATGTATGTTGAGCAGTTGGGGCTACGTATATATACATTTATTAGATGTTTTTAAAATATTTTGCAATTAGAAAAAACAATGGGAAATAGGTAGTCATATTTATGTATTAAATATTACTATGTTTCATAATATATGTGTGTGTTTTATAACATTTCATGTTTCCTGTTACTCATGTTTTTGTATTTTTTATCTTGCCTGATATTTCCACTATGTTGTTTATTTTAACTAATGTAGTTTGTAACTTAATTATTTCTTTATAAAGGAAAATATAATTCTTGTTTTAACAGTGTCAACGGATGACAGCATTTTATCAAAAGAGGTACCATTGACAGAAAAAAAAATTTTGGAACTTATTGAAGCGGCCTATCCTCATCCTGTTACAATTGAAGATTTAGCAAAGTAAGTTAATTTTTTTTTTTTTCAGAAATACACATGTGAGAGCTTCGTCTTTATATGTTCTTTACTGTCTCTTGGTTACTTTATTACTTATATTTTCTGTATTCAAAATTATTAGGTTGGTAGGAAAACAATTTCGTTTTTTGTATTGTTGATGTTTGTATTGTTGATATTAAGATAAATTATGTATTAATGTGTTAGTGTGTTATATCATTTCAAAGCGCTAACTTTGCTTTGTATTTTGAATAAAAACTTTCAAGATTTTGTTGATTTAAGTGTTGTTTTTTTTGCTCTTAAATAGACAATGGAGAAGAAGCAAATCCGGGCTATTTTCCTGTACGAGTTTAAACTGGGTACTAAAGCGGCCGAGACTGCTCGAAAAATTAACGATGCGTTTGGGCCAGACATTGTTCAAGTGCGTGTGGTTCAACTTTGGTTTAAGAAGTTTCGCAATGGAGATGAGAGCCTCGAAGATCAAGAAGGTCGTGGGCGTCCATCGGTGATTGACAACGACCAGTTGAAGGCATTGATTGAAGCAGAACCGCGCTCAACGATTAGAGAGCTTGCGAAAGAGTTAGGCGTCACTCATCCAACAGTTTTGGATCATCTAAAACAACTTGGAAAAACAAAAAAACTCGACAAATGGGACCCACACCAATTGAAGGAAAATCAGAAAAATCGCCGTTTCGATGTGTCATTGTCTCTTTCTCTACAGAAGTTAAACGAATTAGGCTTCGAGACTCTACCTCATCCGGCATACTCGCCAGACCTTTCGCCTACCGACTACCACTTTTTCAAGCATCTCGACAACTTCCTTCAAGGGAAATGCTTCAAGAACGAAGGCGAGGCCAAAAACGCCTTTAACGACTTCATCGCCTCCTGCACTCCGGAATTTTACACTACCGGGATAAATAAGCTTGTTTCTCGTTGGCAAAAGTGTATTGATTCTAATGGTTCTTACTTTGATTAATAAAGTTTATTATAAGCTGAAACATTCATGTTCAAATTTATCGGTTAAAAAACGAAATTGTTTTCCTACCAACCTGATAAAACTTAATTGTTTCATTTTACTACTTCAACATTAAGTTAAGAGGGAGGAAGCTTGGTAATAGATCAAAAAATTAAAATATTTTTTTCAAAATAGAAAATAGATTTTAAAGATCGGACTAAAATGAATTGTTACTAGAGTTCAAAAGTAGTCTAGAAAATATATCATTTTGATTGCTGCAATACTCAAATTCTATTAATTTTAGTTAGCTTCATGTTTAAGTTAGTGTTAATATGTGAAACAAAACACTCAGTAATAATAAACTTTTTTTATTCACTTGTCACTCAATGTTTTGACAATACTGAATAGTTTTAATACATGTTCAAACTGTTTTTTCTGCTTTCCTAATGTGCCTTTGTGGAGTAGCCTTTGAAGACCTAAATATTTCTTGTTCCTAAAGCATTTATGCCAGAGAGTAGCCTCTTTTGCCTCCAAGTCTCTCTTTCTTATACGTCCATTATAGGTAAGGCTCTGCCTGCCAATTGTCCCCTGTCCTTGTAATAGTGTTTCCAATACCCCACCTTGTTTTAGGATTGTCTTTTATTCTGTTGGCATGGTCAACCAACTTAATCTAGTGTTCTTTAAGTACATTTCTTGTCAGGCCTCGCTCCTAGGATTTCCCGATTACTCTCATTTCACACTCTGTCCCACCAGGTTTTACCTTTCATCTCAGGAGCCTTACCCCTGCATCAGTGACCTTGCTATCATGCCTCTTTGACCTATGTAACAACACTCGAAGGAACACAGACATTAAATGTGTTTACTTAGTCTGTTTGCTGATCTCTTGTCTTATTATTAGAGTACTAGTAAAATATACCATCGGCCCTTCTTCAAACTTGGTTTCTATAGTGTGTAGTCCCTAACACTATTCTAATAATATACTGAGTATAATCATTATTAATTAATATTGTCCATTATTTTACCAGAGATCACGGCTGGGATGAAGCACTTGTACAAAAACATGTAGAAAGCTTGAAAGAAAAAGGGCTGGTAAAAGCAATGGAACATGGTGCATTTACTCGTATTATTCAACATGAGAAAGATATCCAGGTAGGATTATTGTAATAATTTACTATAAGTAGTTTTCTTAAGTCAAGATTAATTAATTTTTGACAATATTTTTAAGAATAAAAAACAATTAATAAATTTCATTGATTGAAATTACTGGCCTAATTGTAGATAGTGAAGCAAATGCCTACAATAATCAGGTCAAAACAGCCTACAATAGCTATAATCACAGCTCAGTATTGTGAAAAGTTGGCAGTGGATTCCATGCTAGAGAATAAAGAAACATTCGTAAGATATACTACTGTAGGTAAGTTATTGGCAGTTGATGTATATATTATAGTGTTATTTTATTATTGATTTTATATATTATAATATTTTCAAGGTTTTTATGAGATTATTTAAAAATGTATAATTGTGTTGAAATTTTATAATTAATAATTCTTGGTCCCACTATGAGCCTGAAAGAATTCTGAAGCCCTGGTGAATAAGTGGTTAGTTGAAATTCCAACTTTTCGAGAGAGCAGTTTAAAAGTTTAATTACCTTCCATGAATCAGCTGTTCGAGTGTTATGCATGTAATAGGGTATACACATGAAAAATATATTTCGTTCAAATATTTTTTTTTTGGAATCTTTATTGCTATTGATTAAAGCCTAAACAGTTTTTTCTTTCCAAATTTTTGCTAAATAATAAGTTTTAATTAAACAAAAATGCAATAAATACACACAAAAATCTAAGCACAATGCTATTGATTAGACTGCAGTTTGACTTCAAATTTCATGCCAGCATAACAATACCAAGTGCTCGTTACTTTCTTTTAGTGATCGACGATAAATTGAAATATATCACGGTTTCTTTCATTAAGTGTTATATGAAATCATTAGTTAAAATGATTGAAAGAGGATTTTTTAAAGTGCAGTTGAATAATCATCCAAGAATAGATTATGATGGGGTTTTTTCTTTCTTCAAATCCAGATTTTATAACTACTGAATTTAAAGGAGTAAAAGCTACAAGATAATTTTGCGATGACTAATTCTGTTTTGAAGCTCTTTTAATACATAATTTTCCATATTAATTTGGAAGACTAAAGTTAACCTATAAATGCCGAAAACATAATTTTATCAACAAATGCTGTAAAGTATAGGATCATGAATTATTTTATTGAGTAAATAGGTGCATATGTTTCAGTTGTTAAAATATAGTACAGTAAGAATTGTTATACCTAATATTTTTGTTGTGGTCTCAACGTAAATCATATGGTGACTCATTATATATCCTCTTCCAACTAAAATGAAGAAAAAAATTCTAAATATGGTAACATAAAAACATTGATATGCAAATAAATATTCCATAAATAAAAAACAAAGAAATAAAAATTCATCAAATGTCCAATCAAAATTTTTGGAGGTTATGATACTTTTTTAACATAAAGTAACAATATTGTTACATTTTATTGTAAAGGAAACGATGTATTCCTTATAATGACTTCAAAACAATGCAAACTAGTTATTGGAGATACGCTATCTCTTCTCATGCCTTTAAACCACTTTGCTCTTACAGTTGAGTCTTTTGGAATGAGAAAAAATACTTTATCTGGTGCACTTTCCGTTGTATTATTGTACATAGGCACAAGACAATTCCATGGTTTTACTAATCAGAATTATACAGATTATACTAATACAGAATTACATTTAAATAGCTTTGTTGACATGAAAAGCGAAGTCACTTAAACCCCACGAAAAATAGGACGTTTGAATGGTCAAAATATCTTGCCCAAAGGAAATTTTTTTTTTTAGTTTATTCAGAATGTTTTTATGAATGATTTAATGTTTTTCACAACTTTTTAGACAAAAATAATTGATTAAAGATATTTTCAAAAATCATGCATATACCTTATTTTACATCGCAATATCTCCCCATTATTTATTTTTCTATTTTGCCATATAAAAACAACTTTTATGACAGTTGCGAACTAACTCATTTTTCTTATGAGTAAAATTTACTGCTTATTCACCTTTGGAAGGAGGAGAGAGGGTGAAAATATATATCTCTTAGGTGCTTACCAAC
Source organism: Rhaphigaster nebulosa (assembly GCA_948150685.1). Classification (NCBI taxonomy): domain Eukaryota; kingdom Metazoa; phylum Arthropoda; class Insecta; order Hemiptera; family Pentatomidae; genus Rhaphigaster; species Rhaphigaster nebulosa. The sequence continues at coordinate 33,625,923 of OX411310.1, forward strand.
TTACCAAGTTGGTTTAAAAAAAATTATTGTTTATTTATTGATTCTAATTATCTTTAACTTTTTCAATTTGCTTTTCTTTATTTCTTTAATAGTTTTTCTATTATAATTGATAATATATTTTTCAATATTTGATTATTGAAAACGAACTGTGAAATCTAATAAAAAATAAATACATTAATAAATGTATTAGAATTCACATTGTTAAGAGGTAAAAATTTGCTGTGAATTATTTATTCACTGTATATTAATTAGCCAACATTACCTAATTTTTGTTCTATAGAATTTTCATTTTATTCTAGTACCTAAGTAATTCCTCGTTATCATAAACTCTGTTAATGCAGAACATCGGACAACACGATCTAATTTCTTATCACCATCAAAAGCAATGCATTTCCTGGAATATTTTTGAAGAAATCACTGGTTAACACGAATCTTAATCTAGTTTAGGCATTGGTGGAGTGAAATTTTTGGCTAACACGAACTTATTCTTGGTACAAATATTCAGTAAATAATTCTTGGTAACCCCTTTCCTGCGACGTACATAATTTGCGACCTCCTTCTTCCCTTACATCCTATTTGAACATCAATTCCCATTTTGTGAGAAATAAAAATTTTAAAAGTACAATTAATTTTTTTTTTTAAATTGTAAATGTTTCACGCTCAAGTAACTTTGGCTTAAAAAAAAACTAATTACCCAGAGATCTATTGGCTTAAAACCATAATTAGAAATTTTAAGAGAAGTGGATAGTGGCGTGATATATACAAAAATAGCTTAAAAATTTAATATTCTAAAATCAACTTTAACAACCATATTACTGTGTCCAAAATCAGAGCCTTCGAACAATCGCGGATGCAATGAAGTCAACCCCGATTAATGCAATGGAAACCATCACTGGTTAGTGATTCAAATTTCTGAATTTGAATTTGTCAGCTACGTGTGTGACAGATAACCCTCTTAAAGAAAGAGTCAAGCAAGGCTATTCCTCGTGATTAAAGATACAAAGTGCTATCCACAGAACCAAGAACCTGCTGATGGAATTAGAAATAAAAAACTTAGAACCTGCTTGTGTGGATTCCACGACGTTTTTGCCCCTATGGAGGAAAAACCCACGTACCAAAAGTATTGTTAATAAAATACTGGGAATAACCAGCAGGGAAAGTATGCCTGACCCCTGAGATGAGAGCCACATCAGGATAGAACACATTAATGTGAACTATCCAAGCCATAAATAGACCCGAATATATATGGATGGCTCAGCTTCTGAACAATTAAAGATGGTGGTGCTGGTATATATGCTGAATTTCCAGATGGAAGTACCGTTGAAAAGTTAATCACTACCGGCCAAATGTCATCTAATTATCAGGCTGAGCAAGAGGCCATTGTGGAAGCCATGCAGATAATCTTATCTCTACCAAATCAAAAGAATACAAAAATAGTGTTCCTGACGGATGCAGCATCAGTTCTGGGATAAAAGGTGTTATGAACTGGCATCACAGTTAAAGAAGCTGAACCACATTCTTGCACACTGGTATCAGGGATAATGAGAAAGCAGAGGAACTTGCAAAGACTGGATCCCTTCAACAGCAGATAAAAGGCCAACTTTTACTGAACGAGGCAAAAACCATAAACAAAGCTGCAATAAGGAAAAGATGCGCCACCAAGCATCCTCATAGCAAACCTCAAAACCCTTACCACAAGCTAAATATAAAAGAACAAGTCATGATATTCAGATGCTGGACGAACCACACCAGACTAAATCGTGATCTTTACAAAAAATATTGATTAGGTATTAGTCCAACCTGTAAGTGTGGTGGGAGAGAGCAAATGGCTGAGCATATTCTTCAGAGTTGTATCCTTCTTGATGAGGCTAGAAAGAAGATTTGGCCTGAGTTGGGATGCTGGAAGCCAAGCTCTACAGGACTCTGGAGGACCTCAGAAGGACCAACTGTTTTATTACTGGATGTTACCATCTAACAGGAAGAACGAGGAAGAAGAAGAACCATAATTAAAAACAATGTTTTACAATTTCAAGGCAACATATATGTATTAATTACATAATCAATCATTTTAAAAAATGAGTAAATGAGAACTATAATATTATTATTGAATATTTTATAGGTATTGAGAAACTTTTGTTTGAGACAAACTCGATAATTCGGTCTCCACTGAGTTCATGTTAACGAGGAACTACTGTATGTATGAAATAGAATGTTCATTATTAAGCCAATTTAAAAATAAGGTTCACTATACTTTCAATGTATGGTTATTATGGTTACTTTGGCTTTGAGTATCTTGCTTTTGTGGAAAGTAAAAAAAAGAGGTGAGAAATAGTTTTAGACTTGAATTTTCCATTTTTTTTATGAAGAGAAGAGTTCTGCTTTGAGCCTGATGAGGGCCAAACCAAGCCAGACAATAATTGCTTTGCAAATTATTTAATCACCTTCTTTCTTAAACAATCAAAGGGTAGGAATGTATCATACTGAATAAGCTACATTCGTTCTTGTTTGTATTGACACTTCTTTCTGCCTGAGCTTCTACAATTCTCACAAGGCTTGTTATAGTTTTTGTTTTTTTATTAACCTCTGGCATATTTATATTAGCTAAATTAAATTATAACAACTGATGTTTAAAGGATGGTGATTATTTAAGTAATTATTTATACTATATCCTCTTGTCCTATTTTCTGTGTTGTATTTTAAGATCTAACACATTGGGTTTATAAAGAGTGGAAACCTCAAACTCTCTTTTTTTTTTCAAAGCTCCATGGGATGTAGGGTTGATATTTAGGGAATAAAGGTAGTGGGTTGGATCGTAATTCTTCTACTGTATTAGATGCATTGTAAGGGGGATATGAGGAGTAGGAAATTTTTTTTGGGTGTCAAGTAATTAGGAGCCTGTTTCTAGTGATGCAGCTCAATAGTTGTGTCAGTTCAGTTAGTTGTCCTTAATCTCTCAATATAGATAAGGTCTGCCAAATTGTTATGGTAGTTTGGCTTATTCAAGTATTATGAATTGTGTTATACACCATAGAGGCAACCTAGCCTGATGGCTAATAGAGGAAAAATTATGTTTGTTATTTCTATTTTTTTAATTATAAGATTATTTTAAGTCGAACTATTTACCTGTCACAAGTGTTCATGATGAAGTAACCATCTAATTATTTCAAAATGAATAACGTATAAACTTGAGCATGTTTTGTAATATGGCATTTTAAAAAAGTTTGAAACTAATGGAAAAACTGCATTTATTTCCTTTCTTATCTCCTCCCCTTTTAAATAAATGCTTATTGTTTTTTCTTCAATTAGTCATAACAGAATGAAAAACTTCTTTAATATTAATTTCTAATATATCCTTTTCTTTGTCACATTTTCTTTTATTAAAAAAAAAAAATAGTAATTATTAAGTAGTAGGAAGCAGCTATAATTCTTTACTTTCTATTTTTGTGCTTACATACTGGTTCCACACTAAGTGATGTAGTGTAACATTGAACACTAATCTTCTTGGATGGAGCTTTGTAATATTAAGAAATTCTAAATGACAAGAAAATGCGAAACTGGAGTATTTTGCAGGAACGAATCAAACGAACAATGGTACTTTCCCAACTCCGACATCATCTGTAGTAAAGGGAACCCGGTTTGGTAAGCAGTGCTCTCTTAAAGACAAAACACTGCTTCCTGTTTGTTTTTGTTTATGTTTGCTTGAATGTTTCATCTCCAATCAGATTCCTATAGCATCTAGTTGAATTCCAAACTAAGTGGTTTAAAAAATCAAACATCACTTTTGTTTTTGTTTTTGTTTGCTTGAATGTTTCATCTCCAATCAGATTCCTATAGCATCTAGTTGAATTCCAAACTAAGTGGTTTAAAAAATCAAACATCACTTTTGTTAATTTATGTTGATTGACCGACTGAAGTTGTAGAGTTTTATTTATTTATTTTTTAACGAAATCTATTATAAATATTTAATATTGATTCATGAAACATTTATACCATCCTATTCACTATATTTTAAAATTATATTCATTCTTTCCCTTGCAATGTGTGGTCTATGCTTTGTCAATAGCTAGCAATAAGGCTTTTATTGTTTTATATTTTTTTGCTGAAGCTTTTATATTTGTGTTTTTCAAAATGTTCTTGCACTTGCTTTTTTATGTTGTTTATTTTTGTGCTGGCATTTATTCTCATAATTAATCTATGTTAGTTTTTACTTATTTATAACAGATACTTTTTATCATATATATATACTATTCACTCCGATTTTTCATTTTATATTGCAAAAGTAATGACCATAATTTCTTTTGCAGAAATTCTTTTATTTTTATGAATTATATCTCATCCATTTTTTAGCATCAAAGTTAATAATACATGAGAATATTGAATGTGTATATTCATTTTAATGGTTAAATCTTTTAAGTTGTGTTTTAAGTTTATTGATGAAAGATATTGATGAAAAAACCTATTTATATTCACCAATGAAAGTCTGAATGTTATATAAAATTCAGCGTTCATACCCAGAAATAAATGAAAAAAGTATTCAAACTTAGAATCTTTTATGTTGATCTTTTAAAATATAAAATCTGTTATTAGATATAATATTTAGTTTGTCCTTGTTTTACTTAGATAATTACTGTTAAATTCTTCAGCATGTAATTAATCAATCATACTATATGAAAGATATCTTTTCTAATAATATTTTGCCATAGTTTCAAAAACTTTAATTTTTGCTAAATCTGAAACTAATTTAGAAGAAATTGTGATTCAAAGTGAAGAGATCAAGTTAATATGTATTTTTTTATATCACTTACAGTCATATGACCCCAGATAACTTCCTTCCCTTTTTCAGGGAGCAGTTGGGAGTTAATTTATTTTACCTATTTTAATATAACCTTTACAACAGTTCAAAATTTAAAATAGAATTTATTTGCAATAATTGAATAACATATTAAATAAACCTGTATTGATTAACAGTAGGTATTTTAATTGTCAGTTTCAAAAATATTAAGGATAAAAAAGAAAACAAGGATTGTAGAGTATTTTATGGCTATCTGTTAAAATTTCCTTATACTTTTACGTAGAAAGAATTTCCAATAAATACAAATATTTAAAAAAAGTATTTTTCTTTTTCCATATTGATATTCTACTTTTAACTGTAACAGAAAAATATTATTTAATCAGAATAATATATAACTCTAATATCTTAGGCTATTTCCACATCAAGAAAAGCCTTACATAGGTTATAATGAAAATCATTTATTGGTGACCCAGAGCATGTTCCGGAAACCTTCAGAAAAGCCAAAAGCATCTGCTGCCCATATCACCTGTTAAAGTAGGGATATTTAATATGGGTGTTATAGAAAAATACAAGCCAAGATGAGACATCATCTCAGGGAACAGTTGAATGTTTTTAGGGACATTAGCACCTGATCCATAAAATAAATAAAACACAGAGCAGTGTTCTGGATATCGTCCCTACCATGTCCAACTATTGATGCAAAAATGGGATTTTCATATTAGTCACTTTAGAACATTATAGTTGTGGCACGCATTGTGGAAAAGTCTTGAATTAACAGTCCTTAAGTGTTGACGCCTTGTGCCTTTTGGAGGTTAGGAATTCAAGACTTTACCACAGTGCGTACAGACTTTACCTCAACTAGCACATTTTAAATGATGAATATGAAATTATTATTTTTGCATATTCGATAGTTGGACACATTAGAGACGATATGTTAAAACATATATAATGTGTGGTTTTAATAAACACAAATTTATGAAGCGAATAGAAATAACAACTAAATTGAGTTTCACTTTACATAAAGAGTATTTTTATTAGTAACATAATCTTTTGCTTAATTCATATTATAGATTTATTTTACTTTACAATCTTACCTTTAAAAAGAGAAACAACAAGTTAGGATTTTACTATAAAAGAGTTTGTAATTATAACACAGTATAGTATCATCATTGGTTGAACATAACTTCCCTGTTATATATCCAAATGCTCATCATTCTCATCTGTCATTTTTAACTGCCTATGGATATGCACTATAAATGCTCGGTGAAATTCAGAGTTAGAAGAATGTCGAACTTGCTAGTTAATATCCACTTTCTTTTTCACTTATGTTATATTGTGCGTAATATAATCTATATATTATGAATTTTGTTTGGGGAGGGTCATGAAAAATTAGAAATCTTCTAATCATTGTTAATAGTTTAATCATTTCAAATATGTAAATAGGTTTTTTAATGTTGTTTGAGCAATAATTCATTATATTTTATAAGCAATTAAAATTCATTACTACCACCCAAAAAATTGTTCCTCAAATATTTTTATGGTTTCTATAAAAGGCTACAATGAATTGTAGCATATTTGATGAATTGCATAAGACAATGCAATGCATTGTCTTGCATCTCATCTTTACGGCTAAACCACATGAAATGTTAATTTTTTGGAGGTCACATTAACAAAATATGAATGAACATAATCTAATTCTATTAATTAATTAAATGAATTAGTTTAATGAACATTTTTTGTAATTACCTATTAAAGTACTTAGTCCGAAAGGAAATAAATTCCTGGAAGGCATTTTGTATTGGATCATTGGTTAGAATTGTCTTATCATCCTGAGAAATGCCCTCTAGAAATTCTGGTTTACAATGAAGAACTTCAGTTGTTTTAATTTATTAATATCACTCACCTCCCCTCCAAAAGTGACATTCCATGTGATATAACCAGATTTTAATTTAAATCATAAACTGATGCCTTTTGCTGCCTACATGAGTTTTCTTGTAACTTAAGTTTGATTAAAGCATTCTTGCAGTCTATCCCAATGTTTTAAGAACTATTGGCCTGTTGGTTGGGAGATTACCTCCAAAGGACAGTAAATAGAGTTAAGATTTATTGACTAAACAATTTTGTATATTATGCATTAACTTTTATTAAAGAAGAAATTGGCCGGGGATATGGTCAATGAAACACACCAATAAGTATGTTTTTCATTGACCGCACTCCTCAACCAACTTATTCTTTAGTTGCATCTACGGTCACCAAACTTACTTCTTTATTAACTTTAATCTATATTGGTGTAGGTGAATCAAATGTGTATACTCTTGGCAATATTGGACATCATAGAGTGGTATGCACCAAACTGCCCACATTAGGATACACTCGTGAAGCTATTACATCTGCTGGAAATACTACTACCAGACTGTTAGGTTTGTTTTGTCCAGATTGGTTTTACATGTTTATTTATATGTGTGTATGTGTGGTGTTCATTTTTGGAATTATTTTATTTTTTTTTATTCATAGGCACTTTCCAAATGGTCGATAATGTATTTATTGTTGGTGTGGGAGGCGGTGTTCCACATTACACTGATTACTCAAGGCACGTCAGGCTTGGAGATGTGGTTGTTTCTGCTTCTGATTCTCCTGGAGGGTAAAGTGCCCCTTAGTTTTTTGTTTGTTTTATTCGTCTTTATCCTGTTTGTGTTTTTACTCTCCGAACGTTAATTTTTATTAAAGGTTTGCTTACACTTACTGCGAGAAAGCGAGTATTGAAAAAGACGGTTCATATAATTTTGAAATTAAGAAGTATAACCCTATTAATGACATCATTCAAGAAGTTGCAAGAAAGATGAAAGAGCAGGTCAGTATGGTTTGTTTACTAACTGATAGTAATCAGAGACTGGAAAACCTTAAAATATATACATAAAATAGCCCATAGTGAAATTTGTATCTATGTTATGTTAATGTTTTACAAAAAAAAAAAAACTGAACAGTAAAATCAATGCAATGCAAAGTAATTGTTTTCCAATATTACAATAAATATTCAGTTATTAAGGTAAAAAAGAAAAAGAAATGCAAATCTACACAGCAAGTACAATTAGTAATAAAAATGAGTCCTTTGTTTGTTTTTTAGCAGAAAATATTTTTTTTATGCAGATAATAAAATTAAGATTAAACACAATGTATGTATAATTAATTTTTAGTTTTAGAGATAGACATTCTTTATTTAGGATAGACCTTATACTGAAATGCCTACCATAATTACTATCACTTAATCCAATAACAAACCAAAGTAATAAAAAAATAAAGTAAAATAATAACTCAAAGAGATTTGATTAAATGTAAGGCACATATCAAACTAAAGATGGGTAGATTGTTAAACATTGAACGGAAAATTAATGCAAACAAATATTTCCTGTAAGTTATCATGGATTGCATTTTTTGTTCTGTAATATGGGTTATAAAAATCAAATACATTTTGATTAATCCTGCTATTTTTCTCAGACATGCACTCTTAAATTATACAAAATTGAAATGGATTTATTTGTATCTAAAAGAACTATTTTTTATAAATCAAAAAAAAAAAGAAGCAGTTTGTTAAAAATTCGGTCTCTGGTTATAAATACTTCATTGTCCAATTTATTTTCTGATATGGATAAAATCAATTGATATGCAATTACTTTGAGACAATAATATTTGTTGTAATAAATAAAATATTAATAAAATTATATTTTTTATTTATAAGCTCATACTATATTATTCTGCAGTAAAGACCACCTCACCAGATATTTGTATTCTACAATATTGTACATGCTATAAATAAAAAATATGCAGCAAAATGTATTAAATTTTTCAAAGCCCCAATATGCATTATTTTTCATATTATAGATAAACTGTATAATAAATTAATAGTTATTATTCTGAAAATTAAGAATTTTCCTCTTTATATTAGCTGAGGGCGATGAAGTACAAACATAAAATGACTGATCAATCTGTAGTCAGTGATCTTCAGAATATAGCTTAGGAAAGTAAGACTCATCATTATGGTATGTCTGTAATGTCAAAAGTGTTACTTTATTAAATGAATAGAAATTAGAGATTGTGTGAAATTAACTTACAGAAGTGAACTTTATTTTTTTTTAATTTGGCAAAAATTGTAATTTGTATGCTTTATATTTAGGCCAATCCTCTTTTATGACCTAATCCAGCTGTTGTGTTCCGTTCAGTAGACGCTAACATTATTTATGTTTTGGAACCTGTGCCGCTCAAATTCGTTTCTGTAACGCATTTTGATTATTATGTACAGAAGTAAAAATTAAATTAAGTATATCATTTTACAGCTTGAAGAATTTTAATTTGTCTTTTGTGAGTAGGTTGTTTTATTATCATGAACAAAAATTTGCAATTGATTTGATATGCATCAACATAAACTAATTCTAGTTATTGTTGGTTATAATCATTAAAAAGTTGAAATTGCTTTTTCTTTCGTCAAAATTAGTATTTTAAAAGTTATTAAAATAATCAACAATATGTGATGGTAAGTTTATAATCTTTCTTCCAGGATGAGAAATCTGTAGATAGTTCCTGGTTGCATTTTCTGAAAGAAGGCTTATCTCACCTTGGAGTTCAAAGCGAGCATGACTTCATCAGACCTTCTGGAGACACTGATAAACTTTATATGCCTATTGGAGAAAAAGATCTTATTGAGGTTGCGCACCCACAGCCACAAGATGCTACTGATTCTTGGTATTTATTATCATTTCAAAATAAGTAAATTATCTTAAATTTTATTTAATTTTGCCATTTCCAATGTCATGTTATTCCATTCTGTTATTCAGGCCTTCCTGTCTTTTTGTATGGATGAAAGTATTTTATTTTTTATTCTTCAACAGTGTTGTAAATGTTTCTGTTTTTCAAAAGTATGGAAAGTTGGCTCATTTTCACAGTATTATTCTTCCTTCTGTTAATTGCTCAACAAATTATGTTTTTTAGGTTATATTTTATCACATGAAATGCCAAATTTTTCGGATGGGCGTGATGAATGATTGTATCCAATTTTATACTTTAATTACAAATTTCACTACTTGGTGTTTCTGCAATTCTTGTTACGGAATTTTCAGAATACGTATTCTTAAAAACTTGGAGTCTGAAAGGAAGTAAATTTCTATAAGGCATTTTGTTTCACATCTTCTGCTGTAAATACTCGTGCTTATATGACAACAAAGGCAAGAGCCTGTCCAACAGCTGCAAATCTTAGATCCTTTCCTTACAGGACGACCCCTTCATAAAGAGTTTGGAATGAAGCTGTCTCTTGTTACTCCATTAGTGCTTTTATAATAACTAGATAGTAATAACTTACCAAGATGGTCTTACATATTTTAATTTTTTTTTATTATTGGGGTTTAAAGTTCTTTCCTATCCTATTAAGGCAAACAGGACGGGTTATTTCTACAGGTTACTAACCAGAGTGGGAAGGTCGAGGTTCATTATGTGGGGCCGCTACAAAATAAATTTCAATCCGTCCAAGCCGGATTCGAAATCTATCTACCGGCACCGTAGCAGTCTCGACGTTGCTATGATGATACCTTAACACTCAGCCACCATGGCCTCTCGCATATTTTACTAATGTGATCTTCTGAAACTCACTTTTCATATGATACAACCAGATATTATACGGAACAGATCATTTGCCTCTTTAACTGCTCCATGCCATTGTACTAAAACTACTTCACTTTTTTCATACTTACGGTGCTTTGACCTGCCTCTTGATACAGCTGTGTCATACATGGATTACAAACAGAAATCACTGTTTTCAGACATCTATCATCGGTAATATCAATGTTTCAATTTTTTATTATTTTTTTCATCTCTGAAGACCGGATTTTCATGCTGTAAAAAACCTTTGAAATGTGCAAAAACGTTGGACGAAATCTGCAAAAAGGTGTAATAATGCAAAAAAACATCAACAACTTTTTTAAATTAACTATCATTTAACATAATTTATAAAAAAATAAAATAATATAACTAATAATTTTTAGTTTATATAAACTTCATAAAATAAAAACAAAAAATGCTAAATAGTATCAATACTCTCAGAAACAATCTAATAAATTTTTGGTTTAATATTTTCAATAATGAACCTTTTAAATCGATGAAGAAAAAAAAGTGTTAGCCCTGCCTCAAAATTTGAGATTTTATCTTTCAGGATTCTTTTTTTTATTATTGTTTAACGTCCTCTCCTACTCCTAGTGGGAAGGTCCAGATTCTTTTTGTGGGTCCGCTATGCTCATTCAGGCCGGATTCGAACTGGCCCCACAGTATATTTATGATACACTGTTCATGGCTTTTCTCTGGGACTACTGGGCCGATTTTTTTGAGATTTGACACCAAAGTAACAGCTTACCCCAGGATGACCTTCAGAACTCGACATTAACATCCGCCTCTTCGTTTCAAAATGGTGGCCGACTAGCGATTTTATACGCCCAAAACAACCATTTACCAATGGTGTTTTAGGATCACTATACCAAAGCATTAAAAAAAAATCTATATAAATGCTTTTGGTTTATAATTTTCAATGATGATCCTTTTTAATAGACCAAGAAAAAAAAAATTAACACTCCTTCAAAATTGGAGGTATTATGTTTCATGATACGGCACTCAGGTAGTTTTAAATAAATGGATGTTTAATATTGATGTTTTTTGGATCATGTTTTATTAATGTCCATGTTTTGTTATGTTGCTATGAAGGGATTCCGTTTTGACTCCACCCATGCAAATCTCGGAAATTACCGGGCCAAACTAGAACTAGTTAGTGGCCAAGTTAGAAATAATTGAGCTTGTGTCATGAACCATTTAACTTAATATTGATTGTTAGTTTCATGACATTGTTAATTATTCAATTTATTTTTTAATCAGACAAATTTGTAAAAAAACAAAAAAGAACAATGATTTCATAGTTAAAACTCAAAAAATGAACAAAAATACAATTTTGTGCTGAAAATCTTCAAAAATGTTCTAATTCGTGCAGAAACCCCCAAACATGCAATTTTGTGCTGAAAATCTTCAAAATGTTCTAATTTGTGCAGAAACCCCAAAACATGCAATTTTGTGCACTATAAAACTAGTGTCAGTACATCATTTTTCATGATTCGAATTTCTGTCAAGATTTTGCTGAATTTATAGCTAGCAAAAAAAAAGATACAAATGCTCGAAAATCTGGTCTTTAGTCACTAGTCATACGTGACCTATTCTATCATAAGTCAGTCTTTACTCGGTTATTTTAATTTAATTCTATCCTTATGGTGGTGTCTCTGTCTATTTCCAGAGTTTATCATTTTGTTTCAATAAATGTTATTTTTAAAATATACTGTTGTCTCTTGGAATTTAATATGATCTTATGTTCTTTAATTTAGGAATGAAGAAAGACCTCGACTGCATGTAGGTCCTATTGGCAGTGGAAGAGATGTTTCCCGGGATACCAAATTAAGAGAAGAATTTTGTCGTAAAGCAGGACTTCTTGCTCTCGATTTTGAATCTGATTGTGTCGTAGAATCCATTGTTGGTAACAGAACCCTATCCTGGGCTCTTGTACGAGGTGCGGCTGACTATAAGGATGGTATTCGCCGTGGCCCCTGGCAGCCTTACGCCTCTCTTGCTGCAGCTGCTGTTGTCAGGTCTATTATTGCTAATATGCCGACTGCTCAAGAGGATGATTAAGATTGCTTTTCTAATTAGTTTTAGTATTGATACACCAAAACATTTTAACTCTAGTGAGGTTAATTAGAAGACTTGATATTCTCTCAATTTGTATTGGTAGTACTTTCATTTTTATTTTTATTAAATGAACTTTTATATTTTTTTAACATAATCTCCTCTAACTCTGGAAATTTAGTGCTGTCAAACGAATTTTTAATAGAATCTATTTAGATTAAATTTCAAGATATTCATTAGGGTTTTATTTTTATTTGTTTTTTAGTAGTAGTTGGCAACATGTAAAGAAATTAATAAATCATATATAGTGAAGTTTTAAAGATTCAAAAATTACATTAGTCATGGTGAATGAATGGGCACCAGTAACATTTAAAATTGTTACAATCTTAATAGCTGTAGGCAGTATATTTTTTAAATTCCTGACTTATTAGAAAACATAAATATTAATATTTCTTTTTTACTATTCTATTGAAACCATTAAATTTTCATCATTACATTTTTGTTTATCTACATTTGTTAATTATTCAATATTTTGTGTTACTTTAAGTTGGCAGATTGAAATCTGAATGCTTCTTTACCCATTTTTTTGAAAAATAAATTATTTGAATGTTTCCATTGCATGGATAAAATTTTTGAACTATTTTTCGAGTAAATCAAAACATGTTTTTGTGTAAAATTTTATGTTACCATTGTTTAATTTTTATGAAACACTTTTATAAGTATATAACTTTATGCTTGTGCATATTTTCATATGAAGACAAGAGATATGGGAAATTATTTTATTAAATATGATGTATTAATTTCCATTGTATTTTTAAATAGTATTGTATTCTTTTCCATTGTATTTTTTAAATTGTATTGACTTTAATAGTATTAGATAATTTTCACTTATTGAGAATTATGTATTATGTTTATGTTATTTACATGTATCTATTATTCAGTATCAGCTTACATTAATATGTATACTGCTTTGTTCTTTACTTAATAACATTTTTTTTATATATATTTCAAATGCTTAAAGTATTTTGTATTTCATACATTGTTATAGTGAATTAGGTTCAATTATCATTAAAGTATTAATGCCTTAATTTGATTATGCTATTATTAGAAGACTTTTGTTGTTTTTACATCATGGAGAATGTAATACTGATGAAGCCTTCACCTGAGTTCTAAGTGAGAGCTATTATTTTGGGACCATGATTAAAATGTCATATCTTATATTATTTTTGAAGTTATCGAGAGACTTATAATTTAGTCAATTTTTTGTTCCTTAGCCAAAAATGGCTCCATTGGTAGAAAAAAAAACCTTAAAATTATTTATTTTTATACTAATTTCATTTTATTTTATTTGTTATATAGGTCAAGTTTTTTAAATTTAATTATTTATTTTTTGATTGAGGTATAAGTTTTTCTTCCATAAAATAAAGGTTTAGTTATTAGCTGTACGATTATAAAGTATAATAATGGTTAAAGTATTTATTTTTTATAGAAATGTTTTATTGTTGTAAAAGGTGCTTATTTAATTTATGTTATCTTATTAACAAGATTTATGTTTAATGTTATTGAGACTTAAAATTATTTATATTTAAAATTATCTAGTTACCAATAAACTATGAAAAATATTCTATTTTCATAAAAATTTTTATTAATTGGATTACCTACTTATTTAATTTTTTTTTTTACAATCTTTTCTTTGGAAATGAAATATAAATATTTTGATTTATTTTTTGTTATTTGTGGAAAAATTTTTTATTTTTTTTAAATTTAATTTTGGGTATTATTCCATTATTTAAAAAAGGTATTGTTTAATTTAAAAAATGTTTATTACATATTTATATCACAGACGTATTGATGTTTTTAAAAACAATATCTTAGAGAGTTCTGTGAGAGAGAGGATGAAATAATAATAGAGATTAGGACAAAGTCTAATTCCAAGAAATGTACATGTACAATGATATTCAAAGAAAGTTGTACATTATTTTTATTAGTTTTTTTTTTGAGGAATAGTGACTGATATAAGACGAAATAAAATAAAATATTTATGGATGATATGACTTAAAGAGTAGAGAATGGAAAATTAGGACAAGCAGACGAGCACCCAAATGGAGTAGTAGCAGCCTGTTATATTGAAAATTTGCTTAAAATGTCCAGACCGTTTCATTTTGGTTCTGACTCCAGGTCTGTCATTAGATCTGTTTGTAAATATTAAGACAGTTTATAAGGGATATCACTGCATATATTTTACTACCATCATTCCCTAAAGCACTGCTTGCTGTTGCTTTTTGGCTCATTTTTCTGTAGTAGAATAGATATGCTTCAAAGATATGGGCTATTGTCAGGTTTTCTTTACAGTGTTGGCATCTTGTTTGTAATTCTTTCGATATTAGGTGAACATACGTTAGTCTCGAATATCCAATTCTGAGACGGGTTAGGACTACTTCCTCTCTGCGGCCGTTGCGAGTTGAGGTCTGCCAAGCCTTTACCTCTTCCTGTATGCTTTTGAGCTTGATTGGGATGCTCTTGTTCCTTATTTCTAATTTACTTTAAATTTACTATATTTACATAATTTAAATGACAAAATTTACTTATTAAAACATTTGATACTTAGCAATTCAGAATTGATGAAAAGAATGATAATAATATACAACTCATATAAATGAGCACGGAAGATTTCTATTGGAAATACTCTTTCAGATAGGATAGAGAAGATCACAAGATAGTAGAACCCATTCTTAAATAGGTAAGGAATAATAATCCATAGCTATTATAAACCTCCTTGATAAGTACCACTTATAAAGTAAATTAGAAATTTCTTCCCTGGAATATTTTTTCCTTTAAAGGACAAGTGGGGGAATGTTGGGGAACATTAAATACCTCCTTATTAATTATCACATTTATAAACCCCCTGATAATTAGCACATTTATAAACCTCCTTTATAATTACCACCTAAATTAGAAATTTCTTCTCTTCAATATTTTTTCCTTCAAAGGACAAGTGAGGGAACATTTGGGAGCAGTATCGATAACGCTTTTCTAGCATTCCAAAAAATTCCTATTACCGATACCAGACCAATTTATTTCTCTTGAAACCAAAGTTTGTAAGGGTTTTTCAAACAAAATAGCGCCGTATTTGATTAATCACAGGCTATTATTTTATTTTTTTTAAATACAGGATTATAAATTTCTGTTCAGTTTTAGTTATGTTCTAGTTGTATTTATCATTTATTTATTATGATTATTATTATTCTTTTTATCTATTCTGAATTTCCAAGTATTATCAATTTTATTGAACCATTATAGGTTCAAAAAAATACTTAGCAATTCAGAATTGATGAAAAGAATGCTAATAATCATGATAAGGTAAACCTTTGGAATTGCTACTAACGATCGTTAAGAGGTCTAGATTTTCAGACCAGACAATACTTTCACCAATGTGCAATTAAATCCTCAAACCGACGGATCCTTCTCAGTTGGAACGCTGGTGTAGGATTAGGTCAGACTTCCAGCCTTTTTATGAAGGGGTATTGCAATGCTAGGAAAGAATTACAATGCTAAGGTAAACCTTTTTCAGTAGTTATGATGTTCCAATCTATTCTATTAAATTAAAAAGGTATTGGTCTTAATTGACCTTTATACACTTGTAAACCTTTCTATAAACAGTAATTTTATGATACATTAATTCAAATATTTATGTTTTATATACTCATATATTTGAAATCTGCTGAATAGTGCATAAAAGTCATTCCCTCAGAAGTGGGCACTTTTAAAATGGATATTTTTAAAAAAAACATTTATTCTTACAAAAGATTTGTTTTAAAGTTATTCTATTCCTTCAGCTGTCTATCTTAATCAATCAATCTTAGTCAGAGAGCACCAATACATTCCAGACTTAAAATTCTGTCAAACGTTTCCTACCCCTATTAGTTTTTCCATTCTTCTGTTATTTTTTATTCACAATAACACAGGGGAATGAACTTTAAACCATTTCTTAAATACTGTTAAAACAAAAAAATTACTAGGGGTTTGCTAATTAGTAAACTTAAACAGTGCTATACAAGCATTCATTATTGAATAAGTAAGTTAAGAAAAGACACCCCATAAAAACTGTAGGGGACAGGGCAATGAACACCATTAAACATAACCTCTAGGGGATATCTCCCTCTGGAAGATTGGGTTTAATACTGAGAGTGAATCAATAGGCATGGATGCTAGAGGAGGATCAAACTAACTGACCATGTATTTTTCATTATTTTCTTGCACAAGTAGATTGGTGAGAATCTAGGTTCCCAGGAGAATGAAATATAAGCTTTGGGAAAGTTTAGAAACTAATTTTTCAGTTCTAGCATCCTTTTTGTCAAAAATTTGACAATTCTTCTGAAATTGTGAGTAATTTAAAACACAGTAAACAAAAAAAAAATAGATTAAAATTTATAAAGTAGACAGCAACAGAACCTGTATGGTTAACCAACTCAGAACATGGGACATCAAAGAGGAATGAATCTGGATTAATTCGGGAATATGTTTTGGTACATGCATGTATAATTTGAAATGTGGAACAGTTTATGTAAGAAACCTGTTTAGTAACATTTATGCCTCAGAGTCCTAAGATATTACAAATTGAAATAAATATCAAGGGATACAAAAGTGCCTTCTGTGAAAATGATCCATATGTGTTATGTTTGATAATTAATAATAAATAAAATTTAAGTATAAAATAGTTCACCAGTTACAATCTAAGGTATGGTTGTGGGATAGCTAATTAAAACGTAATGTCTTTAATGGTGTTGAGATCAACTATTCAATTTTTTTTAAATGGGCCGAAAAGATATACATTCAATAGTACACTGTGTTTTATTTATTGCCATCCTCTCTTTCTCCCACCATCCTTTCCTTGTTATAAATATAAATATTTCATCGCTTTTTAAATAAAATGTTTGATGATTTAAAGCATTTTATTTATATTATTTCCACAACCAATATTTATTTATTAGTATCTAAATTGCCATTTTCACGCTCCAATTTGTTTTTAGATCATTAAATGAATAAAAAGGATTTTTTATTTTTATGGTTATGTCTAAAAATGTTATTATTTATGAGTTAATTTTTCTCCTATCGATACCATAAGAGATGTGCTCTACTCAACTCATAAGAGCAGATTTAATATTGAAAATTTCTAATATTTTTTTTTACTGTTAGTTAAGTTATTAAAATATATATTAAAAAAAATGGCTATATTTTAACATATGTGATATGTTAACACATGTAGAGGTGTACTAACATGTCCCGCTTAAAAAGCGAATTGCTTTTTAAGCCAAGTTTATTAGTGTTTAGTGATGTCCTACTGTAAGAATATAGGTATCTGGTGAGTAAGTAATTTCACTATTTTTTTTTATTTTTTTTTTTTTAGCACCCTTTTCTTATTTACTATTGCTGAAGAAACTTGTCTATAATTTAGCCTTTCACTCTTATTTTTTAAATCAATTTATTTTTTGTATCAATCTTATTAATACAATTTACATGTAAAACAAGTTTTTAAACATCTCTATATTTCAATATCTATGAACACTATTTGGCTGTGTTTCAAAATTGCATGAATCAATAAAACATAATCTATATACTTAATCTATATACAAACAACCTATATACTTTTTAAAAAAATTATGCTGATTTGGGTTAATTGAAGCAAATTTTAAAATCAATATTTTAAACTGATTTTATTACTTTAACTTTTCTCGTCCCTTTATTTTGAAGGATATAAATCGTGTTTATTAAGCTTTATGAATATTTCAACTTAACAAAGTTGTATTTATCATTGGGCTTATGGTACATAGCGTTCTGCTTCATGGCATGATACAAATTTAAAAAAAAGTCAAATATAAAAATTAGTACTATTTATAGTATTTCGTTTAATAAAAACTTTCAATTTATCAATTAATAGTCTTGATTTTTGACCTTGATAAACTATGCGATAATTATTTTTAAAAATAAGGAATGTTTTTAATTCACAGTTGTAAATGGTAAACACTTATTATAACAGTCTTGAAAACTATTTTTGATTTTCATTATTGGCTCAACTCAATACAGGGTCCAAACCTCACCTTCTCAGATTTTCTTGAAATTTGGTATAGACTTGGAAAAATATGAAATTTTGCTAAGATATGTCTACTCGTTTTTGACTTATAGAGTTGTAAAGTTCTGATACATGGATCCAAAAACAAACTTTTCTAATTTACCTACTAGAGACCTGGGATTGGTGTCGTTTTACAGAATTCATCATGCTCTTCCTTATGATAGATAACAGCATATAGGTTAAGATAAGAAAAAAATTCTCAAAACCCATTTTAATTAATTTTAAAATAATTTTTTTTTTAATTTCAAATTTATTCCTTTAAATAGTTAGTATTGCTGTAAATCATAGAGTAAAATATCAATTGGGAATGATAAAAAAAATCATTATTAAAAAATTAAAGACTGAAGCTCCTTTCCATTAATTATATTCATAACTTTTCAGACAGCCATACCTCAAAAACATCCTAAAAAGATTTTCTATTTCTCCAATGGGTCTATTGTCTAAGAAAAAATTTCTTAAACCTCTGCTTTCGTGACGAAGATTTTAAAGTGGAAGCAGAGTGGCACTTTTCTGTCAATGCTCATGGCAAAAGGTCTTGCGATGGAGTTGGGGGGTTCTATAATGAGACTGGCATACGAACTTACCAATCTTTTGATGACCACTGCTTGATCAATTTTTCAAGAAACATTCGGATTCAACATAGTCATCTGTGGAATATGCTGTCTACATTGGTACTGTTTTCTATTGCCCGCTCAATAAGTTGTAGTTGGATTGAGATTTGGTTTTCATAGGATATTTTCAAACTGGCACAAGCTACCAGTCTCTCTAAAAACCTTCCAACTCCATCGCAAGGCCCTTTGCCTTGTGCAATGACAAAAAAGTGCCACTCTGCTTCCGCTTTTAAGATCTTCCGGACGAAAGCAGAGGCTTAGATTTTTTTTTTTTTCTTGGGGAGCAGACCCCTTTGAAAAATAGAAAATCTTTTTAGGATGTTCTTAAAAAACAATTATTATATTAGTTAATAGGTAAGGGTTATTTCATTTTATACATACCCTGTGATTAACAGGATTACAAGAGACTAGTAGATAAATCTTGAGACTAGTAAAAAATATGATAATAAACAAAAATTAAAGTAAAAATATAGCTCATTAAAAAACTCAAAGTAAAACTTAAGGATTTTTTCTCCCTAAGAGTATCACACAGTTAACAAAGAAAATCAAATTCATGATCACACTAGTGGTAGAGTGTTTAATAGCAATCTGTTTATTGAAAACAGTTTCTTTCATTAAACAGATACAGTAAACTGTTTTGATCAAGATTAAACAGAAACAGCAGTAAGTAGTGGTGGTGGGGTGTTTAATAGCAATCTGTTTATTTTAATTAGTTTCTTTCATTAAACAGATACAATAAACTGTTTCAATCAAGATTAAACAGATATAGTAGAAGGTTAGTGGGTGGGGATGGCGCCAGTGTTGCCAGATTGGAGTTTTTTCCCTAAGATTTAGGTTTTTTTTCACCCTCTGGGTTTTTTTTAGGGTTAGAAAATTTCTAGGATTTTTCAACCTCTGGGGGTATTATTAGGGATAGAAATTTTTTTTTTAGGGTTAG
Source organism: Rhaphigaster nebulosa (assembly GCA_948150685.1). Classification (NCBI taxonomy): domain Eukaryota; kingdom Metazoa; phylum Arthropoda; class Insecta; order Hemiptera; family Pentatomidae; genus Rhaphigaster; species Rhaphigaster nebulosa. The sequence continues at coordinate 33,646,094 of OX411310.1, forward strand.
AAAATTTCTAGAGTTTTTTTTAGGGTGAAAAAGTTTTTGGACTATTTTTAGAGTTCTTTTTTTTTCTTTTTTGAATCTTCTGTTAAATGCCCAGAATTTTTAGCTGATTAGAAACTATAAATTAGAATGATCAGAAAAGATTGGTTTGAATGTTAGGATTTTAGTAACAATTATCATAAGAAGTTAAACACATTTCTTAACTTTTCTATTTCACACAAGTTACTAAAAAATACATGGAATTCGTGGATTTTGTAAATTATTTTTCTTTTATTTTAATAACTTTATTTATTATTTTTTTTGTTGCATTATTAACTTTGTATTTACTGTTTTAACTTTTCATTTGCTTCTTCAATTTAATTATTTTTAAATTGAATTCCTAGCTCATATTATACTTCCTAATATCAAAAATATTTTTATTAGCGGAATGCTAAACCTGTAACGGGATAATTTTAACCAAAACATTTGGATTCTGTTTTGTAGCTTAAATTAAATTTTAGTTTTGTTTTTAGTTTGTTCGTAATCATTACTTTGACTTATTCTTAAAACTAGTTTAATATGAAACTACTTTATAGTAGATATATGTTAACTATTCTGATATTAAAATATTCCATAAATAATATGAATAAACCTGAATGGTGACAATTTTGAACTAATAATTTTGGATCCTTTTTTTGCTATAATTAAACGTTCATCTCTATTGTATTTTATTTTGTGTTTTTCAAGTTTTTTTGTAATCATTAATTAGACCTATTTATAAAATAAAATAAATCTTAAATACTTTTTATTTATTTATTCATATCATATACTATGGGGTAATACACTAATAGATAAATATGAAGGAATAAGATGGTCCAGGAGCCAGTCAAAAAGAATGGATCACAATAGTAAAAACTATTTATTAGAAACTGACATTTCAACCCACTTTGCAGGTCTTCATCAGGGCTAATAAAAAATAAAAATAAAACAGTGATATATACAATGAATGATTTAAAAATTTACAAAGTAAATATTTGTACAATATTGACAAAGTATTTACTTTGTAAATTTTAATATCATTCACTGTATATATCATTGTTTTATTTTAGTATCTTGTTTATTTAGCCCTGATGAAGACGTGAAAAGTGGGTCGATTTCTAATTTATAGTTTTTACTATTTGTGATCCATTCTTTTTGACCGCCTCCCGGACTATCTCATTCCTTCCTATAATCTTTATGGTCAACTATTAATTAATGAATAATAGAAAAATAAGAATTAAACATAAAGGATTTGTTAATGGATTTAGAGGAAATTTAGATAAGTTTAGGGTTAGAGCTGGTGAATTTAGGGGAAAATTTAGAGTTTTAGGGGGGGAGAGAATACAGGACTGATCTGGCAACACTGGAGGGCGCTACCGACGGCAAAAGAGAAAAAACACTGAACGCACCTGTTTAATTATACAGAAACAGATGCAATCTGTTTATTTGAAACAGTTTCTCTCAACATACTTATTTCGTTAAACAGAAAAAGCTTCCTGCAACAACTATGCTACGTCACGCCTAGTGGTGGGTTTTGAAACAGAAGCAATCTGTTTATTTGAAACAGTTTCTCTCAACATACTTATTTCGTTAAACAGAAAAAGCTTCCTGCAACAACTATGCTACGTCACGCCTAGTGGTGGGTTTTGAAACAGAAGCAATCTGTTTATTTGAAACAGTTTCTCTCAACATACTTATTTCGTTAAACAGAAAAAGCTTCCTGCAACAACTATGCTACGTCACGCCTAGTGGTGGGTTTTGAAACAGAAGCAATCTGTTTATTTGAAAGAGCGTACCTATTTAATCAAACACAAATAGTTTCCTGCAACATTTTTGCTACGTAGCAACTAGTGGAGTGTGAAGCAGTAGCAATTTGTTTATTTGAAAAAGTTTCTCTTGGCGTGTCTGTTTAGTTAAACAGAAACAGATTCCATCAACTGCCTCACAAAAACTAACCTATATACATACATCAAGTTGACATTTTTAAACAGTTTGAATGTCTCCTCCTATAACAATTACCATTTGCTTTTCTTTTTTTTATCTATAATTGTACTTATTGACTTTCTTAATATGTCATGATTTGTAATAAAAACTGAAATGTTAATTTGACCTTTTGTCACTGGCAATTATAAACAAACTAATTTTATTTATTTATTTTCTGACACAAAATTGATATTATAACAACGACGCAACGGAGAACATGATATACAACATATTTCACGACTTTTTTGTAATGAGAAATTACAAATTTTTAATGCATTCAATAAATTAATTTAACAAACGTTTTGTAGAATTGGCCATAAAATAATTTATAAAATAATCATTTCTAATTAAATTATCATCATACTCCGATCCTCTTTTACTACTGTGCAGTGTGAGGATACTCTCTGTAGACCCCCTCCTGTACCAGCTCTATCCTGTTCCAGTTCAGCCTTCGTTTCTTGAATGCCTCTCACACCCCTTCCTCCCAGGCAAGCCGTGGTCTTCTTCCCTCTACTCGTGTATCATAGGTCATCCTCGCGATTCTTCCTGGATTCATCATGAGGTGTCCAAACCAACGTAATTCATTCTTCTCTAGGGTAGTCTCCACCGGCTGCAACTCGAGGTTTGGCCTAATAGTGGTGTTGCGGATCCTGTCTCTTAAATTGTGTAGAGCAAAAAAAGTAAATGTAAATAAGAGGGGAGAGAGGAAAGTTCCGTACACAAAATAATTTTAACAAATGCCTTAAAGTTTACTTAGAGCGTTTTCTCTAATATTAAAATTAAAAAAAAAAATAATGAAAAAACAGCGTTAATTAATGAGAAGAGAGCCAACATAATTTTGTATGGTATGCAAAAATCTTTTTCTTCTAATAATTTTATTAATTCTATTTCTTCGTCAAAGATCTTTTTTTCTCACTATTCATTTACTGATGCATTTTCTTCTTTTGTCTTTCTTACTTGTCTCTCAAGTAGTGCTGCCGATGCGGGTATTATTACCCGATTTCGAATATTTCAGGCTTCAGTTGGTAATTTTCGGTTATGGGGTGATTCGGATTATGTGGCTTAATTACGCTATCTGTGGAGCGCTGGTTTAGCGTTGGGGCTCTGAAAATTTGAACCACGGCTTTGCTCTTGTTAAAAGTCACTCCTTTGCAGAGGAGCTCCTCCTGCCATTCAACAAGGGCTAGCTGCAGCTTGTTTTCCGCATCCCCAATCCGTACAATATCATCGACATACCATTCTTTGAACCATAACATTCCTCATGTCCCATTTCCCGATTACCGTCCAAGCAGTATGGCGCTTACAAATTTCATGGATTTAATTCATATATATGGCGAATAAGAGGGGACTTAGGCTGTCTCTCTGCCTCACACCTCTTTCCATTGGAAAAGATCCTCTCAACTCCTTTTGCTACCGGATACTTTAGCCCTAAAGATAGCCTAAAACTTAGGCCGAAACTTCGGCACAAAATATATAAGTTTACTTATAAAAGTGTAACTCTTTGATCCCCTCCCCCTCCAACCAACTTCTCCCTTAAAATATATTTTGAATTGCTTATTTTTGAATTTTTTGTGTGCTTTTAGAACTGAAGATGAATGTATAATATTCGAAACTAGTTTTCAATAAAAAAAATTTATAAAAAATAATTTATCAATCCCTAATTTCACAATGAAAGCACGTGCTAAAGTAAGCACGCAGCCTATGGAAACAAATACACTATTCAGTTGACAGGTTTCGTCAGTAGACACGCGGTAAAGATGGATTTCAAATTTCAAGGAAATCTGAGATAGAGAGGCTTAGACATTTAGATCTTGAGTTGACATGGAATGACCTAATTTTATAGCTTAGCAGATTACTGAAAATAGTTTGTTAATAAATTTCAGAAAACAGTTTAGTTAATGAAACGAAAGTTCTGTATAGAGGAAGATTATTTAAATATGGGAACCAAAACTAATTACTTCAAGAAAAATACGTTTAAGAATCTTTTAAGAACACACATTTTTAAAAAAAATCTGTAATCAGCGCTAATCAACAACAAATTATGTTGGCCAGTATGGTTTTAGTAATTGTTTTCATATGATTTAAACCTATTCTAAGACATAGGTTTATGAGGTTAGTGCTTATGCAAAAGTATCTTCCAGTTTTATGTTGGCCTGGAGACTCACTATGAGTTCTAACCAAGTCATTAGGAGACAATGCATGACTTCACTGAAAACCATTCTGGTAAGAATGCAGAAAGTTTTCTTTTGCCTTGGGAAGTTGCAAGGTCACCTGTAATTGCTCACCTGTTGCTTGAGAATCATCCATCCGAGTAGTTACATAGCAGGGCTGTACACAAATTCAGTATAGTATAGTTACTAGTCTATGGGCTAGACCCTTCTATCGCGCACCCTACCCTCCTCCCTGCCTCCCTCCTCCGTATCCCTATAAATTGCACTTATTTGTGTTCATTGTGACTAATAAATAGAAAAAAAACAAAAAAACAATGTTCCCTGCAAAAAAAGTGGCCGCACTTTGCCAAAATGGCGTCCAAAGATGGAGGACTACCGACTTTGACTTGATTTAGTTTATTGGTCACTCTCATTCTACATTTGGCTTAATTTCACCATAATTGAATTTGTTTCAAAGCTGAATAGTCAGAGAATCAGAAGACTTAGAATAATTAAAAAAAGTAATTGGCTTGGATCTTAAAAAGCATGAGTAAAGTCAACTTTTTCAAGTCGTTCACACGAAAGTTGAAATTTTAAGACGAGTGGCCATTAAACGGCCAACAATAACGAAAATGTCTTTAAATAAAACGTGTTGAGCACTTATTTTTCTTTATAATCCAATAGTCACTTTTTAAAATATTCGATGTTCCCTTAATTAGCATTAAAGCGGTAGAGGACGTAAGCGCTGTCATTTTTCTTCATCATCAATGAACATTCATAAATGCAATAGTTATTAGCTTGATCGACATCATTTAGTTTAATTACATTAACGAGCTTATATTAGTGCAATTATATATGCTTATGCTAGTAACAATTATATATATATATATATATATATATATATATATATATATATATATATATATATATATATATATATTTTTTTTTTGCATTCTTTATTCTGTTTTGCTGACTTATAAAGCGGGACCTCTCGTAAACAAATATACAATTATAGTAATAAATCTTAATCCAGGCTCATACTTCCAGCACATCCTAATTAAACATAAATACAGCCAACTGGAGCAAGGCTCGAAATTGGGTTCTCATTTTAGGTGAAGGTTTGAATATGGATTACGAATGTGTAGGACATCTAAGTAAAATAAGTCTGGTCTGCCATTCCAAAGCTATTATTTTAAAAAATGGCGGTATTTTATTCAAGAAAAAGCATAAAATTTGTATTAATTTTCCATTCAGTGCTCAATATCCAATCATGGAAACTTTATTAGGGTTCAAATTTTAGAAAATTTGATGTCCTTCAAAACAGGTAATTATAATATTTTTCGCGTGCTTTGTAGTTTTCAAGATATATAGCACATAATGGAAAATTAATACAAATTGTATGCTTTTTCTTGAATAAAATACCGCTATTTTTTAAGATAGTGGCTTTGGAATGGCAGACCAGACTTATTTTACTTAGAATGTCCTACACATTCGTAATCCACATTCAAACCTTCACCTAATATGAGTACCTAATTTGGACTTTGCTCTAAATGGCTGTATTTATGTTTAATTAGGATATCGTGGAAGTATGAGTCTTGATTAAGATTTATTACTATAATTGTGTATTTATTTACGAGACGTCCTGTTTTATAAGTCCGTAGAACAGAATAAAGAATAAATAATATTTATTATATTATTATTGCTAGCATGTCGATCAAACTAATAACTATTGCATTTATGAATGCTCATTGACGAGGAAGAAGACTGACAGCGCTTACGTCCTCTACCGCTTCAAAGCTAATTAAGTGCATTTTCTAAGGAACCATTTCGAATATTGGAAAAGTGACTATTGGTTTTTAAAAAAGAATAAGTGCTCCACATGTTTTATTTGAAGACTCTTTCGTTATTGTTGGCCGTTTAATGGCCACTGGTCTTGAAATTTCAACTTTCGAGTGAACGACTTGAAAAAATTGATTTTAATGGTGCTTTTTAATGTCCAAGCCAATTATTTTTTTTAAAAATTATTCTATGTCTTTTGATTCTCTGACTATTCAGCTTTGAAACAAAGTCAATTGTGGCGAAATTAAGCCAAATACGGAATGACAGTGACCAAAAAACTAAATCAGGTCAAAGTCGGTAGTCCGCCATCTTTAGACGCCATTTTGGCAAGGTGCGGCCACTTTTTTTTTTCTAGGAACCTTAGTTGTTTTTTTTAATCATTAGTCACAAGGAACCCAACGATGTGCAGTTTATAGGGATGTAGGAGGGTGCACTTATAGGAGGGTCTGGCCCACAGACTATATAGTACTGCGCTGATCTGCTCGGCTGCCCTGCTTCTATTTTATTGTTTAAAGAATTACTGGTCATAATTTAGTTTAAAATAAGTCTTAATTGACCTGTAGGCAGTTACATAAAAGGTGGTGGATTGTATAATAAAAAAATAAAAACTCTAGCCAAGTAATATCACTTTATATAGATCACTTTATACACATAGATGGGTGACGTCTGCAATAGCGCGCGCACTAAAAGATTTTGTTTCAAGAGCGCGTACACAGAAAGAAGAGATGTGGCAAAAGGCCGAAGGAATAAGACAAGGAGCCGAGGAGAAGGAGATATGGCGAGGAGCTAAAGAGTAAGAGATACGGCAAGGTGCAAGGGGTAAGAGAGAAGACCATGAACCAATCAACCTTGTGATGAGCCCAAGAAAGGAGAAGGCAAAGAGCCAAGGAAAGGAAAGGCGATGAGCCAAGGAAAGGAGAAGGCAAAGAGGCAAGGAGAAAAGATAAGGCGTAAAGCCATGGAGAGGACAAAGAAGGCGATGTACCAAAAAAGTGTAGGGTGATGAGCCAAAGAAAGTGAGGCAAGAAGCCGACGAAAATAAATAATGCAATAGGCCGATTGAGAGAAATAAAGCATGAACCCGATCAAAGTAAACAAGGTAAGAAGCCGATGGAGAGAAATAAGACAAGAAGCCGATGGGAAGAAAATATGGCATGAAGCCGCCGTGGAAAGGGAATAAAGTCAGAAGGTGTGGGAAGAGAATAAAGCCAGAAGCGAGTAAATGACAAATGAAATAAACACAACAGATGCAAGAAGTATAATAGCATCTCTTTGCCTGGTGACTGATGTCTTCATCTGAAATATTTCAGGGACATATTGATTCGATGCATAGTGGTTGCAAGGATTGTTTTTCATTCGTTGACATCTTTGTACATGCTTCTACCAAACAGGATTTTTGATAAGTTGAAAGAAGCTGGGTTCACACTAAATGATGACAAGTCCATATTTGGAGTGGAAGAATGAAATTTTTCTTGGACATCTCATTAAACCAAATGAATTAAAATTATCTGATATAAAAGTCAAGGACGTCCTAGAATTCCAAGATTCAAGCAACAAAGACTCCCTGACAGACCCGATACTGAACTCGGGGCGAAGCAAAAGTCATTATACAAATTACATTTTTAAATTATTCACCATATTCCGGTATTATTTGTGAGTGAGCCATTCATTGGTGATTGAGCTTCCACAAAACTTTTTCTTTTTGTTAATATGGTACAATCATAAAATTTGGTATGTGCATTCCTTTATTAGCATTAAATCTATATATTAAAAAAAAAATCATAGAGGTTTTTAACTTAAAATTGAAATTTCTAATTTTTTTTTTACATATATTTAGCGTTCGAATGTTTTGGTTCTGTTGGAGGGGGTATGGAGGTCAGAAAGGCGAGATCTTGTTCCCAGTGCATGGACCGAGAATTTGAATTGTAGGAGGCTGTAGAAGTAGGATGGGTGATGGGTGGTGATAGTTTGTATAGAAAAGATCCGAGGAAATATTGTCTACGATTGCAGGGGAAGAGCCACTTTAACTGACCGTAAAGGTGGGACACATGGGCCCGTCTCGAGGTGCCGAAGACAAATCTTGAAAAGCAATTCATGATCCGCTTCAATCTGTCCTCGAGCATATTCGAGAGACCCCAGTATACCACACATATGTAGTCAAATTGGGGAAAGATAATAGGATAATACAAAGATAGAAAAGATAATACACAAGGAGTTTGCGGGTAGGTTGTGGAAGAAGATGTCGAGAATGATGGAATAATTTAAGGGTACTTATTGACCATCGGGAAATTTGGGCGAAGTGGGGTTTCCAGGAAAGTTTAGTCGATAGTAATACCCAAGTTTTAATTGAGGAGCTGATCGTGATGGGGTGATCATTTAGGATCAAAGTAGGAAAGGTGTCATTGGATCTGAGGAGGGAATTGGAACTTATGACAATGACCTGTGTTTTCATAGCGTGTAATCTTAATCTATTCAGGTTTGCCCAGGCACTGATTCTATCTAGGTCTTTCTGGATACTGGCAAACGCTACTAATAACTCAGAAGGAGGAAAGGATAAATAGATTTGGAAGTCGTCGGCGTATAAGTGGTGGATTGAATTAGGAAGATCATTGATATAGGTATTGAAAAGCAGTGGGGAAATACTCGAATCTTGGGCTACTCCTGAGGAGAAGGTAAGGAAGGAAGATAAGGGTTGATTAGGAATGGTAACTGCTTGAATCCGATCGGAAAGGAGAGATAAAAGATCTAAACATTGGATAGAGCTGTTGGAAAAGGATAGTGATTTTAATTTGGCAAAAAGGATAGAATAATCCAGGGAATCAAAAGCATTAGAAAAGTCAAGGAGTATTAATACAGTTCATTTGTTTCGGTCCATAGCGGTATGTAAGTCAGAGGTGATTTTATCAAGTGCAGATAGTGTGGAGAAACTGGGACGGAAGCCAGATTGGAGAGGATCAAGTAAAAAGAGGAAAGTAAAGAGGAAAAGTTTGGACTTTTCAAGGAAGTTTGATATTTGTGATTGGACTATTCTTTCAAGAGGTTTGGAAAGGTTAGAGAGGATTGGAAATTGGGCGATATTCTTTAGGAGATATAAGATTGAAGATTTTGTTAATAGGATGGACTAAGGTTTTTTTCCACGTGGTGGGAAATACTGAGTTTTGGAGGAAGAAATTATAAATGAAGAGAAGAACTGGAAGGATTTCGGGGAGATATAATTTTATAACAGATATTCCATCAGGCCCAGTGGAATTGGTGTGAGATTTCATCATAGATGAAATAAGATCGGGAGGGGAGATGTAGGAAAAATAAAAATTATCGGAGTTGAATGATGGAACTAAGGAAAAGCTGAAAAGAGGGGTTGGAGAAGTGTTAGAGGAGGCTGATAAAAAGTATGAATTTAATTCATCGGGTGAAATTGGGAAGACTGATGAGGGAGAGGATTTACAAAGGTAGAGTTTGGCATTTTGATTTTGCACCGGGAGCAGAGGAGAGGGCTTCATGATAGTGGTTGGATTTCGCTTTCCTAACAGTTGCCTTTGTCATATTGCGGAGTACCCTAAACGCTTGGTAGTCATCTGCTAGCGTTGTGCGTCTAAAGCGTCTGCGGGCTGCCTCACGCCTTCTTTGCATATCCTTAATTTGTTGACACATCCAAGGAGCAGGCGGCCGACGGAAAGTAGAGGTTTTGAGTGGGGCATGGGTGTCAAGCATGTGGATGAGATTAGAGGTAAGGGTATCAACCATGGAATCAATGGAAGAACAGGAATATATTTCATTCAACTGCAGCATTTTAAGTTCAGGTAAATTATTTTCATGGGTGAGGAACCGTCTAGGTTACGGAAAGTTATGGTTTTAGGGAGGATCGCAGGAGTTTCGATGTTATAGGATATTTGGATTAAGTCGTGAGAGGACAGAAACGGTACAGTTGAGAAGAGGAAAGGAGATTAGGTGCTGAATCGATGACATGCAGATCTAACCAGGTATCGGACCGGCAAGTGTGATGGGTAGGAGAAAATGGGACGATGAAGAGATGGAGGGAGAAAAAGAGATTTTCAAGGTAGAGTCTGTCGTTGGAATCAGATAGGAGATTAGTATTAAAATCACCGGAAATTATTATATTGTTGTAGAGAGGAACATAATTGTAAAGAGTTGAATCAAAGGGTGAGTGGAAAGGAACCAGAGGAGGGCGATACACCACAGCGTGTAGGAGAGGATGTGCAGTGGAGGAAATTTCAAAGACAAGGAATTCAATATGAGGATGATCGGATGGGGATGAGGTATCTAGGATTCGGAATTTCAGGCTGTTATGAACATAAAGACCGACACCTATACTAGTCCGGCCCATCCGGTCATGGCGGATTAAGGAATAATTAGGTAGGGAAACAGAAGAGGAAGGAATGTGGGGCTTTGGCCATCTTTCGGAGACTGCAATGGTATGGTAAAACTTATGGATAAAATACTACAGGAATTCTTCATAATGAGCTGGTAAGGATTGGGAGTTAACGGGATAGGAGGTTAGGACACTAGACAGTATGGGAAATAAGACTGTATTTGGCGGAAAGATGCTAATAACTACGACGATCTTCAGAATAAAATCTTAAAAAAAGTGAATAATGAACGTAGCAATTAAACAAAGAGATATATAATAAAGAAATACATGAGAAGATAAAGAACGCGCTTCTGTTAAAGTAAAAAAATAAAATAAAAAAATATAGAAACAATAAATTCGTCTTAAAACACAGCACTGTACTTCAGATTTGGTGCCCATTGAGAGTTTCCAAATCCGACCAGTGGGTAGACGGATGCCAAAACGTCAGCAGAAGGCGTCATGGTCTTGAGCCTCGTCAATGTAAATTCATTTCGTCATCCCTCCGGTAGCGCACTCTTCCGGCCGCAAACCAGATATATTTTAATTTTCCCGCCACTCTCTTCTGACGAGCGAGCCAGTACAGACGCCTATTAGGGAGTCATTTCTTCCCCGAGATATATCCGGTGGAAATCGTTCTCCTGCCAACCAATATTCCGGGTGGAGAAGTCTCTCTTAACTTTTCTCCGCTGCACTAGCTCGTCTCGTACAGACTGCAATGAAACGGGCAATGACAGATGGCGGTCGCGGATCGTCTTTTTTGGATCTTCGGCGCTCTACCAAGTCGAGGTCCTCAATATTATTAATCTTGACACCGACCTGAATAGTAGGCCCTGTTCGGCCTCATTGAGTCTGACTTCCAGTTCACCGACCCTTGATTTTAGAACTTTATTTTCGGAAGTAAGATCTTCCATCAGCTTCGATTGGTCCTCGAGATGGCTTTCTATTTTCGAAAGCCTCTCGTTTAGCTCAAAGCTTAGCTCACCGTCTTTTTCAAGCGGAGACTTAATGCTTTTGATGTCCTCGTTAACGTGAGCGCTAAGCCGGTTTACTGCCGCGAGTATATCAGCCGCAGACGGTTCGGAGGTTTGCTGTTGAGAATTCCTGGACGGACTAGGCGTTTTTTCTCTTACCGGGCCTGACTTTTTCGCATGGTCGCATTTCTTACAATACCACGTCTTTTTTTGTATCTTAAGCGCCTCTATTTCCTTATCATTGAGATTACAGCATTTGTCGTGAAAAATTACGCGACAATTGCAGCAGCTCACGATAAATAATAAACAGTACTCACAATCGTGTGTTTGTCAACAGTGATGAGCGTCAATGACCTTAACCTGTGCCTTGGGGATTAACTTCGCTCCACAGTCTGTAGCACTGTTAAACTCGAACTTTCTTCGCTAATTTATGAATATTGAAGTGCATGGCTACTGTAGGTTTGTATTTGATTGTGTGGTCCGTGAAGGCGGCAAAAAAAAAAAAAAATGATAAAATAACTAAAATGAGGTTTTAAAGAAAAAGAAGTACAGGTACGAAGTTGACTGGTTGCCGTCTCTGGCCAGACTGATATAGGTCGTTTTATACCTTTCTCTCTCTCTCTCTCTCTCTCTCTCTCTATATATATATATATATATATATATATATATATATATATATATATATATATATATATATATATATATATATATAAAGATCCTCTTCACGAACTGGTGAAAAATGGTGTAAAGTGGAAATGAGATGTTGACGAAAATGCTGCTTTTCGAAAGTTGGATAATAAGTTGCCACACTTGAATATTACAATTCTGAAAGCCCTATTTAGATAATTGTCGTTGCTGCAACCTCTGCATTGGGGGCAGAACTCATTCAGCGATCTGTGGAAGACCCTAGGATTGTTCGGTTTGCCAGCGGAAGCTATAGTCCCGGAGGCCATGCAGAAAAACGTGATTTATTTTACACAAAGATTCATCTATTTCAGATAATTATGTTCTTAAAAAAGAGCTAAAAAATACACGTCTGCTGTCATGAAGCCGATGGAATACAAAATGGCGATCAATCAAACCTGGAAGTTTTGCATTCCATCTGAAGAGAACTGCCAATTAGTAAAGAGATAGGTTCGAATTTTTGGACTGGATGGATGGATTGGAACAGGACTTTTCCAGCCATAGAGAGACTTCAGATGTGACAACAGTGCCTTAGGTCGACCTTCGCAGAGATAAAAAGCCCCCGTCTTGGTTGGAAGATGAATCAGGATTTACGCATTCCTAGCTCCACGTTAAACTATTGTTTTTATTTTATTCCTAGTTCCATGTTCTACTATTTTTTATTTTATTCATACTTCCATGTTATACTATTTTTTGTATTTTATTGACTTTTTCTTATGGTATTTTATAGATTTATTAATTTTTATTTTCCATTTTAGACTAAATAAGAGGTAGCATGGAGGCAGAGGAAAGAGGAAGTAGGTTGTAAGGTTACTCTCTGTAGTATGTGTGAGATTTGGTAACGTGACTTTGTACCTTTAATTTGTAGAATCCTACGAAAATCAATACCAGATATTGGCCTTCATAGAGGGCAGGCAATACAGTGAATAGAGGTTTTTTTTTACCTAATAAAAATTATAGATAATTTACTACTATCTGAAAATCAATAATTTGAAGAAAGAAACCTGTTTGTACAATATTTACCTCTGGAATGTATATTTGTGGCCTATGAATTACTTTGAGATACAAAAAAAAAAAAAAACAGATTGTACAGTGTTCATTCAAGAAGAATCCAATAATATTAATTTCGGATAGAGGTATTCTCAGGACTTCAGAGCTATCACAAACATTAGACAAACCTTGTACTTTTTTAACAGCCAATATGTCAATTGAAATATTGAAATTGCAATATTTTTTTTTTAAATTGATTAAATCATTAACTAAGTAAAGTGGGATTCATTAGTAAGAGTATTTAACTTTGGCAATAACAGTTAGCAGTTTTTTGCTCTAAAAAAAACAACATAACGAGTTTTCAACTTGTCAATGGTAAGCAAAGGCTGGTGGTACTAAATGTTTCAGGCAACACAGAAAATTATTCTTAAAGATGCAAGATAAAAAACCGTTTTTTGTATTCGTTTCATATTCTCGAATCCCCTCCCCCAAGGGCCTTTACTAGGATGGAAATAATTTAATTTGTTGCTGATTAGTTAAGAGTAGTGTTAAGAAAATATGGATGCTTGCAATGTCTACAGTTATTGACAAAAGTAACTAAATTGATATTTTTCGCTAGTGCAGAGCTATCGCTTTTAAGCGCTAGAACTCTCTCTCCCTCTCCTCCTCGCCCGCTCTTCCCCTCTGTTTACAAGTAATGTCTTCAAATATTCATATCATACCATATATGATGGATGGCGTATGTTCCTATAAGAGTCTTCTTCCTATCATCCATACGAGAAAATGATTTCTCAAAGAACCAGATAAGTATAATATGCATTTAGGTATGATATATTGGCTAAATCCTCTCAGTAATAGAAAGATTCTATTTTTGTATATTTTTTAACTTTTTTATCGATCATTCTCTTAGATACATAATAATCTACTAATCATATTAGATAAAGCATCGAGTATTGAATGGAATTACGAGTATTATTCAATATTATTATAGAAGTATAGAATTATCTTACATTTTTATGAGATAGCAGTCTTCTAAAATACTAGTTTCTGTACAGAGAAAATAGTTTTCCTTTTTCATTTCAATGAAGTTCTCCTATTGCAGGTATATTTTGTTAACTCTTCTAGAAACAACAAAACAATTTGTGTTACTTGAAGAAGACAACTTACATACTTTGGAGATACCTTATGATTCAGAAAATTTATTTAATAAAGATGAAATCAAATATTTTCCGGATTATAAACATAATACTGGCGATTATCCCAAGATACAGGAATATGCTCCGTTTCAACATGAAGAACGAGAGATGCATGAGTATGATGATTACAGAGATGAAAAAGATTTACCGAACTTAAGTAAAGGTGGATTAAGTCTTTTCTCATGGTGGAAAAATGAAGCAGAAGGGAAAAGAATAAAGATGGGAACTTATCCACCAGTAGCGAACGAAATAACTAATACTGATGCAAATACAACGGTCGGTCCAAATGCTACCGTCGCCGCAAATACTACCATAGACGCGAATGCAGCCGCCAGCGCAAATACTACGGTAAGCGCCGATACTACCGTTAGTGCAAATACTACCGGCAGCGCAGATACTACCAGCAGTGCAAATATTACCGGCAGCGCAGATACAACCAGCAGCGCAAATACTACCGGCAGCGCAGATACTACCAGCAGCGCAAATACTACCGTCAGCACAGATACTACCGTCAGCGCAAATACTACCGACAACGCGAATACTACCGTCGACCCAGCTGCAATAAGCGGTGGCACTGACACCACCATCTTAGTAACGTCTACCGCGCCTGAATCTACTTATCTAACCACTTGTATCTGTTATAATGTTACAGAAGAGTGTATCCCACTCATCATGGCAACTCCAGTTACTTGTCTTGGCATAGAGGCTGTTGCTGCAGCTTCCACATCAAGTGTTGAAGGAGATGCTTATAGCACAATTGTCTCAACAAGCAATGGTAGTACTACAGTTAGCATTACGACAACCAGTAGTGAAAATACTACAGCTGCTGCGGCAATGAACGGTTCAACAACAGCTGCTGCGGCAATGAACGGTTCTACAACAGCTGCTGCAGGTTTGAGCGATACAACCGCAAACCAAAATACTACAGGAGCGCTAGCTATGAGCGGTTCTACTCCTGGTCTAAATACAACAGCTTCTTTAGTTATGAGCGAAACAACTGCTGGCCAAAATTCAACTGCGACAACTTCTAGTCTAGCAGGCAGTACAGGTGTTACTAATACGAATACTGAAATTTCGTTGCCCACTGTTTTAAATATGTTAGGTGCTGGAGTGTTTTTACCTGTTTATGAAATCCCTATGACTCCTTTCGTAGTGATAAACACAACACCACGTTCGCCAACAAAAAAAAAGAAGACATTTCATAAAATAAATAATTACCGGAATTTGCAATCGAAGAATCTACAATTAAATAACATTTCCAATTACAATTACGATAAAATGCTGTTGTCTGAAAATTTCATAAACAAGAATAACAAGTTGCTAAATGGAATATCTTATGCTGTGTTGGATTCTAACAAAGATAAACTCACATTTCTATCTGATCAAACAAAACAAGTCGATAACATAATCGTTGCGAAAAGAATCACTACACCAAGCAATATGCTACCTAACGGACAAATAGCTCTTAGAAATAACTCTTTCTCGTTGGATAAAATGATTACTCAAAATCAGGAAAATGAAGTGTTAAATATTGAACCGAATCAAAAATTCCTAAAACCATTTGAAAAATATTCTGATTACCATTCCATAATTTTTGACAAAAAAATGACTCCTTCAAGTAACAAAAGTGGTGTGTTAATTCAAAACCATAGAACAGAAGAATTATCACGCAGTCAAAATAAATTACATGTCTATAATTATTTGAGCCCACAGGTTTCTATAACTGCTGACCCTTTAAAAACTCTACCAAACTTACTACCGGAAAATTATGCTGTTCTAAAAAACAAAATCCAAACAGCTAAAAATAAAGCGTTTCCTGATACCAAGAATTTTCACAGTGATTTTGTCAAATATAATGACACTTATCTTTCTGAAAATAGTAACACATCGATTAATTTGGTAGATCTTTGTAAAAATGTGACATGTCAAGGAAACAATTACCTTTCTCAATGTTGCTCAAGAGTTTGTGGACCAGAAAAATGCCATGGACAAGATTTTTCTTATCTAAAACCAATTCCTGATTATCCTAACACTTCTATTAGAACAAATGATAAACAGTTGGATCCATTATTAAATACAAATGTCACTAATACTCAAGCTCCTGCTACGGTCAAAGCATTTCACCCAGCAGTAGATAGTAATGCCACTAATACTCAAGCTCCTGCTGCAATGGCCAAAGCGTTGCACCCAGCAGTAGACAGCAATGCCACTATTACTCAAGCTCCTGTAATGCTCAAAGCGTTGCACCCAGCAGTAGATAGCAATGCTACTAATACTCAAGCTCCTCCTGCAATGGCCAAAGCGTTGCACCCAGCAGTAGACAGTAATGCCACTAATACTCAAGCTCCTGCAATGGTCAAAGCGTTGCACCCAGCAGTATACAGCAATGCCAATAATACTCTAGTTCCTGTAATGGTCAAAGCGTTGCGCCCAGCAGTAGACAGCAATGCCACTAATACTCAAGCTCCTGCTGCAATGGCCAAAGCGTTGCACCCAGCAGTAGACAGCAATGCCACTATTACTCAAGCTCCTGCAATGATCAAAGCGTTGCACCCAGCAGTAAATAGCAATGCCACTAATACTCAAGCTCCTGCTGCAATGGCCAAAGCGTTGCACCCAGCAGTAGACAGCAATGCCACTATTACTCAAGCTCCTGTAATGCTCAAAGCGTTGCACCCAGCAGTAGATAGCAATGCTACTAATACTCAAGCTCCTCCTGCAATGGCCAAAGCGTTGCACCCAGCAGTAGACAGCAATGCCACTATTACTCAAGCTCCTGTAATGTTCAAAGCGTTGCACCCAACAGCAAATAGCAATGCCACTCATTCTACCCCAAAAATCGAAAATTCCACCTCGAACTGTTCCTGCGGTTCGAAACCGAAGAATAGCAGAGTAGTAAGAGAAAATGATATGAATGATTTTGTTAAATTCCAATTAATGCATGGCATGACTGCTCCTGATGGTAAAGAAATGATGAATGCTCTAAAAGAAGCGAGTCTAGAAATTCAAAAAGTAAATAGAGAGTTTCATTCTAATGATCCAGGAAATATCTTTAAAATAAACAGAAATGGCCAAAATATTCATTTACCAATTACTGATAATCACATGTTGTTTAAGAAAGAACCAGAAGGTGTTGTCATGCCTTTCAGTTCAAATAAAGTTTTGGACGATTTAAGAGCTACGATATCTAATAGTTTACTTCAATCAAATCTTAGCCCATGTCATTTCCAAAAAGACCGATACAGATTCATAAGAAATCAAGGTTTAAAAGATCAAATGGAGAGCATCAGAGAAAACAATATGATTTTAGAAAAAATAAAGAAGGAGACTGAAATGGAGCTGCAAAGATTATGTTTATTAGAAGCTAAGCGTCGAGAAGAAGAATTTTTGTTTGACAGAAAAAGAGAAAACGAATTAAAGGAGTTAAAGACCATTCAAGATTTAATTCATAGGGAGTTCGAATCACGGACGCAAGGAGATTCTGCAAAACGAGCCATTTCGGATACAGCACATAAATGTGTAAAACAATACGAACCAACTAAGAAAAGCATACATTCTAAACCAGAAAAAAATGCCGATAATTCCGGTGGAAATGCTGATTTTAATAATTTTATCTTGGACAGATATTCATCCTTGGGCAGTAATACATCAAATAGCTTTAAACCGGGTTCAAACTTAGTGGACATTGAAAAATTTCCTGAGCTGGAGATTAACAATTCTGCAAACGTTCCTCATGATGATGCATTATTACTTCTTAACATAGGGCCTGATAAGGAGATTTTATCAGAAAAACAGATAAAGAAGCGTGAATTTTCCAATAATGCAAAAAATAAAATATTAAAGGAAAATATTAAATCTGTACATTCTACCGAAAATAATACTGGCATGCTAAGATAAAAGTTCAAAATTTTGCGATTTTGACTGTAGGTTTTAAGTAGTAGAAAGTGCGGGTATTACTTGACCTAAGGTAAAAATGTATGATATACCGGACGCAATAAGACGTTATAATCCATTAGAAAAATGCAGGCTACTTTTTTAAACTATTAGAGCAACTTAATAAAAAATGAAAAAAAAAATCACTTATTTATTTCTGATAATTGGTAAATGATAAGATAAATCTTGCTTATTTCGCGTACATAACGTTCCTAAATTCTTGCTTTTTCGATCATCCTCCCCTACATTCTCTCAATCTTATATAGATTATTTTGGTGCTTTATTGGATGTGAGGTGTGCAAAACCGGCCGGTTTGGTGTGGCTGTACACGTTGTCATCTTTATTCAAAGCTGTATTTACAATGTAGCATTTAGCTTGCTCCATTTTGTTAGCTCTCCTACTGAATCTTCTGATGATATAAACAAGTTCGTAATTTTTAAAATGTTTAAAGAACACTAGTATTGTTCCAATTCAATGAAGTGTTAATTACAAGTTTTATTCATCTGGTTTGCATTTGAGTTTTTATCCACATCGGAGGTTTTCAAGTGGGTGTTAATGATGTTTTGATGAGCGATTAGCCAATAAAACCAACCCTACAGGCCCTTGATGAAGTTGGCACCTTAGGAACAGAGTTGCCTGATAGGTTAAATATGAGATTCGCTCCTCATTAGAAGTAAAGTTCTTCTGCTTTTTAGTTTTCTTGGTTGGCTTTTCGATCCAGCACTCCATATTTAAGGGCAGAGTAGCCTTTTTCGGATTATTAAGGAGATAATATTGAAATTCTGTTTAAACAATATTGTTATCTGTCTAAGCGCCGCTAGTGTAGAATTTTTATTACTACTAAGGGAGATATCGTCTGTACTAATCGTTTTAAAATTGCTCCGCAATCAGGACAGATCATGGCACTTTTTAAAACCCCGGGTTTATAAATGATAATCCTAAGATAATCTTCCGGGTTTCTTCCAACTACAAAAAAAAAAAAAAAAATAGGCAAATTTATGTTACAACTGTTCATAAATACTAGAAGAAATTAAACATTGTGACGGTTGGGAGACTGAAATATGACCGAAGGAGAAGTCACCAACGCAATTTGATAGAAATAACGGAGTGGCGAGGAGACGTGGGTTTTCAAAAATTATTAGAATAGACAAAGTTCGGTTTGGAAGACACCGAAATATCTGGAATAGCATTCCGGAACCTCGTATAGTTGTAATGAGTTGGGGCCCCGGCGGCATGTAGGAGCTGCAGCGCGATAGTATTAACTAAATGAACAAATTATTATCATTGCATTCATTCTTTTATTGCCTATTTTATAACAAAAAACACAGGTTCTCCAAATTATAACCTCCCATCATAATAGTAACCTCAGCTGTTTTATTTAAGCATCGATACCTTAGTGCATCTGAGTTCCAAGTCCATTTTGTTCAATTTTGGCATTTTGGTAACGTTTTATTCCTTGTGAAGTTCTTCCAATCCATAATGTTTCAAGTCCATTTACAACTGAAAAGCCAGTAACATCCACACAAAAATAGTTAGGTAAGTGATATCAAAACATGTATATGAAACTTTGTTTTGGAGTTTTCCAAAATCTTGAAAAACGGACTAGGAACTATTGTGTATTAAGGTGCCGACATGTCCTATGTCTATAGAAGTTAACTTGGATTTAATCCTCTGAAAGTTCCATTTGAAAGTGAACTGAGATTTTCTCTATGATTTAAAGTAGAGGAAGTACAGTAATCCCATATGTCACTTCATTTAGTCGTTTTGTGTTCCTTGATTTCATAAAATTTATTTTTTAAATATCTTACAGTCTACATTGTGATTATCATGGTTCCTTATTTCCAATCCAATTATTTCTCCTTTTACTGAACCGTCCTCGATGAAATGATCGGGTTAGGCAGAAGCCAGTTTAGGATCTTGAAGAACATAAAGAGTTTTGAAAAAAAATCCATGGCAGAGATTAGGGAGTCAAAGCTCAATCAATTGTACAGCGATAACTAACTTAAGTAAATCAAAATAGGTCTACTGCAGCTTTTGTATTTTGTTAGTTTTGGTGTGTCGCTGAGCTGTACCTATTTTAGTAGTTTTTGGTGTCGACTCTTCACTAAAAATATTCTTTAAATTAAAAATATCAAAATTTCACTTCTTTTTTTACGTCAACCGTGTCAACTCCAATGAACTCTCAACCTTATCCAAAAAAACTTCCTGGTGGTTACTCATGCTTGTGTTTTTTTTAAACATATAATTAATTTAAGTTATAATATTTAACTTATATTTATTAGAAAAAGTTTATTTTAAAAAATCTTAATGAATGTTGCTAAAATTATCTCAAATTATTTTTTTTCCCTCTAGACTTCAAAACGATCGTTTTCTTGAGCAGAAATCATTGGCATTTTCGGATATATAATTGTACTGATTGAAAAATAAAACAGACTTTCAGAAGTCACTTTAAATTGAATGTTCTTTGGAGCTAACAATGATTGCTAATAGTTGAGAAAACGCATACGTGACTGGGACAAATGCTTTCCATTTATTTGTTTGGTTTAACGCTTGATGCACTCCAACTATCTCAAAAAA
Source organism: Rhaphigaster nebulosa (assembly GCA_948150685.1). Taxonomy (NCBI): domain Eukaryota; kingdom Metazoa; phylum Arthropoda; class Insecta; order Hemiptera; family Pentatomidae; genus Rhaphigaster; species Rhaphigaster nebulosa. Next base: position 33,666,801 of record OX411310.1, read on the forward strand.
AAGCGCTATTCGACAGGTTACCAACCTGTTCCAGCCTCAGCGTGAAACCCAAAATTTTTTACGTGGCTCCTCTACGAAATAGAAATCAGCTCCAACAGGCCGGATTAGAACCGCCATTGATTCTGATTCCAGACTGTTAATTTCCTGTTCCAACATTCACCACAACGGCTTCTATTTATTCTTTTTCGTTTTCCATTTGTTCCAGTGCTGATTTCGGTTGCTAGTGCCTTAAATGCCTATGACATGTGCATCTAAGTAAGTTTCAAGTCTACAACTCTAGATGTCTGACTATATTATAATTTTGTGAATGAGGAGACAATGTATTCATTATTTTCGACGTTCAATTTTAACAGGTCTCCTAAAGTCGCCATGTATTTGTCTAATCTAAAGCTCGTAAATTTTAACTTAGAAGATTGTTCGCGGAATAGGTTAATTGTGAAGAAAACCGGAAAAAAGGAGGGATAAATGGAATTAACTTGTTAATAACTATTGCATAGGTAAAACACTATATTCCATAAACGTTATTTTTATTTCTATCACTCATATTGTTTCATTCATTGTCGGCCAGTCCATGAATACATATCTAAATACACTAATATATTCAGCTGTAAATATTTACTTTTACATTAGCTTGTGATGTCGGTTTTTAAGTTGTAAACTTTGACCATGCCTTACTGTCCACTGTAACCGTAAATGGACAAACGGATTCCATACGATTGGCAGAAGAACAAACAACCACTGAAGCCGAAATTCGGACATCAGGTTCCAGGTTGTCTTGTGCTGTGGGCACAAAACATGTTATACATTCAATATTCTATGTCTAAGATGTTTTGGCTAATTCTGTCGAAAAATGAGTCATTTATGATTTCTACGAAAAAGAGGTTCCAAAAATCGTGACATAGGTGAAATATCGCAGAAGTAAAAGTCCATTTGAAGAAAAAAAATAAGTCTTCATATTTTCATATCATTATTAAATTAGCTTGTAAATCAATGGTAGACGAAAGATTTTTAAACCTGTGTGATTTCAATTATATCCCATCCAACAAATTTTAAAAAATGTAAGGTTATGTATGTAAATTGAATTGCATGTTAGTTTCTTAAACAATCAATATCTTCCAATATTATGTAATGGTATCATAGAGATGTAATTATATATGTTTAATTGTAACAATAATAAATATTATGAAGCTGTAATAATGCGAATTTATTTATTTAGCATCTATTTCCTCAGTAAGGTTTGCCCGAAATTTCCTCTGTGCATTCCGAAGGCGGTAGTTTTTGGGACGCAGATCTGATAAAGGAGGGTTTTCTTGAACGGCATCATAATTAGTTTTTCGGTTTCCATATTGAAACGAATAATAAAAAAATAAAAACTCCACTTGTTGCATTTTTCGATTGAAAGAGAGCGGATAATTCCATTTATATTGGATTGAACTGTCGTTCGGCCATAAACGGGCGAATAGAGTGTAGTGGGCACGTGCCTATGATTTCTCTTTATGTCGAATCATTTGGCCGTTTACGGTTCTAGTGGACGGCCGGCCCAATGAATGAGGTCAGTCACAGTTTGATAATGAAGTTGGTATGTGTATTTATTATCAAAAACATTTTCAAAAACTAGTGAGCTGCCATAAATCTAATTATGAAACTAAGTACAGATATATTGGAGGGTCAATGGGAAATAAAAACAAGAAACAAAATCAATTACTTTAACGATTAGCAATTATTTACGAAAATGGCATTGGTAGAAAGAGAAGAATATTTTCCAGCCTCAATCAATATAGGAACTAAAAGCAAGAAAAAAAATACTGGTATGTACCATTTTACTCCAGCCAACATTTTTATATTTACATAGATAGTTAAATGAATTAATGTTTAAAAGCATTATTTATATTCGTAGGTAGTATGGTATTATTATACAAAATATATAAATAGATACTGGATAATTTATTTACCTTTATTCATGATATCATAATTCGGAGAAGTGCATTCAATTTAAAAAACTAAAATAAGGGTTAAAATAAACTATTTTTTTTTTCTAGTTAAATAATTTCTTTAATCCATTGTTACATTACACAATATACGAAAAAATATTTACTATATCTAATCTTTGAAATCAGAAGGGGTTAATCTAATGCTAAAAAACATATATTTATTATTAGGAGTATAAAACAATAAAAATAGTCTTCTTTTTTTTCTTGATGGCGCAACAATCCATTACTGGATCTAGGCCTCATCCAGCAGCCTCCGCAAGTAGACTGCATAGTGTAGCGAAGTAGTGTAGCATCTGCTGTGATTTCATTCAGTCATCTTGCTTTTGGCCTTCTAACTCTGCGGGTCCGATGTAGGACCTCTATAATAACTTTCATTGGAATCTCTGAGTCTTTCATTATTGCTATATAGTCGACCCAACGAAGTCTTCCAAGCTTAAACTTCACCACGTACATCCTTTGGTACCACTCGTAGAGTTCCATATTGGTGCGTTTTCGCCACGCATCGACCTCAATGATAGGACCGTAAATACTCCTCAACATTCTCCTTTCAAATATAAAGGGCCGATTCTGATTTGCTTTGTGGTAGACTAAGTTTCCGCTCAATAGATGAAAACAGGGCGGATGATGGTCTTGTATAGCCTTAGTTTAGTCTGATAGGAGATAACCTTGCTTCTCATGTACTGGGAGAGATCAATTTAACAACGAGTAACTGAACAGATTCTTCTACTTATTTCTTGGCTGAGATCATTCATTGAGTTTATTTTAGATCCCAAGTAGACAAAACTCTACTCTTGTTGAAATTTTTATCCTCCAGTCTCGAAGTAGTCTGCCCGGTTTTCCACTCCACCGACCCGCATGTATTTAGTTTTGGGCTCGTTTACTACTTGACCGATTTGACCGTTTACTTCTCGAGGACCGTCTTCAATGTCATTCCCGAACTCCTCTTGATCTGGTGGGGTGGCACATCCTCGTCATTGACGGCATTTTCCACTTCACTATTTCTTCTGAATCCTCTGGTCAGTAGGCTACGATAGTAATATGTCACTATATTCTTTCTCCCTTTGTTTGAGGAGAGCACCATGGCAGTTCTTGGGACAAATTCCATCCTATCATTATTTATGTTTTGGAAGAAGATTCTTGTATCATTAGAATATCGAAGTTCTTCTACTTCCTTAAGATTCTTTTTTTGAAAATTTCTCTTATTATGTTGGTGCATCTTCTCTATTATTCTCTCTCGATATAACTCGGCTGGCAGTCTAGTTTTCCTGCCAATAATTTTACTGTAAGCCTTATGCTTGGTAGTAGCCTCTAAGCACTCCTGATCAAACCATGATTTCTTTTTGTTTGAATCCAAAGGTTCTTTCTGCCACAGTATGGATAGTGAGCAGGCTGACCATTGTTCATCGACACTTGTGCAATCTTTACCCTTCAATCATGTTCTCGTTGGTATGACTCCAGTGTTTCTTCATCCTACTGTTTCCTGACATCCTTCCTCCCCTGAATTTGTAGTCCAAGTTTTCTTTCCAAGGTAATTCTGGGCATAATTTTTGCAAATCCGAGGTAGTGGTCAGAGTCAGAGGTTTCGGATATAACTACAAATTCCATTCCTAACAATAATATTGCCAAAAAATTATGCCTTCTTTAATAGCATGACATCAAAATACATAATACCTATCTTCATTTGTCCTGGAGTTAATTTTTTTGAAAAATTTGCTACGAGGAGTAAAATATCATCTTGTTGTGGCTATTTTTAAACTGCTCCTAAATTTAAACGACTTGCATCAACCTCTATTACAATAACTTTATCGTTATTGTAAATAGCTGAAATGGGCGTTGAGCATAGGCACTGTTTGATTTCATTAAAACATTTTTCACATCCTCACTACTAATAAATATCATATTTTCTAACGAAGATTCAGTAATGGCGCCAATCTTGGTGTACAATAGTGAATCTATTAATGATAAAAATTTACTCTACCCTGTAACTGACGAACCATTCTTCTGTTTTTAAGGCAAATAAACTCATTAATTGCGATAAGGTTTTCGTTGATAAATAATTTTATCTGTTCCAAATGGTCATCAAATATTTTAGAAAAAATGAAAATATTATCAATATAATTTACATAAAATTTAAATTATACTTTCTAATTCAATAATACTTTCTGCCAACACCATCTGAAAGATCTCTGGTGAGTTTTTGAAGCCAAAATGAAGCACCTTCCATTCCCAATGACATTTTTGTGTTATAAGTGCTCTTTTCTTACGGTCTATCATTCTATTGGTATGGAGCAAAAATCCGAGTTTATATCTAGTACTGTAAAATACAGTATACAGTTACCAGCATTCAAGACCATATCTTCTATTTGTGGAAATTGTTGTGGCTCTGGTACAACGATTGTGTTTTACTCTCGGAAATCAACACATAAGGGTGTTTTCCACCCATCCACTTTTTTAAACACCAATATTACTGGTGATGCAAAAGGTTAACTTGATTCCTAGTTATTATCAAAACATGACATATGTTCCATAATTAAGGTGTTTATGTTTTGTTAAATAATCTAAATTCATTTGAAAATTCTCAATATTAAAATTATTATTATTATTCTAAATGCTCTCATTTGGATTAATTTGGTCCATCTTAATTGAGTTGTTTATTTCCAAAATGAACCCTAAACTTTTTTGGGAGGAAATTGCGTCCTATTTAAAATTTAAATGCTGTTTAATTAATATTAATATAACCAACGATGTTTGGAAATATGTGCTAGAATGATGATTTTTGTAACATTTAAAAAAAAAAATTGGTTTTGATATCACAATTGGAATAGTTTTTCGCAGTACCTGGAAATTTGTCAATGATAATTAGGATTCATTTTCGAAATAAACGACTTAATTCTTAGTAGATCGTTCTTGTTGTCATCCTGTTTTTGGTTAATGAGTTTTTATTTCCATACAACTGTACTGGATGGTATCGATTGTTCACATAAGATCTTCACATAAGCTACATGGTTTCTGATTTTTGATTCTTTAAATACTTCCTTTTTCATTGAAAATTTTATTTATTTCATTCTCCTGTCTTTCATAAAGTTTATTTTTCATAACATAAGAATAATTAAATTTTCTAATTTCCTTAATTAAATCATGTGTGGTTTCAATTTTATTAATGTTTAACTTATCCTGTGCCTCTAATGGAAGGCTTTAAATAATTTGATAAATTCTATATAATTCCACAATATCTTTATCAGCTTCGAGGAGTAAACATTCCTTTTTAAGTACAAAATCAATTAAAGAACCAAAAGCATATTTATAATTAAAAGCATTACGAATATTTGTACAGCATTTGTGGCCATAAATCAATAAAAATTATTTTTCCAAGTGCCCCAGTCTGATTATAGCTTAATCAAATTAGATTGTATCATTCTTCTACATTCCCATCTAGAAATAATCTTAAAGTTTCTACCTTATTAACATCATCCGATAATTTAAATCTATAACATTCTTTTTCAAAGAGATCCATCCAGGTTGAAACTTCTTGCGTACGATTGAATTCAAATAATAAAAATGTATGCCCAATTTTTCTTAATCCTTTCAGTGCCAACCGAAAATATCGTTTTATTTTGTATTTATTTATATTAATTTGTTTTGAAGAGAGTTCTCTCACAATGCGAATATTGTGACGTCATCATATACACCTATCTATAGCAACCTGTAACATTTTAGGTATGGGTTAAATGTATTTTTGAAAATTTATAATATTTTTTAATAAAATATTGTTTTGTTGCAGGACTATTACCTTTTCTAAGCAATTTAATCTTGGCCTGAGCTATCCTTAATCCATCGACTGTAGTACCGAAACGGTCACATGATGTGGGGTTGCGTTGTAACATGTATATTTTTTGTTTCTAAAACGGCTTTAATAATTATAATAATTTTAAGTTTCTTCGTATTTACCAAAATACTTATAATTCGGTTTATCCACAGACTTTTTTTTTTTAACTATTCCCGATACCTTTTGTATAAAGTCGGTAACCGTTTCTTAATGTGCAAAGCATCTTCAGTTTCCAGTTTTTTTACTCTAAATGTTGAACTGGAGTTCAAAAGCAAATTACTGCATTCTTCTGGGTATTCTTATGATTGCATGTAAAAACCACTTAAAAGCTATTGACTTACGTTGTTTATGCAATGAACGACGATTACGCGGAATTGTTTGAAGAGGAAAGAATGTACTAACTTGCACAGATTTTACCAACGTTATATGTCTAAATTTAAGGAAAGTTTGCAACAAAAAAATGTTATATATGAAAAAACTTGACTTCGGTGATTTTTGAAATGACCGATTCAATTGTTATGTACATTGTTTAAAATCAGTAATGTTTTATGATTATTATATAATTATTTAGGCCGGATGACAGCTGTCATCGAGACTTTTAAGGGATAATCTTAAAAATCATATCGTCAAATGAATAAAATCTTAAAAGACAGAGGCCAGATTTCTGAGGCTATGTTAAAACAGGCCTAATAAACGTTTCGCAAAGAGTGGCCTTGGTTTTTTTTTATATCAAACGACTTCTAAATGTTTTTCCATATCAAAATAAAATTTATTAGCGGCCAAAATTCTTCTCTGTACTTCTGGGCTTGTTGAGTTATCTGTTTTGACCAATGGACCAAGGTGCACAAAACTTTCAACACTTTCAAAGGTGTAGACACCAAATATGACTGTGGATTCTGGTGGTCTTGGAGGGCTATCCTGCATATATTTAGTCTTTGAATGGTTTACCTGAAGTCCCATGCGTCGTCCAGCGTTCTCTACAGCAGCAAATGCCTTTTTCAAATCCCTCTTTGATCTTCCGACCATATCTATGTGATCCGTACAGGCTATTATTTGAGTGTTGTAATTGTACCGAGCACCTGTAAACCCGAGTCTCTTATGATCTTCTCGAAAGCAAAGATGAACAACAGGCACGAAAGTCCATCCGTTTGTATCAGACTCCCAGTGGTCTTGAATAATTCTGACAAGTCACACTGGATCTTAACCTGGCCTCTTGATTCACTCATCAGCAGCTCCACGAGGCTCATCAATTCTCTGGGGCATTCAATTCTTTTATACTTTGATTTACTTTAATAGCGTTTTCCCTTATTGATATTGTCATAAGCATTGCTGAAATCCACAAAAAGGTGGAGAGTGACAATATTGTACTCTCTCCTTCTAAAGAGTTCTCAGGGTACATACTTCTCACTGGACATGGGGGAGTGGTCTTTCATAGACTATATTACAGAGAACCTTGTAGGCGCAACTTAGGAGTGTTATGCCACGTTAGCTGTTATTTATTTGACCTCTTTTCTTCTGAAAATATATTTAATCTCATTTCTTGCAAACTTTTTCAAGGAACAGTGTCACAACAACAATGAATTTGTCTAAAAGGCAATAAAATTCCACTTAAATAAGTTTCTCATTTTCTCCTTTTCCTCTCCCTTACCCTCCGATTTTATTTACAAAATAATATTTTCACACTAATGAAAAAGTTTGAGTAGCCAACTTGCTTCCACGGGTATGAAAGTATCATAACAACGATACGTACGCAACTGTGTCTCTTAAAATTGATTATAACATTTTATTACAGACTGATCATTTCATTATACTTTGGATAGGACAGCAATCATCTGTATATGTTCATGCATAAGCATATATAAAATATATACACAAAAATTCAAAACAGAAGAATATAATTATGATATAATTTTATCAAAAAAGCTTCCTCAAAACGAGGATCTCAACTTTGGACCCAAGATAAAAGGGAAAGTGTAAACGCCGCGAGAGAAAAAAATGAAACAAAAAAATATGTAGGATCAAAGACCTTTCATGTTATCGATGCCAGGCAGTTAGCATTTCTTTCCAAAATAAATCTTGTAATATGCCAAAATATTGATATTGATATCGAAGTTAAAATGATGTCAGGGAAAGTCATTCACGTTCCTTTGCTTCATTAATTTCAGGTGATGGAAAATCAGATTGTTTTATCGAAAGAAAATTTGATTATTTAAACAATTTAACACTCGAGGAAACTAAGCAAATATGTGTTCTAGTTAATGCTTTTTATTTTTTTTTACTTTTTTACATGAGTGAGAATAACAAACATCAGCAATCGATGGTAAGCTTATCGTGTCTCAATCGAGGTATTGCGGAAACATGTTAAACAAGTATGATCGCATACTTATTTTGTAAGTCCCTACCATACTGCAATGTTACGATCAAAATTTAATCAATAACTGTAGTATCGCCTAAACACCATGGAATAATAATAATAATACTGACGTTCCAGACGTCACGGTGAAGGCAATCTCCCTCCCGAAGACCTCGGCCAGCCATCTTCTCTTCCACTCCGAACATCCACCTGCATGTGGGTCGTCCTCGTGCCAATCAAGAACTCGGTTCGGCCATCGCTCGATAGACATTCGTTTTACATTCGTACCACCTTAGCCTTCGCTGCCCAATTATGTAATTAATGGACACAGTATCATCCATTCTGTTCCGAACTACCTCATTTCTAATTCTATCCATCCTTGCAACACGTAGGCATCTTCTCCAAAAGTCCATTTCCACAGCTTGAACCTTTTAATAGAGCTGAGATGGCATGGCTCAGGTTTCAGATGCGTACGATAGGATGGATTCTACAATGGGTTGATAGATTCTTTGCTTATTTTGCCTTAGGATCGTATCGTTCCACAAAACAGTGTGCAGCATGCGTGTGTCTTTCCTAGCTTGCTCCAGCTTCCTCCGCACGTCAATTTCTGATGATCCAGAAGAGTCAAGATAAGATCTCAGATACTTGAAAATGTCCAGCTTTGTGCAGGTCGCAGAGTCAACGCGTAGGCCACCGTCGTCCTCAGCGCAGATAGCCATATAATCGGTTTTTCTGAAGTTTATTTTAAGCCTCATAGACTCATAGCTGGCCCTTAATAACCACAATATCATCTCACCATGGAATAAATGTTAAATATATGATATATATAATACAGCGTTACATTTTAAAGAAAATGCCTGTTGAAATATTTTTTTCTATATTCTCTGTATAGTTTGTATTTTATTCTTCTGAAATTAAAGGATTATAAATATAGGAGACAGAATTTCGACACAGTCGAGAAAAGTTGAAAATAGGAAATATATTCTGTTGGGAACATGGAACATGTGCTCAGCCTGATGGAAGCAGGACAAAGTAAGATGCTGGAACAGTATTGTGACAAATATGGTGTGGATATCATAGCCCTTCAAGAAATAAGATGATGAATGTCGACAATATTAGAGCAGGATAACTATATTCTGATCAATAGCAGACACCTAGATAATATTCCAGGGACCGTATTAGCATTAAGAAAAACCTTGATGACCACTAATGCTTACTAAGGATATTATAATATTCCCTCAGTTTCCTGATATGAAAATAAGAAAATTACTATGAAAATACATTTTCTTTAAAAATGTACCAAAGCAATTTAAAATGAAGGTTAGGATGCAATATTCTGGCTTTATAATAGAATGGATGCAATATTAGAGTTGATATAATTTTGCCATATTCTCCTTCGATTCTTCTTTTAAGATAATTGGAAGTATAGCTCAATTGTGAAATGGCAATGGTTCATCCACCCGTTTCTTATACCTTTCTTCAATATGGTTCCAGTCGATATTTTTTTTTTTGGAAAAATACTTTCTGAAAAATAGATTCTTAATTACATTGTGTCATATATTTACTCTATTTTGTAAATCTTGAGGATTGCATTTGTTGTGATTGTTGACAAAATCTGATTTTTTGGAGGATATATGTTATACTTGTTATTTTTGAATTCCATTTCAGATTGGTTATGCTTCCTCTTGTGTAAAATTTTCATGAAATAAAAAATGTTGTGTATAATGAATTAAATGTATCGAGGAAGTTGTAGAAGGCCTCGGAACTAACTGCATGTTCACTTCAGCCTCCGGATCTCGTGTATATAAGCTGAGGGGAACAAGACCTCAGACCTTGTCGAATCTAAAAATAGGAATGTGAAAGGACGATTAAATAAGAATTTCGGATATTCTTTAAATCATAGCCAGAGATGACATGGTTAAACCTCGGAGGAATATTGGTCTCCCGGGAACAACCTTAGTCAGACATCCTACCAGTATATTTATTTAGGTTCTTCCAAACATCTCTACATATATAACTTTATTGTAAATATGTATAGTACATCGATATTTAAATTTTTACAATGTAAAACATTTATTTACATAATAAGAAATAAATAATGCAGAGTAATCTTCGCTGCAGCTACTGAAGCCTGCAGAGTTTCATTGGTATTCCTCCAGGGACGGGCATATCACGAGCAAACTAAGCGAGTTTCTATTGTTCTCGCTAGAGCGTATGACTGTGCTATTACAATGCCTTCGGCTAAAGAAATGGTTTTAGCCTCTTTTGACATTGCCGCCACAATAAAAATGTATGCTAAGTTACGCTTCACAACTGTTTCGTGAATAGTATGGTGAAATAAGTTGTTGAATAGGATATCTATTGCACTTTCTTTTGACAATAAATAAATAGAGTAAAACCAACCTTACACAGTTAATATTATTTTTGCAATATATTATTTTTACAATATATATTGCAAACGGTTAATATATTGACAAAATTCGCTATTCTCTCAATAATATTGACCGTGTAAGATGGTCTTAAGGCAACGAATGTCTATGGCATATTTGGCAGGTAATGCCAAATGCTCGTTTAATTTCAAATCAGACGAGTAGTGTGCGCTGTACTATACGATTTATAGTACTATATCATTAGTTACTTTTATTTATGCCTTAATTAAGCTTTTATGTGGTGTATAACATTTGGACGAGGTTGACAGTGTAGATATTTATTGTAAAGTAGAAATATCATGTAAAAAATATGTTTAATAAGATCAGTGTACTTAACTTCTTCAGAAAAAAATTCTATTCAAAAGTGTGTAAGAATAGAATAAAGCAGAGGCTAAGGAATTGGTTGGCAGCTATTGGGCACACCAAGGGCAGCTTTATGCGACTGTTGTGCCGATAGAAGAAGAAGAAGAGGCTAAAGCATTAATCTAAAGTTTTTTTTTTAAATATGTTTTGCATATCAGTTAAAAAACCGTGCTTATTAGACCATTACTGGAAATCTTTATGATGTAGATGATTTATTTACAACAAATATGTTACTAATAGCGTTCAGAAAATTGATGTAGTGAAGGACGAAGACTCGATTTTTACACGGACTAGAACGGTTTAAAAAAATAATGAAAGGGTGAATTGAGTCTTGAAAATAAGTCTTGTTCATGATCACTGAACAAAATCTGGTTTGGATAAATGGCCAATAAATCGTATGTTAAATACTACAACTAGGTAATTAAAATTCAACTGTTTCGATATGAACATAAATTAATATTTTTTCATGATTTTCGGAGACTGTGAGAACTTGAATGAACTGTCATTTTAAGATCATTCCTAAATTTTATATGATTAGAACTTTCACTGCATTTAGCCTGCATTCATTGCATTGAACCCACACTCATTGCATTGAACCAGCATTCATTGCATTGAGCCTACATTCATTTTCTTTAACCTACACTCATTGTATTAAACCTACATTCATTGCATATAGCCTACATTCATTGCATTGAACCTTCATTCATTGCATTGAACCTAAATTCATTGCATTGAGCTTACATTCATTGCAATGTTCTGTACCAGATCATAGAACATTAATCCAGGTCTCCGGGATTACATCCAAGGTTGCAAAGCATAGCCTCATTTGCTGACGATACTTTTCTCTAAATTGTGGCACTTCAGTTATATGTCAACTCATTTTAATGCTTGATTATAGATATCGTTGCTGACATCATTTTGTAATCTTCGGAACACTGATAAACGGATATACATATTATTATTCTTTTGGCCTTGATTGTGGAATTCGCTTTATTTATCGTATCCTATGTCTCTAGCTCTTTATATAGTGAGAAATTGTAAAATTACGTAACAACTTGTTTTTTTTGTTTTTTTATTGAACTAATCCCGAGGTTTAATTCAGAGCTTTTGTTAGTGTCTTAAACGTTTACAATAGATCTTGTGAAAGCTGAGGTAACACCAACCTATTAGATCATATCGACATATTTTAAGTAGCTGGTACAGGTTAATTGCTTTACTCTTTTTCTCTTCTTCCTCTACTTTCTTCTTTTAAAATATTAAATATTAGCATCATTGCGTCGATTCTTCAGGTTCTTCTTTAAACTCCTACTTTTAATTATCACTTAATGATCCATTATAATGAAGATGAACGTAGAAAATCGCCTTTCTATTCACCATGTTGGCAACCTTAATCTTATACAATTTTTTTTTTTGTCGGTTTAATCGTTTCATTAATGAAACTTTATTGTTATTTTTTGTCTGAATAATTCTCTACGTATGCAATATTTCCTATTACAGCTGACCTACAATTTTAACAAACTAATAATAATATAAATTAATTTTAATGTTGTGGCAAAAAATATTATTTGAAAATTTTACTGTTTACTACACCTACGGTACTGATTGCCTACCTATGTTAATTAGGTTCCGAAGGTCAAGATTTATTGTGTGAGTGTGCCAAAAAAATAAATAAATAAAAAGCCATGCTAGGGCCGGAATTTAAATCTAGTTTAAACGTACTGCTTCAACCAGCTCGACCAACGAGGCCTAAGAAAATGTGTTCATTGGATATATTTTGTAGAATAACAGCAATTATAGGACATGTATATCATTATAGAATATCATCAAAACTTACTATCTGCCTTCATTCAGCCATTTCAAATCAGTTATATTTAAATTAATTAAGGTATTTATGAAATAAGATGTAAGATATTTTGAATATCACTGTTTTCTGTACAGAAAGTTCAGATTATTTTTATTTTCATTTAACTTCTTCTATTGCAGGTATTTATTGTTATCTCTTGTGAGAACAAAGCTATGTTCTTCGCTTGAAGATAATAAGGCGATACCTTATCACTCAGGGGATGTACGTTTTCAAGACGAAACAAAATATTTGTCGGGTCATTCACAAAACGTTGGAGCTTATCCTAACGTAAGGGAATACATTCCAATCAAACATGCAGAAGGAGAAGTCCAAGAATATGAAGATTATCGAGATGAAAGAGACTCGCCAAATTTAAATAAAGGCGGATTAGGTTTCTTTTCCTGGTGGAAAAGTGAGCAGCGCGCTAAAACAAAAGACAGCCAACCAACTACTTATCCAATGGTTACCGAAACAACTTGTCCTCCGGTTACTGAAACAACTTCTTCTCCGGTTTGTGAAACAACTTGTCCTCCAGTTTTTGAAACAACTTGTTATCCGGTATGTGAATCAACTAGTTCTCCGGTTTGTGATACAACATATCCTCCAGTAATTGAAAACACTTGTCCTCCGGTTATTGGAACAACTTGTCCTTCGGTTACTGAAATAATTTGTGTTCCGGATATTGAAACAACTTGTCCTCCGGATACTGAAACAACTTGTCCTCCAGATACTGAAGCAACTTGTCCTCCGGATACTGAAACAATTTGTCTTCCGATTACTGAAACTACTTGTCCTACAGATACTGAAGCAATTTGTCTTCCAGATACTGAAACAATTTGTCTTCCGGAGGCTGAAACATTTTGTTCTCCGGATACTGAAACAATGTGTCCTCCGTATTCCGAAACAACTTGTCTTCCGGTCTCTCCTGATGCAATCGATGGCGCTAATATCGTTACATATGCATTCGGTGATACTACAATCGGGCTTACTACAATTGGTCCTGGTACAATCGGTTCTATTACAATAAGTCCTGGTGTAATCGACGCTGGTACAATCGGTGCTGGTACAACCGGCGCTGGTACAATCGGCGCTGGTTCAATCGGCGCTGGTACAATCGGTGCTGGTACAATCGGCGATGGTACAATCGGCGTTGCTAACATCGGGTGTACTAAAATTGGTCCTGGTACAATCGGTTCTAATATAAATGATCTTAGTACGATCGGAGCTGGCACAATCGGAATTGCTACAATTGGTAATGCTGCAATCGGCGCTGCTACAATTGGTACTGCTGCAATCGGCGCTACTACAATTGGTCTTGATACAATCAGTTCTAATACAAATGGTCCTAGTACAATCCTAGCTGCTCCTATCAGTTCTAGTGCATTCGGTGCTTATACAATCGGTTCTGTTACAAATCTTCCCGGTGCAATCAGATCGTGTACAATCGGCAGTCGTGAAAAAATCTGTTCTACTAAAATCGAATTAACAAAAATTAGTTTTGCCCCAGAAAATGTTGCTGAAAAAAGCACTGCTTCTACCACTATCGCAGCCGATTCTACTACTATCGAAACCGATTCTACTACTATCGATGCAGACGCTAATGATTCTACTAGTAACGACTCTGATGGATCCGATCCTTTCACAATTTTTGGATCAACCGACGAATCAGCTGATATAAGGATAACAGTGGATCCGGTTGCAATAAGCACTGACCCGGATCCTTCAGACACTGAATCAGCTGATATAATGATAACTGTCGACCCAGCTGCAATAAGCACTGACTCCGATATCACAGACACAGACACCGAAATTACAACGAGTGCTTCTTCTCAACCAAAAAGTTCTGGTTCCTCTGGCAGAACTAAATACCTAACCGCATGTTATACAATTACATTGGACTGTTCCCCTATCACTATTGGTACGCCAGTTATTTGTGAATCAGAAAATGATACTGCTACAGAATCTACGGCTACTGGTAAGGGAGGTAAAACTGCTACCGGATCTACTACTGGTACTGAATCTACTACCGCTACTGAATCTACCGCTGATTCTGTTGGAAATGTCGAAGATGAAGCTGCCTCAACTGAAGTCAGTAGCAATGAACTAATCACAGTTAGTCCTCAACATGATTTTATTTTTGGAAATGCTACAAGCCAAGTGTCTGCACCCAGTGTAGTTGATTCAATTGGTCAAAATGCAACTATTGGAATATCTCCACCTCCTGCATTAAAAATGTTCGGTGCTGGAATGTTTTTACCTCTATATCAATTTCCTTTGACCCCACTTAAAGCATTGCCGACGAAACTCATGAACCCACCGAAAAAAATCCCATTTAACAGAATAGGTTATGACAGGGATTCAGTTTTGTCTAAATTACGATTAAATAACTTTTCTACTTACTATAGTAATCAAAGTATATTATTTGATAATGTCGTAGAAATGAATAACAATAGCATGTCAAATAGAAGACCTACTGTTGATATTGCAATGTCGTATCCTATCAGAGATAAAGTCATACCTTTATCTAATCCAAAAATGGCAACCGAGAAAAAATATGGAATTGATAACATAATCGTTTCATCAAATAATGTCTTGCACAATGGACAAACAGGAAATGTATATAAACCTTCGTTATTGAATAAACAAATTTCTCAAAATCAGAAAAAGGATTTGTTGAAGATTGAACCGAATCAATCATTTATATATCCCTTAGAAAAATACACTGGTTATAAACAAAAAAATTTTTACGAAAGATTGATTCCACAAAAAAACGAAAGGGAAGAGTTAATTGTTCGAAACCGAAGTCCAGAACAATTTTTACAAAAACCCGAAAAAATGTTTCGGAATACATTAAATATGTATGCTTATGCTGCACTGGAAAACAACATTCCAACAGATAGAAACAAATCAGTTACTGATATGAAGAATTATAATAGAGAATTTGTCAAATATAATGATACTTATCTTTCTCAAAATAGTAATATGTCGATTAATCTGGTAGATCTTTGTAAAAATGTGACATGCCAAGGGAACAATTACCTTTCCCAATGTTGTTCAAGAGTTTGTGGGCCAGAAAAGTGCGAAGGGGAAGACTTTTCTTATCTCCATCCAATCCCTGGCGATACCACTACAGTCACTACAACAGTCAAAGTGTTAGACCGATTATTAGGTGCCAATACTGCATATCCTCCTGCAATGTACACTTATAACACCTCAAATTATCCCTGCACTTCGAAACAGAAGCACAATAGAGTAGCAAGAGAAAATGATATGAATGATTTTATCAAATTTCAATTAATGCATAGTATGACTAATCCTGATGGCAAAGAAATGACGAATGCTCTAAAAGAAGAAAACATAGAAGGTCAAAAAGTGAATAGAGCATTTCATTCTAATGATCTAGGAAATAGCCTTCAAATGAATGGCAATGGACAAGGAGGTAATTTACCAATTATTGATTATCATAGATTACCTAAGAAAGAATCAGAGGGTGTTGTCTCTCCTTTCAATTCAAAAACCTTTTTGGATGATTTCAGAGCCACGATATCTAATAGTTTACTTCAATCAAATCGTAAACCTATCCCTTTTCAGAAAGACGTTTACAGATTTGTAAGAAATCAAGGTTTACAAGATCAAATAGATTGTTTCAGGGAAAACAAAATGATTCTGGAAAAACTTAAGAAAGAGACTGAAATAGAGTTAAAGAGATTATGTTTACTAGAAAATAAACGTCGAGAAGAAGAATTGTTATTTGATAAAGAAAGAGACAACGAATTGAAGGAATTGAAGAACATCCAAGAGTTGATTCATAGGGAATTCGAGTCACGTATGCAAGGAGATTCTGCAAAACGAGCCATTTCGGATACATTACAAAAATTGATAAAACAGAATGAGCCAACTAAGAAAGAAAGCACATATGCTAAATTAGTAAGAAATATTGAAAATTCTGCAAGAAATGATGATTTAGATAATTCGATTCTGAACAGATATTCATCCGTGGGCGGTAATGCTTCAAACTTAGTGTCTGTTGAAAAATTTCCCGAACTAGAAATCAAAAAATCAGCAAGCAATCCACATGAAGATGGATTATTAGTTCTAGATATAGGGTCTGATAAAGAGATTCTATCAGAAGAATACAGAAAGAGGCGGGAGGGTTACAATGATTCACAAAATAAATTATTAAAGGAAAGTATTAAATCTGTAGATTCTTCTGAAAATATTCCTGGAATGCTAAGATAAAAGTTCCAACATGTTTGGATTACAATTATTCCATAGTAGCTTTTAAGTAGTAGAATCTTCAGAGATTTATTGACGTTGGGAACAGAGAGACGTCTTTCCTAACACGGAAAGACAAATGGAAAAATCTTGGCAACGATTAATAAAACAGGGACTAGCAAATAAAACATGAAGAAAAAAAAAGTTATTTATTTATGATGATTGTTTAATTTTAAGATAAAACTACTAAAGGATAATGTCAATATCAAAATAATTTCCATTCTGAGTGGGTAGTAGGCAGAGACCTAAGCTTTTTTATGTTGACTTAAGAGTAACAATCGATTAGTGATGTTCTTTATTATATCCCATACATTTAATGTCGAAGATCCTGTAAAGAAAGTTCAGATGATGTTAGATGGTGAAAGAATTTGAAAATATAATATAAATAGCAGTTTTAATTTGTGCATAGCCAACTATCTAACCTGATATAAAAAAACTTTAAACTTAGCCATCTTGTTTCAGAAAGGTAAAAATGATGAGTTCTTAATTATCAATTTTATAGGAGAGAATATTACTTGTTTGGTACATTACTTATTTTATTTTGGTACACATAGTATATTATATATAAGAATGATTTATGTTAATTAACAAAACAAATGATGGAGCTAAGAAATATTGTAATTAGAGAACATTAGTTAAACACCGAATAATATGATTGAGCAAGCATTCATTCCTTTAATATTTGGCCTTTGAAGTTCTTGACTATTGACCGAGTTCGTCAGCTGTTCGAGTCCAAGTTTGGCTTACAATTATCGGTTATATTGCATTGAGAAGTCGCAGATTGCAACTTTTAATATCCCATGTGAGTTAGGGAATAAATTAATAATCGCTACTGCTATATCCTTGACCGCTGGAATAACTGTTTGTTTTTTAATCTTTTGTAATTGATTGGCTCTTAAGTAAGCATTGAAAATTAGAGAACAAGCATGTATAGATATATAAATAATAAGGAAGACAAAAAGGAGTACAATACGCTTCAGTGCCTTTTCCAAAAGGTAACAATTAGGAAATTATACTTATTTTCATCTAGATGCTTTCCAGCCTTTCTCCGGTATTGTCTGGAAGAGTTGTGCCAAATTCTAAATACCTTATCATTGTGCACATGCAATTTTACGTGGAATCGTTTATACTGCATCGTTTCTACAAGGTGTGGCTATGGAGATTCTCCGGTTTTGAAGGGTGACTGCAAGGGCTGCGGTGAAGGTAAAGAGGTGGGAGATGATCTCATCCTACCCGGTCACTCGTCCTAATTCCCATGATAGTTTGCTCCGGTGTACAAAGGTGTTGACAACGGCACTTTGTTGTGGGGGTTTATCACGAAAAAACAGTTTGGTGATAGCTACACAGAGAGCTTTTCGCCTGCATTTCAACATTCCTCGCACGTGTTCTGTTCCTGATGCGAAACCAATTCGTCCCTGGATTGGAAATGTATAAGAAACGGACTACCAAAAAAACTAAAATAGAAAATAGTTACTCTCGATAAGCTGGTCATAAAGAAAATACAGTGTCGTCAATACGTAATCTGTCACTAAGTATAATTGAAGTTAGTTACATGTACTAAACGAAATTCCAATAGATGATCATATATAAATCGCTATATTTCAGTATAGCGAAAACTCTTTAATAAAATACTGGTATTGGTGGGCGGAACTATCTCGGTAAGTATGCATATTGATTCCGTTATTCAACTAAATGCTAAGTAGTGAATGCCGCCGAGTCTTAACCAGAGTGGTAGTATAGATTCAATTCGTGGGGCCGTCACGAAATAAATATTAATTAACCCAAGTGGGAATCGAACCCACACCGCTCCGAACTGAGCAATCTGGGATCCTCACTCTAACACAACATCCTCAGCCATCAGTGCCTTATTAATGGAGATTTTTTTTTTAGTGGTCCAAGCAGGTAGTAAACTGACAAGTCTATGAGATGAATTATTTGGTTAATGAGCCATAATGATATTCTCGCTGTATGGGTAATATAGTAGTTCTGATTATTTATTTATAAATCTTATACAGGGACAATAGAGTTTTCCTTGCCATTTGCTCTAGTGCACAATAACATTCATTAAATCAACTAGACACTTTCTTCTTTGTTATATAATTTTTGTCGATTTGAAGGAGAAGGTAATGGCAACTATAGTAGATTGATGTAATACAGAGCTTCCTTCTCTACCTTTAGGCACTCAGAAACGTGAGACCCAGCGGCGGTGCTTGTTGAAATTGCCTTCAGCAACGAAGTACATCACGAGACGAAAAATTTAAGCTAATTTGAATATGTGACATACAGTTTATATTATGGTGGCGGTAGATTGTATATTTCTGTAAAGCATTTCCGTACAACATTTTCAAAGTTTTACGGAAGAACAAAAAGAAGTTTCAGATCGCTTTTTTGCTTGTTGTGGATGGTGGCCAATCTTTATATTTGAAGTGTTACATTTTTTATTACCCTTTACGATTTACGATACTTACCCTTGAAAAATATGGCCAAAATGATGCAAGAACGATAATAAAATCAAAATCAGAAACATTGGACTTAAAATAGATTACCTCTAACGTACAGATTTAGTACCACTTCCACTGTTCCGATTAGGAGGATACGACTACGTTTCATAAAAATATACAAAGTGGAACAATATATATTATTATATATGCTTAAGAAAATAATAAATTGAAAATAAAGTTCAAAAATCATAAGTGAAATTGATATCACACAACAGCAACAGTAAGATTAACAACACCAAAAATTCTGCAGATAAAAGTGTATCCTTCAAAAATAAGAAATTTGGGTAATATTTTTCAGTTGGAAGCATGTAGTTGTTTAGTTACAATTAAAGCATCAATGTTAGGCTTGATGGAATTCAACTTGATTCTTAATTTCTCTTTAACATTGAGTTCTTTCGACTTTACTACGGTAATCATCCTGAATTGTTTTTTATTAATTGTAGTTCGTGTTTATTCAGCTTATATTGAAATAATTGACATTTTTTTAAAAAATGTTATTCCTCATTTAACGTGAAGACAAATGAGTTCCTGAAATATAAGAAATGATGTCCATTTTCCTGTAAGTGTGCATCATGTTCGGACATGTGCTGATTCATTGGCTCGTTGGCTGGAGCCTATAAACATATTAAATGACCGGATTAGAGGTCTACAACAGGTCGTAAGGTTTCAGTAACTGATAACAACTGTTCAAGGCTGAAAAAAGATAAAGTATAGTTATTAATACAATTACCACAGAGCTAAGCCATCATAAACTGAAGGTGTCTGGTGTTGAATGCTTTTCTTACCTTGATGGTCTTACTGATGTTATTCACGAATTACATATGAGTTTTAACCTCTTTCAGCTTGTTGTTTTGAATTAGATCTCTCGTAACATTAAAATCGAAGTTTTTTCTTAATTTTCGGATAGATTCTTATGCAAGTAAGTAAGGTAAAAAAAATCCAATAGTAAAATACAAAAAAAGCCCGAACTTGCAGGGTCTGAGCCAAGGTCTTCGTGCGCCCGGGGCGGTCCACTTCTCTTACGCCCACATTTTAGGGGTGTAGAATGTTTCTCCTACAGCCCTAGTTAAAAATAGGAATAGAATTTTTTATTAAATACATCTGATAATAGTGAGTTTATGATAAATTAATATTTTCACATTACATTTTAACTTTTTTCGGTAATGTAATTTTTTTTCTCGCTTTTACGTCCCTCTCATGGTCCCAGGGACAAACTGCCCTCTCCGCCTCCACGTAGGCACATCTCTGCGAACATAAAAACAATCGGAAGTAAAATTCGAAAATATTACAGGAGCGTGGCTACAAAGGTATAGTAATAAGCATGAAGTAAAAACTTTTCAAGATCTGCTTTAACGACGAAACCGTAGAAGACACATACGACCGGGACTCATTAAATGAAGCAGACAAGACAATAATGTGTAATATTACTGCAGTATATACTCTATACTTATCATAAAATAGGGTCAATCCATATGAAGTGGTCCAAGTGTGGTTGTTTGACCATTTTTTTTTTTTATATTTTGTATGCTGAATTTTCTTTGGGATGTTGGAAAAAAAAATGTCTATGACCTTTACAAATGGCAGCCATTTTTATTCCAATGTGATAAAAATTTACCTGAGGTTTGACACTCAAATAAGAAATAAAACATGCTGAAAATTCTTTATTTTATATCTCGAATATCGACACGTTTTTTCCAGCTAAACATTTACTTTGTAGAGTAAAATTGGCAAAATATGTAGTCAAAAAATTTTTATTTTTAGACTAGTCCAAAAATTTGAATATACGGGTTTTTTAGAGTGCTAAAACCAGATCTGTTACCAGTTTTGAATAAAAAAATTTTGTTGATATATTTCAGAAGAATACTATTTTCAGCAAATATAATTCAATGGAACCTTCAGACCGCTCGAATATATACAAAGATCTTAAATAAATACATTGCTGACTTATTGCTGAACCCATCCACGTTCACCTTCAACGGAACCCAGTTAATCATGAAATAGACAAGCACTGTATTTCTTTTACCTATAGACATATTTTAAACCTAATTAAAAAACAATAAAATTTCTTCCATTTCAGACTGCCTTTTTCTCTATCCCTCTCTATTTTCGTCTATTGACACTATTTTACCTGTTTCATCTCTATTTCATTTTATTTATTTATTATTTCTATTTTTTATTTATTTATTTTATTTTTCCCGATTTATTACGTCATCGATTCGGTCTTCCCTGCTTATCTCCAAATTTTATGATATAACAATTTCATAAAATCATGATCTCGTATTATATTAAATTTACTATTTATACACTTTGATATTATTTACCATATTTTTATATATTAATTTTTCTACTCTGTACTTACTGTTTAGTCAATTTATCATGTCCAATTTTTATTGAGTTCTGCACCGTCTACTTACCTTGTTGTTACTTTGTATCAATTTTTTCACAATGCATTTACCTAAAAACTCTATATTACTAATTAATTTTTCACTTCACGATTTCAAAATTATTTATCTTATTATTATTCATACTTTGTATTTATTTTTCACTATTGTAATTTTTCTTATTACTCTGTGCATTTCATTTTTTACGTTGCATATCTCAGTCTGTTTTCATTGTTTTATTGCAATTTTTAATTCTTATACACTATCCTTTAATGGTACACTTAAAATAGTTATATACTTCTATTTAATTTTTAAACTGTTTGACGATTTACCATTGTATTTATCTTTTAGCCTTCTTTTAATTGTTTTACAATATTTTAGAGATGTTCACAAAAATTCCGGTTAAAATCCCCTCCTACACTTCTCGTCCATTAAAACCACAGAACCAGAAAACAGAAGATAAGAAAAAGCCCTGAAGCTACAATTTGATACTAGAATGAAGAGAATTGGCTTCTCCTGTACTGAGTAATTCTAACTTGGCAGATATTTTTATCTTCCCACGCGAGGATTGAAATGAAAACAGAGACTGATAAGTCTGAGCGTATGCTTGACAAAGTAAACATAAACCTAAAGGATTCTGTCAACTTGCAATTTCGACCTTTTTCCAGTTAAATTTGATTTCTGGTTCATAGTGTGACGGTAGCCACAATCCAATTCGTCTTTTTTTCCTTCGATGTTATTTGTCAAATAATATTTCAGTGCGCCGGCAACAGCATTTTAACAGCTGACTTACCGGCTTAACTTACATCTTTTGATTTTGATAATAAATATGGGATTTGGTGAGTTTCTTACCCAATTTTAACTCTTCTCGGCACGGAGCTCGTAAAGTGTCTCAAAAAAACACTCACTCCACTTTTTTTCCATTTCCATAAATAATTGTTAGGTAGTCATGCAGGATGTTCCTAACAAGCATCGAGAGATGGCATGGATCCAAAAATGCAAACGGTGTCTGGTTGTCTACTTCAAACTTAAATTTTAAATTTAAACTTTGCAATTTTTTTTTATTTTTGAACGAAGGATCATTTTAATAAAGAAAAATTGGAGCCAAGAATACGAAACTAATGCAATGAAAGCTACTCACGATCTTCATCTAATTGTGATTCTCCATCAGTATATTTATATATTATAAAAGAAACTTAATTCAAAACGAATGACATGTGATGGATTTTAAGTTGGTATAAAAATAAACAAGCAGAGTAAAAAATAAACAATATTTTATAAGTGCATATAGTACTTTTGTGACAGAACTTGCAGGCTTAGGTACAAAGGTACAAAGAGTAGGAAGAGTGAAAACCACAGAATATAGAATGGAATTGTATTCTATGTTCTGTGTTGAGGACACTCCCACCACGATTGCCGCTGCTTAATTCCGTTTATGTGGTTTGGTTAAAATTAAAGACGTTTTTTCTTGTTTTAGGGTCAGTCTTATCCTACTTATCATAGATTGCAAGGGCTGAATGGATTTTCACAGTTCTAACGCTTTTCCGACTAATTAGAAGTATACTATAAGGAAAACTAGCATATAAAATTATCCGACTTATCATTCGCTTTTCTTCTTTTATCTCTTGAATGGGAACTGGATTTTCGCGGTTCTTACGGTTTTCCAACTGTTTAGGTGTAAACTAAAAGGAAAACTAGTGTGTAAAAGTTTACGACTTTTCATTCGCTTTTCCTCTTGTATCTCGGCTGTACGCCTCCCTACCCTGATTAAAGCCCAAAACTTAGGCCGAAACGTTGGCACAAAATAAATAAGTCATACTTATTTGTGTCTTTGTCGTTGATACAGATATTCGCGTTGATACAAATACGACCTTTGCAGTAGATACGTATCTGATACAAAAGAAATTCTAGTATCAATACATATCTACTCGAAACAAAAACGAGTAAACAACGTTAATACGACGACTAGTGGTGAACGGTTGAACAAAACAACTGTTGTTATCCATTTGGAACAACAGTTCATTCGTTGTGAATTAAGAACTGTTAGTTTCAAACGTATAGCGTTTTCACTCCCACCTCTACTTCTCCTATCGTCCTACAAGCATTCCTCCATCCTAACATCCTGTTGGATCGTAAGGAAGTTCACTCCATTAGTTTACTTCTACGTCATTAATTGTTAACTATTAGTCAAAACCTGCCAGGTTGGGATTTTTCTACCTACCTAGGTTATGTTTTTATTTTGGTTTTTTTTATGGTCACCATTTTTATCTAATTAGAATTTAATAATTAGAATGATAAGAAAAAATTGGTTTGAAAACCAGATTTTTTTTTTATTACTGTATTTTAAACGTATTTCCGAAACATGCAGTGTATGTCCAAAATACCATATTATAACGTCACTGTGACGTTTTATTATTGTGACTGAATTAACATATTAAATAAATAATGTGATTAAACATGAATGGCGACAATTTTGAACTAATAATTTTGGATCCTATTTTCGTTAATTAAATGTTCATCTCTAATTTATCTTGTTTTAAGTTTGCTTTTAATCATTAATTTGACCCGATCTTTCAACTAATATAACTAGTTTAAATTATATGGAATTAAAGT
Source organism: Rhaphigaster nebulosa (assembly GCA_948150685.1). NCBI lineage: Eukaryota > Metazoa > Arthropoda > Insecta > Hemiptera > Pentatomidae > Rhaphigaster > Rhaphigaster nebulosa. The sequence goes on from OX411310.1 coordinate 33,691,376, forward strand.
AATATGAAAATGTACGAATCTTTTAAATAAAACGATATAACACAAATATAAACCTTAAATACACTTTTTATCATTTATTCTTATCTTTCTATCTAATCCTTATATGATTTTGTTATCCATCCTTAAATAATTTTTATAATCCTTCCTATCAATTTCATTTAACATTTAAAAATCATTGTAACTTATTCGGTTCATAAACATTTTTTTCGTCCAAACTTTCTTTTTCATTCCGATCCCTTGTAGGACCATGAGTGGACGAATGAATCCAACAGTAGTCCTACTAAGTTGGACCGTGAATGGATAGCTTTACTTCGTGCGGGGTACCAACGGAATATTGATTAATATTCCGCTTTCAGCTTTGATTGAAGGTACTTAATTGTGAAATAAAATTGTCAAAAATTCATTTTTGCATTATTTTAAACATTTGAAAATGGCTTACACCATTGTCTAAGTCAATGAATAAAAAGTTAAGTCAATGAATAAAATTTTCAAGGTTAATGAAAAATTGAAAAAATGCCTACAAATCGGCAAAAAATCGATATTACAACTTAGATTGCTTATTCCTTCAACAGTTTTGCCCTTCTAGATTGTATTTCTGGACTTGAATCAAAATTTTTGAAAATGTGACTTACACCACTTTTGCTCTCAACCGCTCAAATCTCTCCGATATAATTTTCATCTTTAACTTACTTATTATTTCTATTTTCAATTTGTTCAATTTTAGGTTTATTTTTATTTCCTTTTACGGAATAAAGGAAGTATTGTAATCGTTAAAATTTTCGGTATTCAGATTTCAACGGAAATATCCATTTTTACCATCCCTGAATCTATTTTGACTAGTTTCGTCATGATGTCTGTACGTACGTTTGTATCTCGCATAATTCAAAAACGGTTTGCTGTAGAAAGTTGAAATTTTGTATTTAGGATTATTGTAAAATCTAGTTGTGAACCTTCCTTTTTGGTCAGTGCATGATTACCGGAAGTAGTATTTTACTTGTAGGTTATTTTTGATTTTCATCAAAAATTATATTAAAATATTATGAAAAACATCTCAAATTTGGTATTTAAGACTTACATACTAATATAAATAACATAATAAATTTTGGTCAAAATTTGGAAACCGGAAGCAGTACTTTACTTGAAGGTCATAATAAACTTTCATCAAAAATTATATTAAAATATTATGAAAAACATCTCAAATTTGGTATTTAAGACTTACATACTAATATAAATAACATAATAAATTTTGGTCAAAATTTGGAAACCGGAAGCAGTACTTTACTTGAAGGTCATAATAAACTTTCATCAAAAATTACATTAAAATATAATGCAAAACATCTCAAATTTGATAAATAAGACTTTACATTTCTAGCGAGATGCGCTTGGATAAAGCGACATTGAGGTGAAGGTTTTCCTAGTATGCATTATTGTGGCCATGTGAAAAATTAAGTCCTTATCTTATCAGCCCCACGCGCTGTTTCTCATCATGTATAATTCAAGCATGTTTCGACTATTGTAATAAAAACGGATGTGATTGTGATGTGAAATTCCTCCTTCTTTTATCGTTCCCACCGTGATAGGAGTTATGAAACACAACGAAGTAATATTTCAATTCAGAACTGAATAGTAATCATTAATCTTAGTTTCAGCAACATTTATTTCTTCTTTAATCCTGGGGCATGCTCTAGCTAAGCAATGTGATTAATGTGATGATAATAGGCATCAAGAATTTTAATAGATCGTCATTAGGATCATATAGTCAAATGAATAAAATCTTGGAAATATGATGTAATAAGAAAAATGGAAAATTGAGTTTTGAGGTAGAAATGCATGAAAAAAAGTGATAGGAAGAAAATAAGGAAAATTAGAAGATAAATCATGATAGAACAACTTGATTGTGCGCGTTTGGCCTAGCGAGGGTATTATTCAGTGACGTGCTATTACGCAGGTTTGTTTCTGAGATTTTCCTTACCCTGTTTGATGTTTTACAATAGTTTCCTTCCCTAATCTTTCCATGTCTGAATAATTTTGAAATGTCATTTTTCGTGGCCGTTTAACAGCTCTGTAAGTCCTCTGATATTCAGTTTATACACGTTCCCATTGTTTTGCTTCGTCTGACACGTTGGCTCGATATTTTTTTTTCTTTTTCCAGCCTTTCGTCAAATTTCAGATGCAGCATCTTGATTGGAAATGGATTCCGGATTTGGAAAGGGAAGGAACTGTCCAAAGGCTAAGGAGTCTAGATCTTACTGGATTCAACCAAAAGGTATTTCCAGAAACCGTGGAGGAACCGAAATATCCTAGTTGCAGCTGAAATAGAATCTACTCCAACTTCTCCACATCGATCCCCACGTAGCAAATAGGAAATGCTGATCTAGAATTTGAAGAAGCACTTGCGAATGCCACTTGGGTCTACTACAGCAATCTTCCACAACACTAACACCGAGAAGAGCGACAAGCCCACAGCCGCAAGAATCAATTACCAAACCAAGATCTCCAAGGAGTCCTAACAAACAGCATTGTTTAAAGGCAGCCTTGAATTATCAAACCAGGTATTACGATAGAAACCTTCTGATGTACAAGTTTTTTCATTACACACCCACCTTTTATTCGATTTCTCATAGTTCACAGAATGACCATTATCACAATATCTCTTCTCGTAAACTATCCCATTTTCTTGTAGACAACGAATAGTTTCATTTTCATCTTTGCACAATTCAAAAATTTGAAACAAATTCACATTAATTTTCACAGAACAAAATTACTTGAAAACACTTTGAAAGTATTATTTTAAATAATAAATAACCTTAATCAACGAGATACTTGCCAGTTGTCATGTGATCGATAACTATTGCTTTGAAAAGTAACTGGCAGTAGTAAAGTAAACAAAAACACATTCTCATTTCTTGCAGACATTTTCGAGAAACAGGATCACAACACCCCTAAATTTTTCTAAACTGCAATAAAATTTCACTTAAAAAGGTTTCACGTTTTCACACTCTTATCCTCCTACAAAATAACATTTTCACACGGTGATTTCACAATATGAATGTTTTTGTAGTCATCTTGCTTCCAAGGTTATGAAATTGTCATGACAACGAAGCGAACGCACTCATTCTCTTCGCATTTTATTATAACGCTTCCTTGGAACATGGGAACATGATATAACTATTCAAGGAACTTTGTATTGAAAGGTTCTTTTGATAAAGGTTCTTGTTCAACTTTTATGAAAAAATTTTAATTGGAAAAGTTCTTGAAAAACAGTTAAACAGAAACTTTTTAAAACTGTTTCCTACCCTGATTTAATCTAAACTGATCTAAATTTAATCTATATAAAAAAAAGCTAGTATGCATATGCAGGTAGGTAGTTCCTTAGATTAATTTTCATTAACTCTTGATTCTTATTTCTCAGGGGAATAGAGTTTAGAACTTCATTTATTACTTGATTTTATATTTGATGGGGGTAATCGCCTTTCAAAATACATGCTATTATTATCTTAATTGTCATTGTAAGTATTTCATTATATTTGTGCAACTATTGTTTGCTTCTATCGGTTTCCCATGTTTTTTCTGAGCTAATTAGTTACGTCTTTTGCATAACCTAAGCATAAACTAAAATAACGTTTGAAATACAAAAATTCCCGAAGGCATGTCACCTTCTTTACAAGTTACCAAAGACAAGTTACCTTTTTTACTTAAAAAAGGGTTCAAGAAATAATTAATACATTTGTAAGGAAGCCAATAATAATCAGTAGAAATTGGATAAAATCTCCAAGCGCCATTTTCTCAAAAGTACTCAAAACTTTTGGAATTAATTCGATTATGTTCCAAACTTACATGTGACATAAAATTTAAAAAAAAATTGAATAAAATTTCCCAATTCAAAAAAATTAAGCTTAAAATTATGTTTGAAATGAAAAAATATCATATACAAGTTACCGATAAGCATTTACTAGCAAATAGGCTCAAGAAATCATTAATACGACCGTAAGGTATTATAATTATTTGAAATATGATGAAAACTTTAAGCGCCATTTTCTCGAAACTATACCTTCTTGAATTGTGCCAGTCTTCTTCCAAAGTTGCGATAAGATTTATCCTCTAAAAGTATTATTATAATTGATCATCATAGAGTTTACAAGTTAATAGAATAAAATAAATCAATGATCCAAGCTTTTTAAATCATTTCTAATTCACCTACATACTAATAACTTGATAAAAGGATGGCAGGTGAGAGGTACTAGAACAAATAAAATAAAGAACTGGTCTGGATACTTTCCGTAAATTAATCAAAGATTGACATTATGAGGATTTTTTGCAAATGATGAGGTGAAAATTTAAAAAAGTATATTCATAAATATACTACAATGTTCAGAGTCAAATTACAATTCGTTGCAATACCTCATAATTAAACATATTTCTGCCTGATACATTATATCCATTCAATAATATATTTCATCATCAAGAATGAGCGTGTAATAACACATATTTAGTCGCCCGATCTCAAGTTTTTAGTGGTAAATAATATATAAAGTTTTGCCCTTCACAGGAATTTTTCTTTTTAAGGTTAGGAATAAGAATCAAAAGAGCTCCCACCTGTCTCTTGAATGAAACATCCCCTATTCGCGAAAAACCATCGCCGAGGAGCACTCAGTGCTTGTCTTTTCGAATTTAAATCCGAATCTGTGGTGGAACCGGAATGATGAATGGATCAAAAAAGGACCTCGTAAAATTTTACGAGGCATTCATTACGAGCAATCGTAAATATGGGGCATTCACTTTTTGTTTGATTTGAGGTTTGACTGTACCCATTCATACGGGTCGAACGACTAGACGATATTGTTGGACCTTTTCACCTGCTATATGTCATTTTATAAGTTATAAGCCACTAAATAATAAACTAATAAATTATTCTGGAACCTTGGTAATAATGCAGACTCCCTCTCCCAATATTTTTACGGCATTTTATAATCGAAATTTTGAAGAATAAGTGTTTCTACTTAGATATAAACTTCTTTAATAATAAATGAAATGTGTAAAGAAATATTATATGTCGAGCAGTGCTCTGTATGCCAGTAGTCAGGTGATATCATGTAGCTCTTCAAAGTTGTTGTCATCGTGATTATAATTAGGCTGGTACTTACCGTTTTTGAGTAAACGCATTCGAAATTGGGAACAGTTCGAAACACGCAGCTAAAAGCAAAAATGTACAGCGTAATTTGTTCTAGAAGATAAATATGTTGAGATTAAAACTTATTCTTAGATGTGATCATCTGCGACGAAATTATCTTCGGATACTGAGTTCTGACGCCCTTGTCCATGGCAGTTAGCGCGCATAGGTCGTTTAACTTCAACGCAGCCACATTGTTTCCTGCAACCCCCGTTTTACAATTGCAGCATACTAGCTCGAGAACAGAAGTTGGTGGTTCAGAAAAGGACAGAGTTGGTGCTTCAATGGAATAAATCGAAGATAAAATTGTTTTTTATTTATTTTATTTTTTTCAACCCAATGGGAGTGTAATCTCTCCCTTTCCAAATCTGAATTTGATGAAGCACGCGGTAGGAATGCTTCTGTGAGGCAGCGGATGCTGATGGCAGTCTCGATTAAATCCAGTTGTGACGATTGCCCAACGAATTTTTTTAATGCAACGCACCTTTAGTCATTTAAAGATTTTTCGGTTTCCGGAGCTTTGCATAAGGCAAGTGTAAATTGCTCTCCAGCACTTGTAATTTCTTCTTTCGTCTATTGTGAATTATTCTATACACCTGTACCTATTTGTCTTCTAAATATTTTATTTTACATCGCAAAAAAAAAAAGAAAAGAAGTTGTACCCAACCACTGAACATATGGGCAAATAATACGGTATCTTTACAGTTTTTCAAAACCTTCGAATATTGCAAATCACGCTAACGGTGTATCCTTTCTGTTATATTTTCCTGAGCATATCTTATGATTTGGATGTTTTTATCTTCGGGCTCAAGAGCAATAAGCAATACCGATGCCCACTCTCTTGGTTTGATGAGATTTTTTAATGGCTATTTTAACAATTAGCACGTTGCAAGGCTAAATATAGTATGTAATAAGGTCACCAATAAAAATGTTGGGCCTCTTGACTGGTATTAATTGTGGCCTACATGTACCAATACCACAGCCGAGTATTGACATTGGTTATTTCAAAAGTTGTTACTATCGATATTACCGATAATTATCAATTTACATAATCAATAAAATATAGTAATACTTAATAAAATAAAATTAAAATAAAAAATTGTGATGTTCCCTCTCTTGGACCCACTTGATTGCCCGGCTCCAAGAAAGTTGAGCATAGTGGCCGGCCCTGTCTAGAGCAGTTATGGTTTCAATTCAGTTAACGTATGCATGATGGTAAAGCAGGATCAATCTAATTAGGGATTGATAAATTGTTTGCCACTTCTATAAATTTGTTTTTATTGAATACTAGTTTCATATGTTATACTTTCATCTTCAGTTCTAAAAACGCACAAAAATTCAATTGGTGATTTTGGAATTTTTGTGTGTTTTTAGAATTGAAGATGAATGAATAACATTTGAAACTATTTTTCAATAAAATTTATAGAAATGGCAAATAATTTGTCAATCCCTAATGGTTTGGTAAGTTATTTGCCTATATAAATTCCCTCATAACAAATTTGTCTTTTAGTTGTGATATTAAACGCTGTTTCTTGTCGAGGTTGTTCAATAATTAGTTTTGCAGATCATTCAGCGAGGTACTTTCATTAAAAATAATTTCAGTAGAAATGCGTTTCAGAAGTCGCTATTCTCGTTGGATAGTTTTGGTGTTGTAAATATTTTCACTGAACCACCGAATAACACAGTTTCTGCTTGTCCATAATGTTCCGTAAAATATAAAAGAAAAAGTGTTTAGTTCACGTGATTAGCGATCTTTGAATGTTTTGAAATACTGTAAAGAAACCGTACTGTTTGCCACAGTTTTTGGCAAAAAGGAAGCACAAAAGATAAGTTTGCTCAACAAAAGGAAAGATTTTGAAGAGATCGTACAGGTACTCAATAATCCGCAAGAGAAGAAGCATGATATTGGAAATTATGTAATTTATTGACGAAAAATTACTAGTGCTTGAGAGCGATTTACACTTGCCTTATAAAAAGGTCCGAAAAATCTTTAAATAGGTACGTGGAAATTCGTTGGCCGATCGAATCGTTACCAGGATCGGATTAATTCATATAGAGACCCCCAGGCAATGAAAATCACGGGACCCTTTTTCCTTTATCAAGTTTATTGCATAAACATAAACAACAATTGTGGTGCAATGAAGCAAAGTGCAGGGTTAATATATATTTTGTGATAGAGCCCATTACCCTGACCCTGTTCACTTCAATACAGCAATTTTTATAATAATAAATCAAATTTAGTGGGTAGGTAACATTTAATTTAATGAACACCAAATTTTTATAAATCGGAAATAGTGTGTGTTGTTTATTCGTAGGTAATGATAATAATTTAATTAATACAATATTAGTAATTTAGATAATACAATATATGTAATTTTTCTACATTAATCTGAATGTATTTTCTACTTAGTTTCTACCTTAAATCAGTCAATAAAATGATTTAATGTTGTGAGATACTAATATTTATTGAAATATATTACCTAAAATAATGTTATCAGTCAATAAAATGAGTTAATGTTGTGAGATACTAATATTTATTTAAATATATTACCTAAAATACTGTTAAACACTTGATAACTTTTATTGGTGGAAGGATTGAAAGAAGGAGTGGCAAAATTAAGCTTGGTAAAATTTCTACGTCCATCCCTGATCTAGCCAATAAAATTTTGAAGAGATGATCGGGATCTAATTTCTATATATAACAATATTGGTCCAACTAACAGCCAGACGGGCCCTCGATACTGGAAACTAAAACCTACACAAGCATACCATTAAAATCTAAATTAATTGACTATTGAAACAACACTGATAAATAGGTGATAATCTCAGGCTAGCCTGACTGGTAACCTCATATAACCTCGGAGGGTGTATTAATTGGTGGGGTGGAGGATGGAGATGTCGGTGCCATCGCCTTACTATATTGAAATCAAAAATTAATATTGTTTAGTTTTTAGTTGTATCGCTTCGTTTTCCTTTTAAACAGGAAATCTATGATCACTCAGGTTGACGGTATATATACCTTAGGAGGTAATATTAGATGGCACAATCACGATTTAGGTATGTTACAGTGTTTTATATTCATTGTATATTATTTCACTTCTCTAGGGTTTGATTTATATTATTTTAGCAAGATTGATGAATATGGTTTCGAAAGACCTGATGATTTTGATTATCAAACTTATGAGACATTTATGTCCCAATACCTTCAAATTTTGGCTAGAAGATCCAAAAAATGGACTGCTTTGATGAAATCTGACCAGGCTTTAAAAAAAAAACGAATTCTCAAATCTTATATCAGGAAAGGTATTCCTAATGAGTATCGTGAAAGAGTAAGTATTTTGATTGAAAAAATCAATTTTTTTTTCTTTTGTTCAAAAAACCAATAATGTTCAATAAATAACAGATTTGTTAGGTATGGATGCATGTTAGTGGAGCCAATGAAGCAAAAATAAAACATGGTGTTGATCTATACAAAAAAATGGTTGCTTCTACCCATGATACTACGCTTGTTGAAGCAATAAGGATTGATCTTCCACGAACATTTCCAGAAAACATATTTTTCAATTCATCAGATGAGCATCAAGAAATGTTGTTTAGGGTCCTTATTGCTTATGCCCATCATAATAAGAAAGTGGGCTATTGCCAGGTATTTAATATTTTAATTTAGACTTTTTTTCCTATAACTCTATTGTTTTTTGTTAATACTTTTTTTTTATTCGTATTTTTTAGGGAATGAATTACATTGCTGGGTTGATTCTTCTAGTTACCAAAAATGAAGATTCAACATTTTGGCTTCTGAAAGTAAAGAATATTTACCCTTAACTTTTAAATTTGATAATGTTACCATTCTTTAAACTTGTGATTTTCATTCATTTCTTACTTCTGCATAGTAATTTTGCCAGTTTCTGACAAGTTGTTTACTATAGAGAAAGTTCTTAGTGCATACTAAAAGGCAATGTTATTTTCAATTATTATTTTATGGTCAGGGGAGCTAGTCTGCCAAGTGGGCCTTTGGTCCTTTTACCCACATCTTTCCGAACAGGGCACTCTGGGACCCTTGCATTAACATGTTGGCCATCACAGCCTCACTAGCACTGGTCTGGGGAACAAGTGGGCCTGTTGGCCCATTTAGGCAACTCCAGTACAATCAATGGAAACCTACTTTACCTGCATCTATAGCCTTATGATTTGTCCAATGAAATCCTAAAGCGCCGATCAACCATGGAGCCTAAAATGAGTATTTGACATTATTCAGAGGCTAAATTAGGGATGGTTTCTTTCTTGAAAGTGGATTGTATTCAAATTGTTAAATTATAATTATGCTGCATATTCTTTTTTTTTTATAATTTGTTACTTAGAACTTTCGTTATAATTACATCTAAAAATGTTATTATTTAGGTGAAAAGATTATTTCTATTGTACCTAACTTTGTAGAATTTATGAAATCACATCAAATTTTACATTTAAATTTCAAGTTCTATTACAATCCCGTATTATTAATGAATTAGGGCAGCTAAACTAATAGTTTTATTCTCAATAATATTTTTTTTTTTTTATCAATATTATTATTTTATTGATTTCATTACAGGCACTGGTTGAGAACATTCTTCCTGACTACTATAGTCCAACAATGGATGGTCTCTTGACTGATATAGATACTGTATCTGAGTTAGTAAGGTTTGTTTTTCTTTTTTCTTGTATTATTACTGCCTTTTTAAGCTTAAGATTAATTTTAATTTCTAAAATGTATTATATTTGAGGCTTATTATGTTAGTTTTATCAAGAGTGATTGTCACTTTATCTTCACTCACCCTGTTAGTGACATCCCTTTTATTTCGACATTAAGACAAATATAGAAATGGCTTTTTACCCATAGACTGCATATTAATGAATAGAGTGATAAAATTGGTTCCATTTTCTAAGTTAATTGAATAAATCATAAACCCCTATTATATATGATTTATTATCATAGTTATCACATCTATGTTTCTAAAAATTACTACAAGAATTCATAACCATACACTTCAGTGAAACTATGCTTCATTTTTATAATTTTTTGAAATCATAAGTCAATAAGTAGTATTAATTCTGCATTCACTAAACAACAATTGAAATATTAATTGTTTTTATAATTAGTGATGCCATTTCTTTGCAACTACTCAACAATAAAGGTTTTTATCTTAGGTCTCATCCCTTTGTTATTCCAGAAATAATTATGTACCATGATTTTTACCTCAAACATTTATTTAGAATCCATCTGCTTTAGTAAAAAAAAAATAAAATGGTGTTTTAGCAGGCATTGAAAGTAGGACTAGCTGTAACAGAAATTTGGAACTTGTTCCTATCAAAGAAATTTGGAACATTTTCTGAAAAAATTAACTTAAGGGAAAAAACAAAATAAAATTTTAATGTGTAAAAATATTAGATTTGAAACTTCAGTATGTTTGATGTTTTCACGATTCTTTATAGGGAAAGAAGGAATTTACATTATTAATTGTTCTGCAAAAATTATTATTTTCCATTTATTAACTCCTCTTTTTTCCAGAATTTTTATGTTTCGGGGTTGCAACCCCATCCTCAGAAAAAATTGTCTGCAAATCAGTTTTTAAATACACTACTCAACTAACCATCATTGATCAGTTACTCTGTTGTTCAACAGTCCTTCGGAACTTGGCCCTGCTTAGTAAGAGATTTTTTACCATTCTGTTCTGTCTACAGCTTGTTTTCACCTTATCACACTTTTCAAACACAAATGAGCGACATATTGAAGAATTTTCTCTCCAAACGCATTATACCTATTCTTTCATTAATTGCTTTATAGCAATTCTAATCAACAAGGCAGTGGAAGAGGATTATGGGAAGATAACACTGGTGAATAGAGGTGTTGGAATTGGTATGATGTAAAGGAAGGAAAGGATAATAAGGTCTATGGGCAGTTGTCCCTTTGGTCGTCTTTAACAACAAGTTGTAAATACTCTGGGTCTATTCAATTCTTACACTAGTTTAATTGTAACTAGTATTATTATTTGTCTCTCATCTCTATTTTTCTGAGAATGGGGCTGCAAACCCAAAATATAAAAATGCTATTAACAAGTAGCTGTTAAAAAATGAAAAATAAACAAACCCTATTTTTTTAACAACTAATACAATAAATGCTGACTTCCCATAAAATCAAGAAGGATATATTGTAGGCATTTGAGCCATAGTTCAGTTAGTGAATTTTGTATGATGAATGATTTCTGCCTGGTGAAAAAACAACATACAAGGACTAGATGAATTTATTCATCAAATTAGGAGCAACACAGAGACGTTTGCCTGGTGAAAATGTATCAGGGTTTAAAATTAATTTGTAAAAATAAATAAAAATTAAATTTTTATCAAGAGGAGTTTTCATTTTGTGAGCAACAGCTGAAAAAATCATATCTTGATCATTATTTCTGAACAAAATCTTTTTGATCAATAATAACGATCTGTGAGCAATATTTTTACTTCCTTGTACGCAGTAAAGGAAGTATTGTAATCGCGAAAATTTTCGGTTTTCAGATTTTAACGGAAATATCCATTTTGACCATCCCTGAATCCATTTTGACAAGTTTAGTCGTGATGTCTGTACATACGTTCGTTCGTTTGCGGTAGAAAGTTAAAAAAAATTATTTAGGATTACTGTAAAATCTAGTTGTGAACCTCCCTTTTTGGTCACTGCTTGATTACCTGAAGTAGTACTTTACTTGAAGGTCATTTTTTGATTTTCATCAAAAATTATATTAAAATATAATGCAAAACTTCTCAAATTTGGTATTTAAGACTAATTTAAGAATATGAATAACATAATAAATTTTGGTTAAAATTGGCAAGCCAGAAGTGGTACTTTACTTGAAGGTCATATTAGACTCATAAAAAAATATAATGTAAAACATCTCAAATTTGGTAAATTATACTTTTATGCAATATAAGTAATATAATAGATTTTGGTTGAAATTGAAGATCCGAAAGGAGTACTTTACTTGAAGGTCATAATAAACTTTAATCAGAAGGTATATTGACATTTAATACTGAGATCATAAGGTGCAGTGTTTTTCAGTTCAGTAAACGTGATTTTTTTTCCACTCTACTTAAACAATTTTATTACTTGTTTTATTTGTTAAAATTGAGTATAAAATACTTGTTTTCCTCACCATTTGTGAACAAGTCTGCACCAGGAGAATAATATATCAGTTATTCTCGGGTTCTTCCGCTTAAAATGTTGAAACCCTAGATTTCCAATGCTTTGTCTAGTGACAGAAAACGATGTATAATAACGAAATAAGACCGTCATAAAACAAGAGCTGATATGTGTATGTCTGTATGTGTCAATAGATGGACGTCGCGATGCCGAGTGTCGTTTTTGAGATACTGCTATCTTCGGAAACTAGTATCCAAATTCAGGATGGGTCACTTTTTGAGGCGCTGATTTGTAGTCAAGGAATAGACAAGAATAGTGAAAGAATAGACAAGGAAGTCATGAGATGTCCACATCAGATATTTTAAAATCCTATCTTAATAGCATATAAATCTGAAACTATATATGTTTGTTTGCCTGTTCCCGCAGCTTACAAAACCCACATTTTTTTGGTTAAGAATTAAACATTACTTTTAATGGAATCAATAAAACTCAAAGATTGCTTTTTATGCCTAAGTTATGTATGATTTTTAAATGTACTGATAACAAATAATCGTTATTTCATGTTTGTTGGAGAAAATAATTATCGATTTTAAACCCTGAAATGAATATATGGTTTACTAAGTGAGGAAACGAACTGCTAACGTGAAATGTGGATTTTTAACAATATTGGCTCAGTATTGGGATTTACAGCTATTAGGTATAAGTAGCTAGACCACATTATTTTGTAATCCCATTGGTGATGATGATTCATTTTCTAGGCTAAAAATTATTAATACAATGTTATTATCGGTTAAAATGTATGCCAATTAAAGTTTATTGCATACAATAGCTTTATTAAGAATGGTATTAGAGAAACGTTAAAGGTGCTTGCTTGGTCTCTTCAGCTCAGGCAATTACGATGTACATTAAATCCATTAGTATACTTTGTGTGGCATCTAGTAAACTTATTGACTAAATGTATTATATTATGAAGTCCTGATACTAACTTTAGCATTATCAACATGCAATGTTTACTTTTTTTCTGCTGATTGTTATGTTTGTGAATTACATTTTCTTGAAGATGTGACTACATCGACAAGAGGTAAGTTCTATTACTTAATATCTTTTTTAAAATAATAATCATGATTTGAATTTATTTTTATCTTAATGTGCTTATAGCTCATTCTAAAAATGCTCGTCTCTCTCATTCAACCAGTTTGGTTAATAAATGCTCCTGGAGGTTCAATCACACCCTTCAAAAGATTTTTATTTGTTCAAAACGACTATTGTGTTCATTATTAAGTAAAAATCCTATACAAACAAATTATTATGTGTAAATCATTTCCATATTATCAACAATAAAATCATTATTTTAACTAATTTATATTTAAAAAACATGTAAATAGTGTAAAACGTTTTGAAAACTTGAAATAATAAAAATGAAAAAAATTAAAACATGAGATAATGAAAAATGAAATTAAACTTAATCATTACTGTTTGTACACAATTTATTGTATTGCTTAAAAATGTTCCCTTATTAAAATTCATACTTTATTAAATATTAAGAAATTATTTTATTTGTATTTTTTTATTAATCCTTTAAAACTTTAACATTCTTTCTATCATCTACTTTAACTTAAATAATTATTTGTCATTATTAATATTATAAATAATCACCCTTTTATCTTATGACTATTCTTATTTGTTCTATCTACTGGACCATTGCCTCTATTTACATTTGTATTGAGATGTATCATATATATTAATATTGGTGCTATATCTCGAAGTTAATGTTATTAAGTTTCTATTATAATTTCTATTGTTTCAATTATTTTTTTACATATCGATTTTATTTATTATGCCCACATAATAACTTTTTAAATTTTTCAATCTAATTTAGTTAATATAATGTTGATATTTTGGATAATATGAAAATGATTTACACAAAAGAAATCTGTTTGCAGATGATTTTAATTGTATAATGGATTCAATTGCTATTCGAAACATCATCATTGTAAGCAAATAAAAATATAAATATTTTGAAGGATTAACTAAAGGAAGGTTTAACTTCCAGAAGCCTTTATTAGTTAATAGTAGAGAAATCTTTTGCTGAGAATTTAATTATTATAGTTGAAGAATAATTATCAACAAGCTTGATTCTTTTGTATTATTGGTGCAAAATATGGCTTTCTTTCTTTATTAAGCCTCTTATCAAAATTTAACTTATGCGTTAGACTATAAATACATTATGTATGTATGTATAGCCTACTATATTAGGTGAAAGTAGAAAATTTACTTATTTATTTGGTTTAACATCTTTCAGTACTTCCACGAAAGTAGGGATGGTGAAGGTCATCCTACTACTGTTTTAATCAGAGTGACAAGTTTTAAGTTGATTACACAAGTTTGCTACAAAATAAAAGTCGGCCCTCCCAGGTGCTGGCTGTCCAATGAATTAATTTAATGATCTAAAAGTGAAACATTATGATTTTTTTAATGTAAAGTCATTTACATATTTTTCTGTGATGTTCTTTACTTACAGTATAATTTTTTGAAGTAAATTAACCAAGAAACTATTTTGGGTTCTGATTTACACAGACATGGGCCGGTAAATTAACCTGTTTTAAAAATTATAAAACAAAAGAAACCATCAGATTTATTTTAAATTAAATGAACCCTTTTGCCTGTGAATAATTAGGTTAATAGCTTATTTTGAAATTTACCATGGAAGGATTTTCCTACCACTTGGCCAAGAGCTTTTTAGCTCACATCACTGAATGCAAAACTTAAGCATTTTGAGGGGCCCTCGTCAGTATGCCAGAATTTTAATGTCTTCATAAAGTTAAAAATTAATGAGCATTATAATGTTAAATGTTAGTATGGAAAATATATACTTCACTAGCCTAGCCCTGTGGAGGAGGGAGTGAGTTGTCCTAGTTTCATTTTTCTGAAGAGTAGGTAGAGTAGTAACAGACAGAAATGATGGAAACAAAGTCTCTTCACATGTAGAGAGTCGATCCATAAGTTCATTCGGTTTTTGAAGGGTGAAATAAAGCAGGTTTTTTTTTTATACAAAGAATAAATTTTATTCAATAATATATTCACCGTTTTTATTAATGACCTCGTGCCATCTTTCTAACAATTTCATTATTCCACTCTCATAAAACATCTGGGGCTTACAATACCTTTTCACATCTCTCTTATCAGTGTTGAGGGAGTTTTAGACGGAGCGGAAAAAGTGGTAGTCGGATAGTGCAAGGTCCAGAGAAGACGGTGGGTGTGGTAAAACATCCCAGCCAAGTTGCAATAACTTTTGCTGTGTGATTATTGTTAGTTCTGGACATTTCTGTCACAATGCTTGGTTCAATTTCGTTAGCTGCTTGCAGTAGATCTTCGAATCAATCGTTTTGCCTTGTGGAAGCAACTCCTAAAACAGCACGCTGCGATAATCCCACCATATGAAGAGCAAAATCTTTTTCAGATGTAGGCCGGCCTTTGGAGTGGCCAGCAGTTGTCCTGTCTTGTTCAATTAGAGCCTTGAAAACACTCGAATCAACCTTGGTGGGCCAACTGCTGCGGGGGAATCTTTGAGACTCGTATCTCCGGAACAAAACTTGGCAAACCATTTTTGAGCAGTATGTTCAGTTAAGGCATCGTCCCCGTACACCTTACATATCTTTCTGTGGGCCTCCGAAGCTCACTTGCCTTTTTTAAAATAAAAAAGCAAAATATGCTGAAAATGCACTTTATCATCTGACATATTCACTATGCTGTAGCACAGACAAAACTAATGCCAATGAAGCCTAACACAACAATTTTGGAGAACAGACTTTGACCTTTCGATAAGTATCATTATTGTCAGATAAGGCAAAGAGAACTGGAGTTATTTGAAAACAATTCACACTAACTTATGGATCTACCCTATACTAAATTTCTTATAAAGAAAACCTGATATCGAACCCCTATAAGTTCATCTGTGTACACAATAACTAATAAAAAAATGTATTATTAATAACTGTTTACTAATCACATTTTTTAAATGAAAATGTAATCTTCTCATCAAAACTGAAGGAGATAGTCAACATATGCTGTGATAAACAGATACCTGTTTGCCATATTTATCTCCAAACAACTGTATTAATTGTCAATGGTGTCTATTCACAGTTCAGATATTAAAATGTTTTTTTAATGACTACGAGGATTAAAGTACAGAACTTGAATTGCAAGAATTCATCGTTACTAATGATTCAAATCCTCAGAGATAGAATTTATTTGGAAGGGATTTGAAATCACAAAGTTTTAGAAAGCCGATTCAACATTGGCAATTCATATCTCTGAGGCTGGACTTTTGTTGAAAAATAAGGCTGAAGAGTTGGAAAAGCATGAAAATTTTAAGATGAAAAATGGCTTTCACATTGCAGTGTACAATTTATGAAAGCTTGTGGCAAAAATTTGCATTTACTCGATAACTTAAAAAATAAGGAAATTGACTGCTTCATTTGAAATTTGGGAGAATTCTCAACCAAGGAATACAATGCTGATGAAATTGGGCTTCCCTTTTTGTTTTCGGTTCCAGTCTTCCAGTTATTATTCACAATAGCATTTAGTCTATAATTGCGTACTTTGTATGATGAGCTAGTAGCAGTGTTATAAAATGATTGAACAAATGTGAAAGATGTGCGGCCTTAAAGAAGCCATGATCTAGTATTTTGACTGGTTGTTGATAATTTTTTTTTATTCAACTTCATGATGCCATGTAAACTTTACTTGAAACTTATATCATTTTTAGTTAGCATGTGGTAATAATAGGAGGTAATAACTTCCCACCTCCATTATAAGTTATAATAACCACTATTATTTGAAGGTTAACTGTTCCAAAAAAAAATCACTGAGGGGAGTAAAGTAGAAAAGACCCCATAAGATGAAAGAAGAAGGAGAAAAATACTTAATAATATGAAAAATGTAGAGATAGGTTTGAAGTTCTACAAACCAGTGTCAGTGATTGACAGATTGGGGCGTCCTCACAGTGGATAGAGAGAAACCGAGGAACTAGAGACTTAAATAACCATTATGAACATCGCTTGAGAAGGGTATTTCTTAGCCCTGATGATGGCCTAAAACTTAAGCCAAAAAGTTCCCACACAATTAAATAAGTCTTCTGATTTGTTTGTTCTTCACTGATTGCACCCATCCCTCCTCCCCACCCAACTTCTACAATTAGTTCTATGGTCAATACTTCCACTGTTATAAATATTTCTATTTAAATTTCATTGAATGCATGATACTTTTCCTCCCAAATTAACTAAAAATGGGAACTTAAAACACATTAATCAATAAATAAGGCAACATGAAACATTAGAATCAAGAATATGTATCGTAATTCTGTGAAACTTGCTGATATTATTGTTAATTTCAACAGCAATATGGTGGCCTTTTCATAAAACTGTCAATTGATGAATTAGTCAGAGATAAAAAATCACCAATTCTCTCTATTGCAAAGAGCTTCAAGAAAAATCTTATTCTGTGAAAACTAAAAACAAGTTTTCTAATTGACTTCAGTTTTCTCCAGACGATTGTCTCGGAAATGCTTTGAGGATGAATCCAGGCTCTTCATGTAGAATAGAATAGAGGCAGTTAAATTTTATTAATTTGCCTGCAAGTTCAATGACTCTTCATTTTGTATCTTTGTCTATTTTCCCAATTCATGTTTTGGCGACAAAGCTTGTCATTCAGGTTTCTTTATTAGATCGTTGTCTTTTAATTTGGATCATGAAATACAGAAAGAACTTGAGTCTATGAAACACTACTTTCGCCAAATACTTGGCAATAATGATTGCTCCAATTGGTTCGGATTAATAGTGTAATTATATTTTATATTCTGTTCCTTATTTTATTTTCAGATTATTCCTGTCATTTCAATGAGTTGCCTGAGAATTAATTGAGCAATATGGTAAGTTATATGTAATTTTATATTCAGTATTATATATAAAGGTGTAATGAGATTTGTTAGTTGTATATAAAGAAAATTATTTTGTGGTGGATCACTTAGTTATGTTTGCTTGTCTTCATTTATTGAGGATTATAGATGAATGTGCTCTGTTCTCTTTGCAACTGTAGTCACTCAAAAACTATTATTTCTGATAGATTATATACACATTGAATTTATCAACAAAATAAATTATTTCAACTTGAGTTTTTAGATTTATTTTATTACCCTTAACATTTCATTTATCTGTTTTTTAATATATGAGTTGGATTTTTTGTTGTGAATGATTTGATTTAATTACCTGAAGACTTATTGTGTCTCAGATATTCTTATCTTGCTTCAATCCTAATTTACAGCTGTCATTGATCTAGCTCTCAAGAAAACATATGAAATACAAGACTATATAAGGCTTATTGAAACAAATATCAATATTATTTTTCATCTCTGTCAGGATATATTATGGTTTATTTATTATCTGTTTACTCTCCATGTCCTAAATACAATATATGATGTATTGCAACTATTACAGTCTTAACATACTATACTGTATGTACACACTGGTAGAACTCCCTTCTCTTCTGTCGATCACTGTCAAAACATTCTTTATACTGGCCTTCTGTCCGTATTATTAGCATTTGACTTTGCTATCTTACTTTAATACCTTTCTCTCTTCCTTCCTTGCAGTTTTCATAGCTAAATTTTTTACTATCTTTTAAAATTTCTTTCTTATTTATTATTATTATCTATATGCTTCATATAGATATTACTATTAATATTTTGGTTATTCTTAAGTGACTTAATGCTGATAAAATGAATTTAACGTACATCTTTGTAATGTTAATATTGTAGGCTATTATTTTTCATTAACATGTCATTAATATGTGGCAATGTATGAATTTTCAACATGTATTTCATTTTTTTTAGCATAAGTTTTTATTGTTAACCATTTATGTCACCTTTCTCCTATGAGCTATTTCCTATATCCCTTGAGTAGAGACCTTAAGATTTTTTATCACAATAGTTGAGTAGTTGTATTTGGTATTATGATATGTGCAAAAACAAGTTATCAAATTCAATCCAGAATTTATATATATATATATATATATATATATATATATATATATATATATATATATATATATATATATATATATATATATTTGCATGTGTCATTTTTATATTAGGAAATTCCTAATGTGTAAATAAACATATCTTCAACCATCAATAGTCGAATGATTTTAAATGAACCCATAGTTTATATTTTTAGCATCTTCCAGTTGTTAAAGTTTTGGAAAGTTATGCGTAGAGATAAAGTAATTTCTATCTTGACGACTTTGTGTATTAATCAACCTTTTCTATTTATATTTTTTTCTGTTCAATATTTAATATTAACATTACTAATGTCTTTATTATCTATTATTTAATCCTATAATGTTATTTTCTATAGTATTAGTTGTTTTGTTTTTTTGCTCTTTTATATTTGTATTGTTTTGCTCTTTTATATTAATACTAGTTAAAGAAAAGGTAAAAAACCACTTACTATTTTCTGATTGGGAATGTTGGAGTTCCGTTAACTCTAAGAAGTAAAACCATTGCCTAAGTTTATTTCTGACAAAATTTCCTATTAAATATGCATTAAAACCTCTTCTTACTCTTCAGCAGATAACTTTTTACAGTTTGACTGGCAAATATCAAATTCCAAACCAATGTCTTATTTTTAGCAAAATTGGTTTTAGATTGTTTTGTAAAAAAGAAAAACATAATAAAAACCGGAACCAAATTTGTTCAGAAAGATAAATTGTGGATTAACAGCGACCTAGAAATTGATTTTGAAAATCATATCAACTGACAGTTGACCAAAGATCATGTGTTTGATCTTTCGAGCTGCTATTGGTCTCATTCGAGGCCAAATCCAATTCTCTATCACATTAGTTTCTATCAATTTTTTTGGTGAAAGAAGTCTTTTATTCATTAATTTCCAAATAGTGCCAAAGAGCACATTCTTTCATGTTTTTGGTCTGGAAACTGTCCCAGACTTCATTTGCTGATCCATGTTCATAGGAACTTTTTTGTTCTGCATTAAATTTGCTTTGAAACCCCCAAGAGCTATCCTTTTTTCGGGAGACACCTTGTATAGTTAAGTGAAAGTAAAAAATGAAAAACCTCCAAGGCATAAAAATTTAATTTTTTCAATATTCACCTGATAAATTACCACTTTAACAAATCATTGTCCTATTTCCTAATAAATATCAGTGTTTAAAACTAGAAAGATAGGAGAAAATGAACAAAATAATACGAAATAAATTCCAGCAATTATTGCTAAGGGGTATATTTTGATTATTTGATAAATTAAAGATTACATCAATTCATATTTTTCTATATTATCTTATGTTTGTAGTAGTTTTATTCTCAGTTGCAGTCTACACTATAAATTGTTATTCGATTTTGAAAATTTTATAAATTACAGAGCCTCATACAGCAAAATTGTTTTAACTATGTCCTGTTTTGAATTGGATGAAGTTTAGACTTTTATTATAATGAAATCTACATAAAATAAGTCTTGAGACATTATTACCAATAAATTAAATTTTGTAATGTATATCATTCACTTACTTCTTACTTTACTATTTACTAAAATTAATTATACATAGCGTGTATTTACATAACTAGGACTAAAATTATCTTATAAATAAAAAAGAAACATTGTGAATACAAAGGAAATCCATTAAATCTCTGCTTAAATATTGAGTTAAAGGTGGTTAATGCCTGAAATTTGATTACTCGGCCAAATAAAAAAAGTACTATAATGAGTTCAAACTTTTTACTTCATATTTTTTTTCAAAGGATTTCAAAGTTTATTTGATTCTTTATTTTGGGAAAAAGTATATTAACCCTTATATATTTCATTCTTTATTCGATTAATATCAACAATTGTCAATTTTCAAGTTATTTATTTTATAAAACAAATTATTGCACATCTATATTATAATAATTTTTAAAATATAGACTATTGTCTATACAGTATGTAATATATTTTTCACTGAGAAAAGGCCATAATATATAGTTCCAAATATAATCATGAGTTACGATTTCAATAAAATAAAAATATTAAATTGAGCTGAAAAAGGTTACAATAAGAAAATTGTTAAAACCAATTTTAACAAAAATATAAACAAAATTTTAATCTTTAAAAGGGCATTGGCCAGCACTGTTTCTATAAAAATAATCGTAATATAATTTTTAAAATAATTAGTTTGGGTTAATTATTGATTATTTTATTATTTGATATTAATTATTAATTATTTTGTATTCAAAACAATCGATGGGAAAGAATTAGACAAATCCTATAATTAACAAAAACGGAATTTGGTACTGTGCAAACTACTTACTCATAGTTGGACCCAAACTTATTTTAGGTAATTGCATTTTACTTTAGTATAAATCTACAACAACATAAAAAGTATTGATTTGATATCATTGACCTAAATTAATTAGTAATTAAAAGAATCTTAAACTTAATATTAATGGAAGAAGAAGAAATTATTATTCAAGGAAGAAATTGTATCCAAGTTTTTTTAAAGTATGACGCAGAATTTAGACAAATGACTGAATGACCATATAAAAAATTAATAGAATAAATTTAATACTATTTGCCTATGACTATTTTTTCATTTTCACAGTTAAAAATTATCTTAAAGAAAATAAAAATTATAAATTTAAATAGAATTAATTCAAGAATATATTAATTATGCTTATACTAGACAATAGTTTATATTCTAAATTATTATAGTTCACATACATAAATTATTATTTTGATGTGTGAATAATTTGTTTTAGAAAATGGGCGAATAAGCCTGAAACATTGTTTTCATTCATCACATAAAAGAATGAAATATAAAAGGATTAATATACTTCTTCCTAAAGTTAAGAAGCAAACAAAAAAGTACATTTTGTCATTTGAGAGTTCTGTTTCCACATATACTATTTGATTGAAATAATGATAAAAATGTTTATAATCGCTGATATTATCCATATGATTTTTAGATTAAAATATCCTGAAGTCAGCAAGCATGTTGCTGAATTGGGCCTACCATGGCCTGTTATTACGACAAAGTGGTTCATCTGTATTTATTGTGAAGTTCTCCCAACTGAGGTATAATCCCCATTCGCACTGCGAGAATACAAGATGCGCAACTCAAAAAATGTGTTTTTGTTAGATCAAAAATTGGACACAGGTTAAGTTCTATATAGAAGTCTCCAGGGTAGATAATTTTTTTTGTATCTATTGGTTTGGCCTGATATTTGAGGGGTTACTGTTTGGCTGCTCTTTGGGATGATAGTGGTTCAATTATTAAAATTTCTAACATTAAAAATTTTGAGTTGGGTCCCTTGTATTCTTGCTGTGCGAATATTTTCTCATTTTTTTAATTTAGTGTAATGATACTTTAGTATACTTCAATGTTTGTTTTATAGACTGTATTGAGGATTTGGGATTGTCTCTTCAACGAAGGATCAAAAGTAGTTTTTCGTGTTGCTTTAACAATAATTGGCCTGCATATTTCTGAAATACTTTCTACTACTCAATTTTCTGAAATGAATGATTGTTTGAAAAAAATTGTAAAAGGACCTCCGACAGTTCACTGCCACAATTTCATGCAGGTATTTATCGTTGTTTTTTTTTAACATGGTTTTATTATGAAGTATTGAAAAGCTTTCAACTTCAAATTGCGATGTTTTTCCATCACTTTTGTTTCTGATAGCCATATATACATGGTGTAAAAGAAAAATTGTTTTGGTGGTGCTGGGCTAAAATTGTTTTACAAGTCCAATAAACCACTTTTCACTAGGGTGATATAATATTTTTGTTAAGGAACTAGCATTTATAAAGTGTGATTTT
Source organism: Rhaphigaster nebulosa (assembly GCA_948150685.1). Classification (NCBI taxonomy): domain Eukaryota; kingdom Metazoa; phylum Arthropoda; class Insecta; order Hemiptera; family Pentatomidae; genus Rhaphigaster; species Rhaphigaster nebulosa. The sequence continues at coordinate 33,714,570 of OX411310.1, forward strand.
ATGATATTTTCATTATAAGTGCTGATTTTTGTTTTAATAAAATTTGAATTGAATAACATATTTCATTATTTATTCTACTTCTTCTTTTTTTTTTTTAATTGTTTCAGAGCATATTCAAAGTGCCTGGTAAGCTGACAACCAAAGGCATAAACAAAATAAGAGAAATTGTATCCCAAGAGAGGAAAGATAAAAAGGATTAATGATCTATGTAGGTGTTAAGTTACCTTAAATATTTAATAATTTATTAAATTAATTTCTACAAACCTACTGATGGTTTACAGTTTTTGTAACAATGGATTTTCTAATACTAAGTGGAATTTTTTATTACTACTAAGTAGTATTTGTCACATGTAATAGTTATATTTATGAAGTAAAACTTTTGTTTTCTAATGTGAAAGGACTGTCAAATCTATTTCTATTTTCCTTTTCCAGTTTTTCCCTTAATAATACATTCAATACTGAAGGATGATTAATGATTAAATTCATTTAACGCTAACGGGAGGTATTAGATCTGTTGTTTAAAATATGAAAACTGTATTGTTCATAACAAATTAAAAAAAAAAAGTAACTATATAACAAATCGAATCGCAATGAATTCAATTTAAGAATAACGTATTTTTAAAAAAAAACTGTCCACTTGCTTATTTTTTAAAAGCTTGATTATAAGTAAATAATCTGAATTAATTTATAATTTTTATTAGTATTTCTGCTCCTGACAGTTATTGAATGTGATTAACAATGAAATAATAGGCAAGAGACATATTAAAAATCAATAATCCTCTAGATTAGAAGATGCATGATATGTGTGGGACACAAAGTCGCATATCCTGTCCTTTTTCAGCCTTCTGCAGTTGTAAAACCAGTCATGTGACAGGCTGTCATATAAAATCTTTTTTGGGTTTAGGAAAGACCAATGATAACATGGCTAACTGCATTATTATAGTTTTTTATGTATATCACAGCTATTGACTGATATTTGCTCAGGATATAAATTAATCCCCAAAGGGTATTTAATTTTTATAGTAAAGATCTATCAAGCAGGGCTACTGTGTGTGGATATGAACAGTAAAAATTAATTTAATATTTCAGTAGCCTTCAGCTACTAATGATGGAGTTCCAAAAACTATTTTAGTTAGTATACACTGGTGGATAAAATTAACACACCATCTCGAAATCTGTTTAGGCAATTTATGATTCTTTTAATATTTAATTTAAGAATTTATCAAATAAATTAACATTATGAACAATACATTTATTCGTGGAAAATATTATTTAATATTTAATTTACAACTTTAACAAATGACAAATTTATAAACATAATAAATGTTACAATTAATTATAATTAACTTAGTAGCTTCTGCTATGAATTAGAATAATCAATCGCCTTCCTATGCACCCAAAGATGTTATTAACGAAATCCTGCAGTATAATGACACACAGCTTAATAGCAGCTGTTTTCAACTTTTTAAGTGTTTTAGAAATGTAATTTCAATACCATACATAGTGATAGGGCAGGATCCTAGCATGGTCGATCGAATTAAGGTCTGTATTTTCAATAGTCACTCCAGCAATATGATGCTAATCTGCTAGAGGTACTACACTGCATTCCGAGCTCTATGTGATCCTGTATCATCATGCTTACATGCTTCCAATTTTATAGGCAAATGGCTCTAAAATGATCTCTACTGAGCTTTTAAGGACTTGTCCTAAACAACCATGTCAGCATAGTGTTTACCCGGGTGTCTACCGGATCAATGAAAACATGCCATCTGATGACTAAGGCCCACTCTCACTTCATCAGTAAAAAGAACTCTTTAACTTCCATTTCTCTTAACTCTAATTGATGTGTTATGAGCAAATTCAAGTCTGCTTCTTTTGTGAGCTCCAGTGAGAAGACGTCAAGTAGAGTGTCTGGCACTTAATTTTGCTTCAATTAGTCTCATCCTTACTGTCGAATTGGAGATCGATACCTAGTAAATTGTACTTACTAGACTTCTGAGTTGATTTCTGGTTACATTCTGATCCTTAAGGCTTAAATGCAATTAAACCTGTCATCCAGATGGCTGGTAAATCTCAGTCACTTCAGATGTTGCCTTCTAAAGTGTGAGTCTGTCTCCTCAAAACATCAAACGACCTTTTGTGTGATTGTGTGACAAAGCAACCTCACATTAGTTGGTTATGTTCATTAATACAGTTTAAGAGCTCTTACAGAATCATATTAATTTGTATTCCTGTTCAACCATTGAAATATTTTTGAAAAACACTGCTATGATAGATAAGATCTGCTAATTTTAGACCTAATGTAAGATTGATAGTAAAGAAATCTTCTGACACTAATTTTAACATCATAGTGACTGAAAGGATTAAACAGAGATTAAAAGGTAAACCAGAGATTATTCATATTCTGATTGAACTATACTTACACTGATTATTACAATCTTGCAATACACTTTTAAAAACTATAGGTATAGGGTAATTGTGACATAAATAGATTGGTTCATTAATTTTGTAAATCAGTGATTATATATATATATATATATATATATATATATATATATATATATATATATATATATATATATATATATAAATATATTGTATATGCATATATTTGAAGTAGTTAATAGTACACAGCAATTATTAGGATTGATGAATTTTTTTTTTCATTAGCAAATATAACATGAAGGGTCTGCAGTTCATTACTGGATATGGGAACACCTTTTTGACCAACAGTTAAAACAAGGAAGTGATCTGGTTGAGATCATACTCAGCTGTTAGATTTTTTACCCTTCAAATCGGAGAATATAGAACTAATAAATGATAGGTATCACCTTCATAGAAGCTGGGTTTGGGCCGAAAGATCTTCTGGCCCCTGCACCAACCCATGATTGATAGAAGATAAAATTTGATGTCGTAGTGTGGCTTCAAACTAGGCTCAGGAGTTCATAAGTGATGACTTAAAGAAAGTGAATCAAATAAATTAATAAACAAGTTTCACAATAGCTTATTAAGGCCTCTGAGGGCAGGCTTTGGCATAGGTTCCTGATTCTTGACCTTATGGTGTTCTTGGGTTATAGTGTAGTCAGCATTCTGCACCAACCTCTTTATTAATTTATCCCTGAATATTATTTGCTATAGATGTTTTTAGGTTGAGTGGACATTTTTTGTCATAATTTTTTTGTCAAACCAAAGTCCCAAGCCTGACTAAACTTGGTAATTTTTAGAAGAAAATTCCCTAACTAGGATTTAGCATAGTGGAATACCAGTACTCTACCTCACTGCCTATAAAGAAAAAATAATAAATTTCTTGGTTTGTTTTTTTATAGTTCTACAAACAACTTTCTTTTTTTGTGTCTTATAATTTAGTACATATGCTTGATATAGTTTTATTTTTCTCCTTCTCACAGTAATGTACCATTGAATTTCACTAATGAAAATATTTTCCCTTAACCTGTAATACCTGTTAAAAAAAAAAAAAGAAAAAGAAAAATGAGCACTTTATTCTAGAGTAGAGACATCTTTTACACTAGAAAGTATTATATATACTACAAAGCGATAATCGAAACGAGAAAATAAATAAATAGTATATTAAAAATACATTATTAAAACGTTTTTTTCTTCCTTTAGTATAATTGACTTTTTTGAAATAAAAGACTTCTCACAACTTACAGCGACGATATTCCATTTGCAATATTATTTATATTTTAAATGATTTAAAATTTAAATTTGTCTTAAAATTAGATCTAAGACAAAAACTAAATACTTGCACTTACCTACTTAGACCAATTTAGGCATACGCCTCACAAATATATGGAATTGCAAAAAAAAAACACACATCCAAAAACTACAAATATTTCAGGCCAAAACTTTTAGGACAATCACGCAAGGACCTTGGTATGTAAGTAACATAACTCTGCATAAAGACTTGAACATGCCAACTGTCAAGGAACACATACGGACATACTACAAAAGATTTCACAGCAAGCTTCAAGATCATCCAAATAAACTCATTCAAGATATGGCCACAAAAAACATGCCCGACAGCACCCGTAGAAGGCTGAAAAGGAGCTGGATTAGAGTTCTCCTTCAGTAACTTGAAACAAGACCGAAGAATTGCCACTGGGTAAATCTCTTCCTCATGCCTGTCATGCCCTTTTAATTGTAAATTTGTTATGTAAGCACATTCGCTGGTTGTCAGTAATCACTGACAGTTGTGAATTAACCAATAAAGAGGAAAAAAAAAATATTTTAAATTAAATAATTTTTTATTTAGCATTTTGCTATTTTCCATTTTACCTATTAAGGTAATAACTACATTAAGGGAATGTATTATTAATTAAGTACATACAGAAATATATTTTATTAAAAAATTATATTTAATTTTAACTCATATTTTATTATACAAAAAATATTTGATAAATTGAACTAAAACCAATTCAGGACATGTTAAAATTATAGTTTGAGTAACTGTCGAAAGATAGCAGCACAAATCAATAAAGCCATAAAGTTCTAGTTTTAGTTAGCGCCACAAGATGGCAGCTGGTGTTTCTGAAGTAACATTCCAAAACGAAAATTTTATTTCGTAATAGGAGAGTAGGAGCACGCAGGAGCTCAACAGTTTGGACGGACTCTAGGCTCTATAGTGCTGCTCTCTTGTAGTAATTATCAGAACTTTTGTAGTTTAAGCTTGTATCACAAGATAGCAGCACTAACAGGACCTGGCCCCGCTCTAGCCGTTGAGCTCTTGTGCACTTCTACTCTCCTATTATAAAATAAAATTTTCGAGCTGGAATTCTATCACAAAATAGTTGTCTGGATTGTGCTGGCCTCTTGTGGCGCGAATTAGTACTATTCTTTTCTGATTTGTGCTGCTATCTGTTAACACTTTTTGGAACCAAATCATAATGAAGTGAACATGAGAAAATTGAAGTCTTGGGCTTTTAGTTTACAAAATCTTTAATCTTAGAATATTTCACACAACCATTTTTTACAAAAGAAAAAATATATATGGAAATAACTTTGGCTAGCATATTTTTTTTTCTTTTGAAGTGGTAATAATAACATTCATGATCTAATTTTTGGTTGAAACTACAGGATTCTGTAAAACCGTACATTTATTTCTGGGATGTCAACTTAAGACTTTTTTATTCTATATGTTTTTGCTTTGAAGTTGATACCATTGTTTAATAAATTCAGTTATCCTCTCACTTCTCTTGTAGTTCTTATAATTATCACAGTTCTATAATAAATTTCAATGTATTTTTTTTTTTTTCTCTTTATTGGTTAATTCACAACTGTCAGTGATTACTGACAACCAGCGAATGTTCTTACATAAACAAATTTACAATTAAAAGGGCATGAGGAAGAGATTTACCCAGTGGCAATTCTTCGGTCTTGTTTCAAGTTACTGAAGGAGATCTCTCATCCAGCTCCTTTTCAGCCTTCTACGGGTGCTGTCGGGCATGTTTTTTGTGGCCATATCTTGAATGAGTTTATTTGGATGATTTTGAAGCTTGCTGTGAAATCTTTTGTAGTAAGTCCGTATGTGTTCTTTGACAGTTGGCATTTTTAAGTCTTTGTGCAGAGTTATGTTACTTACATACCAAGGTGCTTGCGTGATTGTCCTAAAAGTTTTGGCCTGAAATATTTGGAGTTTTTGGATGTGTGTTTTTTTTGCAATTCCATATATTTGTGAGGCGTATGCCCAAATTGGTTTAAGTAGGTAAGTGTAAGTATTTAGCTTTTGTCTTAGATCTAATTTTGAGCGACGCCCTAGCAGAGAATATAAAAGTCTGAAACGTTGATTTAGTGTCTTTCGTTTAGCAGCGATGTGTGGACCCCATGTCATTCTTTTATCAAATGTTAGGCCTAGATAATGTACTCTGTCAGATTGTGGGATGTGTTCGTTTTCAAGATAAACTGGAGGACAAGTCCCATGTCGGAGTGAGAAAGTGATGTGATGGGATTTGTTCTGATTCAGTTTAACTTTCCAGCGTTTGCACCAGTTGTGTAGTGTCTGTAAATGGCTTTGTAGAATCACAGAGGCGTGCTCGGGATCTTTGTGCCTTGTAATAATAGTAGTATCGTCAGCATAAGTGGCTGTCAAAGTATCCTTAGTGGTTGGTATGTCATGGGTGTATGTTATGTACAGCAGTGGTGCAAGAATTGATCCTTGGGGCACTCCGGCCATGACTGGTCTAATTGATGAGATTTCTGAACCTTTTCGGACAGAGAAAAATCTATCAGAGAGGAATGATTGTATTATAAGATAGTAAGTGGAAGGAAGTATTGTTTTGAGTTTAAAGAGAAGTCCTTGGTGCCAGACCCTGTCAAAGGCCTCTGCAACATCCAGAAATACACCAGTGGCATACATTTTTTTCTCTAGTGCTGTTGATATATAGTCTGTTACTCTATGCAATTGTTGTGTGGTGGAATGTAAAGAACGAAATCCAAATTGATGGTCTGGCAAAATTTTTTGGTCCATTAGTATGGTAATAAGTCTTTTATACAGTAACTTTTCAAAAATTTTAGCACAAATAGGGAGTAAGCTGATAGGTCTATAGGATGAGGGAGAGTGTATATCTTTGCCAGGCTTATGAATCATGGATATATAGGAGTATTTCCATTGAAGAGGAAATTAAATTTCAATGTATAAATCGTATATTTTTCTACAGATTAAGTATTTTCACTTTTGTATCTGTCTCATTATGTTTGAGAAGCATAATTGCGTATGTTCCCGATTAATATTCTTTAGTTTCATGTGTTTATTGATTGCCTAATTTCCATGATAAATTAATTTTTTATATTAAAAACTACTTACCAACATACAGTAGAAATACAAATAATTGTTTGGCTTTGTTAACTTATAGTGAAGCTAAAACTTAATCTCATCTCTTATCCTTCTTTAATCAGCATATAACAATATACATCCTAATTTATGCTTGCTCCTTACCTCTTAATATTTGTGGTTATGCAGGAGAAAAACTATCAAAACCATGAACATGTCCTTAAAAAAATTTCTATGAGAAATTTTGAATTGTTCATCATCAAGATCCTTTTCCTTTCTATATTCAAAGGCGAAGAATTTCCACAAGGAAACAATAAAAAATGATTGAAAATGAAAAAACAAACACTTAATTTAAGTAATAATACAAGTGGATCATTAAGGGCTGAAATGCTAAGCATATCAGTAAGTAATCAGGAATACTAGTATATACTTTTGAGTACAGTTATATTACTAATGCCTTGTTTGTTATTTGTTCTCTCTTTATTTCTTTTTCTTACTTTAAAATGTATTCATAAAAAAAATGGAGTTTCTCTTCCCAGTGATATCAACTACTTTCCAGTTGATTCAATAATATGATAACTTAATTGAAAGTCAAAGGGTTAAATAATATTATTTCATTATCAATTTTAAATTAGAGACAATATCAAGTAACTAAAACTGGAGTACAAACAAATTGATATTATCAGTAACTTTTAAACAAGGTTGGTTCAACTTCTGTAAAAGAGAAAACTTAAGACATTCCATGAATTAACCAGTATCTATGTTCATGGAAATTGGCACAACTGAATAAGTTACATAAATAAAAGGAAAGAATTTCCATTCAAATAAGATATTAGTAACAAAGGTATAATGCCAGGAGATGATGTTTACTATCTTAATGTTTTAAGTTTTCAAAAACAACAGTTTAAATATGAAATTAACTTTTGATACAGTTGGTTTTGTAGACTCCTCCAGCGTTTAACTCTGGAATCTCCAGTAATAAAATTAAAAGGAAAATTCATAATGTTTTTTTCATTATATCATCAGATATGCCATTTAGCAGTAAATGTAAAAAAATCACTTTTCCAGGCCGATGTTCAGGAAGAATTGTATAAAAAAACAAGAGTAGAAATTTTGTAGCTTATTAAATAACTTTTAACATGCCACACTCAGAGATCTCAATACAATATTAATCGAGGTAATCAAGTTTGAAACTTTTTGTGCACTAAACAGAAATGAAGTTCTAAAATTTGGAATGTATGATGATGTATTCAAGCAGGAAATAATTAAATTTTAAAATAATTTCATTATTTAAAATAATGCTAACAACATGGTTCGTTCAATGCGAGAAGAAATTCTGTTTGATATAATCCATTTAAACCTTGAACTGAGGATGAATGTATAACATTCGGAACTAGTTTTCAATAAAACAAATTTTTAGAAGTGGCAAATAATTTATCAATCCCTAATTAGATTGATCCTTCTATGCCATCATGCGGAACTCAACTAATAATTTCATTCTCTAAACTTTTTATATTTAGTGCACCATTTGTGAAAAAAATCCAGGAAAACCCTTGTTTTCATAGAACATGAGAAAACTGCAATTTAGAGGGTTTTTAATAGTGCTCGAAATTGAAAAGTTCTTTTATGGCTTAAATAATGAACAAAAAGTTCAACAATGTTACATTTATTTTCATTAAATTCAAAATAATATTCCAACACAAATCCACAGTAATATAAATTGAGAAGAAACCATTTAAAAAAAGTATGAAATTGTATCTCGTTAAAATACAAAAGAATCACTTTTTCTAAATAGGTATTTGCCCATTAATGAGAACAGGGAAAAAAAAATGAATACGTCATTGTGAAATAATAAAAATTTATTTTCAAAACATTAAATCAAAGAAGGGTACAGCATCTGAAACAGAATAGAAAAAAAAAGTAATAAATATTTATAGTCATTTAAGATACAAATATTATTTAATAGCACAAAAAAAAGTCCTCATTACTTTAGGTCTGATGAAAAATTAAGATTAAATGATTTTTTAATTAAAGTAAACTTAGTAATAAATTTAATAGATTGAAAATATTTTGACGTTAGTAAAAAATATTAATGCACACTAGAGCAATTTAACTACTGAAGTAAAAGACAGAATAAATAACAAAAGTACAATTCTAACTTAAGAAGAACTTAAGACAGTCTTTTGCTTTTTTTTTTATTTGGTTTAATATTAGTGAAAATCAATAAAACTAATCAAAATTTATAACATAATAATAGCCAAATTATTTAAAATTCTACTTACAATTCTAATTCTCCTGCCCATAGCAGTGGCAGGAAGATTAGACTTGAACTTGGCCCTAACTGCTCCAGAACAGCCATGAGTCCTCGTTACTTTACCCCATATGGCGCGAACCTTGGTCTTCTTTTTAACTGGGCCTGGAACCCTGGTTCGATTTTTAGCCTGAAATAAATTGATTATATTATAATATGACACAAAAAATTAATCTTTGTTCTTTAGAATTCCTATTTTTTACAACTCTTAAGACATACTAAAACATGAGCAATGATTTTAGGTAAAATTTAAAAGAAATATAATCTATTCAGCATAAAATAAAATTAGCGCCCAAAAAAGTGATTTTGAGCAATAATTAAAATTAAACTAGCAATTTGATCTCTTAAATATAAATTGTAAGAGCAAATTGAAACAAAATAAGACTGATTCAAGAGGGAGGTAACATAATCCTTGCAGCTTGACATCTCTTTAAGGAACAATAACTACCTTAGCAGATTGGTCACCGCCATGATGGTCAGCCGAATATGATTCCTTGAAACTTTGAAAGTTTTATTTTTCAAGATATTAAAAAAAGTTCGTGATGACTTTTTAAAGTAGCTACTCAAATCTCTTGGAAAGAAAGATTTGAGTTTTGGTAATGAATAAAAGCAGGCACAAATATTATCAACCAATTAATAAAGAACATGATTATTACCATACTAATCACTACTATAGTTACTATAATTATTACGGTACTATAGATCCCTTTTCCGGCTCTCAAGAGCGATGGATTTTGATGAGGAAGGTATCAAAAGAAAGAGAATTTCACGGATAAGTGACGAATCCTGCTTTTTAAGATTTGTATTCGGTATCTCAAGATGGGCTCATGTGTCCCACCTTTACGGCGAGTTAAAGTGGCTCTTCCCCTCCAACTGTAGACAATATTTCCTCGGGTCTTTCCTATACCAAACTATCACCACCCAGCACCCTTCTTACATCTACAGACTCCTACAATTTAAATCCTCGGTCCACGCACAGGAAACAAGATCGCACATTTCTGATCTCCATATCCCTTCCCATAGAACAAAAACATTCTAATGTTCCTTTCTCACCCGCTCCTCTACTCTCTGGAATTCCTTTCCTTCTTTTAGCCATGCTTTTTCTCTATCCTCATTCAAATCCTTCTTTTTCCAACACCTTCTTTCTTTCCAAAATGATGCTCTGTAATTACGAAATTTAAATTTTGGATTAGCCTCTAGATCAGAAGTGAATAATAGTTTTCAATGCACTAGCTTTAACTTTGCTAATCAGCCCACTATTTTTGTATTTTTCATTTTCTCTTTCTTTTTTTTGTCACATTAATTATTCTTTTCAAGACAAAAATTTATATTTTTAGTTTATTATTTTATTGAAAATATTGTAAACATTAATTGATCTTTATGTTATAATCTTTGTCCAGATATTGTTTCGGTTTTATTTGTTCTATTCTGTTATTCTTAAGGGACCAAGTATCAGAATAAAGTCCATCTATCTATTTATCCTAATTACAATTGTTAAATTCTTACTGGGTCTTAAATAAAAGTGATAAAAAAACTAGGAGGTTTCAAAACTCCGACGGTTTAGAGTTGGCAGATCGAGTTTTAAAGTTATCAACGCAGGCATCAAGATCATATACATTGCTTTCGAACATATTGGTCCTGAATTTTAAAGCCCAAAAACCTACCGTTTAAAAGATAACGCATGATACAGGTCCGCACGGCCCTATATTATCTTGCATACGTGCCGTTGTCATGGCAACTTTATATATGTAAAAGCAAGCTGAGTCTGTATACAAAATTTGTTAATAAATTTTAAATTAAACTGTTGTTTTTAGGTTTCTATAAATGATTGAGATTATATATTCTTTCCTGTGTCTAACCGTAAAACACAGCTAGAAAATGGTAAAGCTAAGTCTTACTGCTTAACTGAAGGGATTATTAATTACTTATTAATTAAACTATTACTTCAACAAGATCATTATAAACTATGCATATTTACCAAATGTGTTTGTTAAATAAACTTTCATGGTAATATTATATTGTTTCTGACATGCGAATATATTCTATTGTTTCTAACATTATACGAAGAAACATGCTTTTCCAATATAACTAACTTATACTTGAATGCATTAGGGAGAAGATAGATAGATGTCTAATGCCAGAGTTCTCGCTAGGGTATACTAGTGAAATTTTAATTTGCTAATATGAATTTGAAGCAAATTACAGTTGGAAAGATTTACAATATGACTATCATGTGAAGCAAGAGTGGTGTCAACCAAAACAACACTTAAATCAATTGTTTCTTTGGTATCTAGCATTGTCAAAATAATGATATATTTGATAGATAGCTTCTAAGCTAAGCCTAATGTAAAAATACTAAAATGAACTTAGGTACAGTTATAAATCAAAATCGATTTGTTATTCTTTTAATGATTCATTTTTAATATCTCCAAAAAATAATACTGGTTTGGCGTTGATAATGCTTCCATTTCTAATACAAAACAAACCTAATTAAGACCATGCTAAGTTAAGGAGATGGACCTATTGGGGGGTTTAATTCTATTAAAAAAGTTAAATTAAAAGTTGTTACATGAAGCTTAACAAATAAAACTCTCAAGGCAGAAAAGCCTGATTTTATGGTGCTAATTCTCGCTCACCTTTTAATCAAAAGCATTAAGAATACCAATTAATTAATTATCATAATTAATAGTCCTTTCAGCTGCCGCGGGTATTTTCTCAAACATCACAAGTATTTCCAGGTTTCAGGCATCATAAATAGCATTAATAAAATTCTTCTTTATCAGTGTGGAGGTGCCTCAGTCCAAGCCAGCCAGGCATTACGATCCCGAGCCAGCGCTCATATGGAGTTCAGGCTCTTTCCCTTTTACTGCCCAATCCTGATGATGTGATCAGTTCATTACAGTCTTGATTTTCCTCAAGGGCAATGTTTAGTGGGTCGGGCTTCAAAAAAATTTTGCGGATCCTGGTATTCATTCATTTGGCATTGATGACCTAACTACTTGAGCTGCCCTTTTTTGACAATGTACCTCAAGGCTGTTACTCTAAGGTTCCCACATATCCAATCATTTCTGAACTGATCTCTGCTTGTTCAGCCTGCCACTCTCCAAATGTACTTTAATCAGCGGCTGTAGCTATATTCCAGAGGGACCCAGCTTTCACTTCCATAAAGAAAGGTAGGTATATGGCCTAGAATAAGAGCAGTTTAACAAAGTTTTATATTTTCCTTTTCCTCACCACAGGGTTACAAAGCTGATAATAAATATTATTTGTTTTTTTGATCCTATTGGAAAGCTCCTGGTCAATTTTTCCATTTCAACTGAGCACTGTTCCTAGATAAGTGTAGTCCTGTTTCCAATACCCCTTCCTTGTATCGAACTATTACTTCTACTTCCTCACGACCAATATAAATTACCTTCTTCATCATATTCTTAGCATTCAGTGTCATGCCCTTACTTTTCAACTTGGCTTTCCACTCAATAACAGCTTAATTAATAAAATTAACAGACAGAAATAAAGCAGCAATAAGTAAATAAAGATTAAAAATTTTAACATAAATTTTAAGAGAGAGTAAGATACAACTTAAAAATCGAGGCTTGTTATCACTGGTTCCTTCCGAACTTATCTGAAGGTCACCAGACTAGCACACTCTAGTGTTTTGTAATATTTGTGCTAACAAACTGCTTTGTATTCATTGGAATTCTAAAAATTATTACCGTCTTAATTACATATTATTTAAAATTGTTAGTGCTGTCGAATTCCGGTTATCTGGGGAAGTTGTAGTAATAACTTAAAGGAATGATAACTTAAATTACAGTAAGGACCTGACCTCAGCTGAAAAAAAAAAAGAAGGATCCGTTGGTGTTTTGTTTATTTTTTGGACGAACATAATGAGCGGAAGTCGACAGCACAAATAATTTTAAATAATATCTAATTACAGTAGTTATAATTTTAATAGTTCCAATGAATATGAATTTTACAATTGAGTTAGTTAGCAAGTTACAAGTTAGTTAGCAAGCACAAATGGCACTGGAGTATGCTAGTCCAGCGACCTTCAGGTAAGGTCGGGAGGAATCAGAGATACACGCACCGATTGTAAAGTTGTACCGAAAGTAGTTAAGAGATTAAGAAGAATACATGAACATAAACAATAAATTGTAATAGATTGAACATTAACATCCATAGTATATAGTAGACAATAGTATGTCGATAGTTCGAGTAAAGAAAAATGTGATGTCTTTTTCACCAATTAGCCACAAAAAACTAGGCTACTTATAAGAAAGGTTACATACATAAAACTTATTTCTACCCCCACTAGAAGGAAAACAAGAGGACCAAATGGAGTAAAATTTAAAACAGAGATCCACAATTCGCTGTCAACATAACTTAAAATTTAAATGTTTATCGGACTTATAAGTTATCTAAATTTACTGATGATATAATCCACTAGAGTACAACACATTAATAAACTAACTAATAAAGCGTGAGGACTTAACTACTATCAATTCTCAATCTAAGGAATACATAAACAAAAATATACTAAGCATTCAATTTTCAATAGGATATATAACTCAGAACAACCAAGATAAATATAACAAAATAAACAAGCTTCTTAGATCCTAAATAAAGCAGTGCTCACTCTGCACTATATAAACTGGTACCACATAACAGACAAAACTAATCAGCAATTCTGATCATATCTTCCCTACCATGTTCAACAATAGAGCGTTTTACAGAGACAAATATGAGCATCGCTTTATAGCATATTCGATAGTTGAACAAGGTACTCCTAGCAATAAATACTAGGGAAAAGTATGACAAATGTAATGGGATATAGCATTAAACTGATTTCAAGCAATAATCAGTGAAAAAGCAAAATATTAGGAAAACATGAAGAATTTGGGTAGACTATGTTTTGTTAAAACTGTTTACCTTATACACAAAAACACACTTCTTTCCGACATAAAACTTGCTATCTTCATTGGTTTTGCATCCTTCTACAGACAGCAGGGCGGTATTTTCATTCTGGTTTCTTTGACCCCTCTGAAAGCCTGTGAAAACTGCTTTGGCATACAATCGCCCAGGTTTTTTCCTGATCATCCGCTTACATTTTTTCGGTTTTGCTGGTTCAGTAGGCTTTTCAATCGTCTTTTTGGGCTTCTTTTCAACTTTCTCCTTAGGTTTCTTTTCCGCCTTTTCTTTAGTTGGTTTCTCAGCCATAGTGAATTACCTGTTCGGACAGAGAGCATGGGATATAAGCATGACTGAAAACAGTAATCCATAAACATCCACGAGAATATCAATAAGTTATGAAAAAACTAAACATGAAATACTTTTTAATCATATATGTTTTCTTCAAGCAAATATCTAAGAACAAAATTCTATTATAAAAATAAACCAACCTCCTGAAGACTCTGGCACTCTCGAAGAATAAGTTAATGGCAGATGGCTGGATTCAATACTTCAATGCTGACTATATTATAAAATATTTATAAATTCGTTATTTGTAACAATATTTTTAAAAATTTATTTTAAATTTAGAAAATTAAAATGACTAAATTATTTATTCTAGTTGAGAATCATTTCTTGTCCTATAAGACTTTTTTGACATTTTAATCAATAAGCTTCAGGTGGTATAACCTACTTCTAACCTATGTTGTCATCTAGGCTTGTGTTGTTTCTGTAGATGTTAGGCCAATGTTTTTAATTATTTTAAACTAGTATATGTTTCATACATTAAAAAAAAAAACATGAAGAGTAACACCTAAAAATTAGTTAATGACAACATTTGTATTTTTTCAAGAATAAATTGTTTTTTAGAAATGTCTCTGGCTTCAATCTGTTGTTTTAAAACTTGTTTTGAAGGCACTGGTTTTACTATTAAAGGAACTTCCACGAGAGAAATAACACCAATAGTTTTGGATAATAGGCATATGGGTAAAAACTTGGCTCTTTTTCTTTTAACTTTTATTTTATAAGTGATCTGACAGTTACATGCCCTGTCGTTTTTTTAGTTTGCTATTTTCTATACCTGAAAGGGTTGACTGAATAAAGCACTACATTTGTTACTTGATTAGATGTATGCCTAGGTTTGGGTATAATTTTTACTTGCTCAAATTCCTTAATTACGTTTGTATATGTTAGCATGTCAGAGCAATTAAATACTGTAGTCAGTATAATATTCTTATCATTCTGTTAAAAATATGGTATATAACTTTTAGTACATTTTTATCTTTATGTCGTAAGCAATTTTTTTAGATCTTTCCTAAACCTAGCATTTATTAAAAAAAAATTATTTTCATGCTTTTGTTTGATTTTTTGTTGCTTGTTTCATTTCTTTCTTGGGATTAATAATGAATAAACTCTCAACATTTCCATCTGAATTTATTGATTTTTCTCCTATGATGTACTGATTTGCAATTTATATTTACCAAAAGTTTTCCAAATCATTGTTCAGTTCAAATGATTAAGCTAAGTACAGAGATATTGCGTTGCACTGTTTTTGTATTAAATCAATTTCTTTATGATATAATTTTCTAATTGTTTTATTGAATTGTCTTATTGAAATATGTTAGTAGAAGTAATATACTGTCTTAATGAACCATTGCCACTCCTCCAAATATCCCACGTCAATCTCCATGTCCATGTTCCAGAGGTCATCTTTTTAAGAGTCAGCCAATTTTTGAATTATGAAGAAATGGTAGTTGTTAAATTAAAATAAAACATAGAAATTATTATTATTTTGAAATGCGGAATTAGTCTTCTAACTATATATACAATTAATAGAAGTAACTGTATGGAATGAAATAGTTGGAGTTAGAGTTTAATTGAGACTATCACCATAAGCTAAACGACCCTAACTCTTAATCATTTATTTAAATACATTTTTATATTTTACTTGAATCGATCTAAAATCTAAACCTTATTATGACATTAAAAAGCCCTAAATCCAATGATTAGGATCTGACCATTGAATTTAGGGCTTTCAAGGCTTTAAAAAGGTGTAGTTTTTAGAGAAGTTCGGGTACAATACAAACATGTATTTAAAAAAATGATTGCAGTTAAGCCTTTTAGCTTATCACGGCAGTATAATCTGTCTCTAATAATTAAATGCAGTGCCAGTGACAATGAAACTTTAAGCACCATCTTTGAAATCTTACACATATCTTATCAATTCATTGTTGAAAATAAAAAAAGAAAATTATGTTGATAAGAATTATTCGTTTTGATTGATGCTTTACCACTGTGTTGATTAAACATATTCGATACTTGACCACGAGGAAATATGCCTAAGCGGATCACACTTTCAACATTCCTCCATCCATCATATTGTCCCTCTAGCGATTCTAATGACGAAAATGAAAAATGCATTTTTTCATATCAGTTACTTTACAGTTGAGATGACGATATTCGTATTACTTTTTTTTTTCACATAAAATTTAGCCATGTTTCTAAATATCATATCGATTTTTATTCTTAAAAAAAATTAAATTATTAGTTACTGAGCAAATAATGTAGAACCAACCCCAATTTTCTAAAATTTGTTTTTAACAATAAGTTATATTAAAGTAATGAACAATCGACAAAATTAAGGAATGTAACTGTTTTGTTCATTATTTGATTATCCTAAAAAGTGATTGTAGATCTCATTCTAAGGAAAATTTTAATGTCTTCAGTTTTGATGATTGTATATTTATGTGATTTGCAATTTCTTCTTTTCTTGGCACTACAACCTGCTAGCGAGTCATGGCCTCCGCCAACAGCAACTGCCAGGTGTTCCTATTCTTTGCTGCCACCATCCAATTTCTCATTCCAAACTTCTTTGCATCGGTTTCCACACAGTCCCTCCATCGCAATTTGGGTCTTCCGACGCATCGTCCACCATGAAGGATCTCAGTCAGAAGCTTCCTTGGTATCATATCATCTCCCTTTCTGGCAACATGGCCTGCCCATCTGAGTCGGGCTGCTTTTATTTAACGACATCAGAGGCATCAAGCTTCTTGTAGATATCCTGGTTCTTCCTCCGTTTCCATTCTCCGTCCACAAGTACTGGACCACAAATTCCTCTTAATATCCTGCGTTCCAATACTAGAAGATCGTGTTCCACAGCTTTTATTGTTGTCCATGTCTCAGATCCATAAGTGAGAACCGGTCGGATGAGAGTCTTATACAGGATGAACTTGGTATGCTGGGTTACTAAGTGACTTTTCAAGTGCTGTTTCAATCCATAGTAACAACGGTTAGCCATCAAAATCCTTTTTCTTACCTCTACCTCCATCTGGTTATCGGTGGTTATCTGCGAACCTAGGTAAGAGAATACTTGAACCTGCTCAAACTTGTAGGAGCCAAAATCTACTCTATCACGATCCTGCCGAGGGATCTCCTGGGTTACCATGTATTTTGTTTTTTCCTCATTGACAATTAAACGCAGATTTCTTGCTGCAGCCTCCAGTTTCAAGAAGGATTCAGTAACCGCCTGCCGAGAGCCTCCAATTATGTCAATGTTGTCAGCAAAAGCGAGAATCTGGACCATCCTGTTAAATATCGTTTGAATGTTGGAGTCTTTAACAGCCTTTTCCAGTACTATTAAGAAGAGGAGGCACGCTAAAGCATCGCCCTGTCTCACTCCCCTTTTTGTTGAAAATTCTTCTGAGATGTTGCCCCGAATTTTCACAACACAAACAATGTCTTCCATCGTTATCCTTATCAATCTTATAAGCTTTCTGGGGATTCTGAAATGAGTTAATACTTCTTATAGCTTTGCGTGATCTACTGTGTCGTAGGCTGATTTAAAGTCGCCAAACAAATGAGGGGTTTTAAGTTTGTATTCATGCCCTCTTTCCAGAATGGTTCTCAGACAGAAAATTTGGTCTATTGTCGATCGACCACGTCTAAATCCGCACTGATATTGACCCAGTTCTCGCTCTGCATACGGTAAAAGTCTTTGATTTGCAATTTCCCACCCGAAAAAGGCCATGTAACAATCCTTAAGCTATCTACTATTATTTATAAAAACAGTATTGTATGATTTTTGGATTAGCAAAATGTTTTATTGTCTCTACTAAGTGGACTTTAATCACTTAAATTTTTTCAGAGGTGTTCTGTTTCCTATAATCAATAGTTAACATGCAGATATTTGAAAGCTGTCTAACTCTTAATTTGCCTCCTCTTCCTTATTTTATCTGTATTTTACAAACCAACACTTACAATATATGTCATAATTTAGCTTAGTGAATATTCTACCGTAGCACAATAATTTCGTTTTTAATTTAAAGACTGGTATAATCTTATATATGGTATATATATTCAGTATTCTTGGTATATATATATATATATATATATATATATATATATATATATATATATATATATATATATATATATATATATATATATATATATACATATTATACATACATTGCTACATATATATGGTATATGATAGCCATCAAATAAATAAAGAAAACAAATTTGTGACATGGCAGATTCACCCTTCTTGTATGGAGCGCCTCATATTGTGATTAATATTTATGCTGAATAGAAGGTATTGATTTATTAAGGCCTTGAGTGACTTGCAAATGATCAATAATGTTAATATTGATTTATAACAGTGCCAATAAAGAATACTGATCTGTAGTCAGAATCAGCAGAGGAAATACTGAAGTTGAGGTAGTATGTAGAGGAAATACTGTTCTGATATTATATTGGCATTATCTTTATTATTAAAATTTTCATGTTGTAGCTTGCTTTTTTTTTTTAATTCTAAGATTGTTATATTTATTAAGATAACAATATCCAACTCACTTTTAGTATATTAATAAGAATTATAAAGCCTCTAATAAATGTGTTGTGAAGAATTTTTTTTTTTTTAGTAGAACATAAATATAATTGAAAAAAAAAAGCCACAGACAGCAGAGACGGATCTTTTTTTTTTATTCGATTTTTGTATTCTATGTATATTGAAACGTAAAACCTCAAATTTTATGAGGAAGGAGGGGGATATATTTTTTCTTGGTTGATTACAAAGGCTCGCTCATTATTGAAAATAAATCAAAAGAACTTTTTAAGCTATATTTTTCATCTTCTCTAAGTTCATTTTTTAAATACTTTTAAACCATTATTGAATTTATCCCATTATTATTGAAAACAAAGAAAGTTACTTAATGAGTTGAAAACATTGTTAAGATTTTTAATTTTTAGGACATGATGTTGTGATTTTAAAGAATGGGTTCAGAATATGCGGTAATGGAGGTGCAATCTGTACTGCACCACTAGTTCAAAGTAAATCATACTTTGAAGTGAAAATTCAACAAGGAGGTAATAAAACTGGATTTGTAAGTTGTTTTAAAAAAGTCAACATTATATTAATTTTTTTTGTTGCTTGATTTTGTTTCATTTAACTAATAATTAAATTGTAGGTTTATTTATTAAGTCTGTGAATTTGTTAACCAAATTTGATTGTGGAAATTTTACTTTTTGTTCATGTGAATTTGTTGTGATAACATTTTATCTCTTAATTGAAAATTTCATGTTAAAAAAAATGAAATAATAGTAAATTTAAATGGCCAAATATTAAAATTAATAATATATTAATAAATGACAACTGTAATTTGTTAAGTTAACAATTAAAATTATTCAAAGAGAAATGAAGTTTCTCTAAGTAGTGATAATAATATTAATGATTAGCTGACCCGGCAATGCTTCGCTATTGCTAAATTTGAGTACATATATACATTAAATGAGCACAATTAAAAGTTTGATAGTAATTATTGTATGTAGTTAAATTAGATATTTACATAAGCATTATCATTTTATGGCAGAATGAGATGGTCTTGGAGGTGGTAAAAAAAAAAGTGAATCACAAATAGTAAAAACTATTAATTAGCAAACAACGTTTCAACCCAATTTTGCAGGTCTTCATCAGGGCTGAAGTGTACACAACTTGGACACTTTGTCTCTTAGCAATTTATTAATCTTTTTTTTAAGAACATTTTAATGAAAAATCGGTAGATTCTATAATACTACATCTTCTGGAGACCATGAAGATGGTTTTGCTAAAATTTGGTAAAGATTGGTTCAGTAGTTTTTGTGGTCAGCAGTTACAAATAAAAAAACCGGCTGTCCTTTAAGATAATAGTATGATAACTATAATTTCAACTCTTCAAACTGCTCTCCTGAAAAAGTAGAACCATCTGATTTTCTCCAAACACTAGCCAGTTGTGGTTTGGAAAATATCCACTAATTCATACTTGATTTTTTAATCGTATTTCTATATATTTTATTATTCAAAGTCAACAGAAATCATCAAATATTTTAGTTTTACATTTTAAAATGATCAGTCATCCATCTAGATTTCATGTATTAAATAAAAAATTATCTGGAAAATATTTGCAAAAAAAAGTGAATTTTTATTATTTTGTCATTCGTTAATGTCTTTATTCATAAGTTAAACATTGGGTCCTTTCTGATTTACCTCAGCTAACTGTTATTTAGAAAGTTTGATAAAATTATTCTTTTTTAGAAAGATATTTAAATTTCATACTTACATAGTATTTTTAATTAAAAAGGTAAATGGAGTATAGGGCTTGCTACCCGTAAGACTGACTTCAATTCATCGGGCGGAAAGGATTCTGAATCTTGGGTTCTAACCAGTAATGGCACGCTGCAACACAACGGAACTGTTGTTCATTCCAATCTCGACATTCCTACTGAAGGAAACATTGTGGTATGTATATGTATAAATATATTTGTTTATATATAATTGATT
This sequence comes from Rhaphigaster nebulosa, assembly GCA_948150685.1. Lineage (NCBI taxonomy): Eukaryota > Metazoa > Arthropoda > Insecta > Hemiptera > Pentatomidae > Rhaphigaster > Rhaphigaster nebulosa. Next base: position 33,735,432 of record OX411310.1, read on the forward strand.
TGTAGATTCACTGATATCGAATATAGAAAGGTATTAAGTTTACTCTGTTATTGATAATGTACAAATTTACTTTTATGTATTAATGTGCAAAATGTTGACTTACTCATATCAAACTAAAACTTTTCGGAGGGCTGTGTAGTACTAATTCTTGAAATATTTACCAAAAATCATGAATTTAAAAAAGATATTATGATTAATTAATACGATTTATGGAAGTTCTAGTTGAAGTTGAGTGGTATAATAGCTATGGCACGTCTATAATCAATATTGAGCCAAACCTTCTACAATTAAGGTTTTTTTTAACCCTGTCTTCCTTTCAAATTATTGTCTCCATTATTTGGAGAAAGACTTTTTGCTTTCAATCCCACAAATATTCTGAGTGGTTTCAGTTCCATAACACACTAAGTATTTTGAAATGGAAGTAAATTGTGACTCATGAGAAATGAATTAAGTATCTCAAAATATTTTGATAATTTCTTCCTGTTTAATTTCATTATTTACCAGCTGTTGAACTTGAAGAAAAATCGTGGAACATATAAATCATTTTTTTGTATTTTTTCCCTATTAATGAATTTTTTTTACTTGACTGAAGCATGTAATTATTTTTATTTTAGGGTGTCTCATACGATCACATAGAACTTAATTTTTATGTGAATGGCAAAGCTCTGGAAAAACCTTTAACAGCAATAAAAGGAACTGTCTATCCAGCACTATTTGGTAATTTTCTTGATTAATTTTCAGTTAACTTAGTTACACTGCTAGAAAGTTTTCTTATAACGCTGTTGTTTAAATTAACTTCTCGTCTGTGCTTGTTGTTTTTTCCTGAGATAACAAAATAATTGACCAAATTCATAAAGATCAAATATTCATTGACAACAATTCTCAACATTTTGAGTACCCAATCTGATTTTTTTAAGAGGAATCATTTAAATAACTTTTTTTTGATTATTTATAATTGTGATAATTTAATTAATTGTTGACATTTAAAATAGTTTCAGTATCTTATGTATCCAAAAGTTTATAGCAGTGCTTAAAGTGTTTTCCACAGACCCCCAGGAGGTCTACATATCTTGATATCCTGTAGAGAGCTAAATATTCTCTATGAAATAAAAACTAATCAAGTAGGTTGCTAAATTTATTGAACATTAAGTGTTTTATTATAATATTGTCAAAGCTTTAATATGTCAACTATACCAAGGAATAAATTTATTTTTTAAGTGTTTGAATATTTTTGACAATAACCAATTTTCATTTATTAATTTAAGAAAATATTCAAATATCACATTATAAATTGTATCATTTTCACTCAAAAATTAATTTTTGTGGTTTTTATTGGGGTTTAATGCTCTGATGTATTCCAACTAGGGCTGGAAGGAAGGGTTATTCTACTGGTCACCGACCATGGTGAGAAGATTGAGATTTATTCTGTAGCATTGGTTTGTATGATAAGAAATGGTAGGTGTTGTCAATGAACAGAATATTGGGACAAAAAGAGATCTGCGTGATAAGACAATTTAAGAAACACTGTCTCATATATGAGGGAAGTTATTAAGGATAGTTTCCTATAAATGCCTAAAAAGGCATTACTCCTTTTGTGCATTATGGTAGACAAAATACAACCATGGAACTTAGTTTTTCATTACCCAATTTTTATTTAATTGGCTAAACCAATGGCCTTCAGGTTTTCTCTTAATTTAAATAGCTTTAAAAAAAAATTGATTTCATATTCTTATCTTAATCAGTTTACTTGTAATATTTATTAACTATTATGTTTTTATCTACCTATATTTAATAAATCTACAATTTGTTTGGAACTTTGCCTAGATATATCAACTTAGTAATTTTTCTTTTAATTTTACAGTTGACGATGGGGCAGTGTTGGATCTAATCATTGACAATTTTCAAGGAACTATGCCCAGTGGTTTTGAAAGAATTTTGATTGAACAGTCTCTTCTGTAAAATAAAAAAAGTAAAAATGTCGAGATTAATTGTACCTTATTAGTAATATTTATTATTTGGAAAATAGTTATTTAAATCTGATGAAAAGTAATTTTTTTTTACTGTTTTTTATCTCTAATGTTAAATGTTAGTCTTTTGGCCTTTTTTTAATTTATTAATTTTAATGTGTACTTAAATGTAAAAAATTCTATATAATTAATTAATGATAAAATACAATATAATATTTTTACTTTATGAAAATTATATTTCGATTTTCGGTCAAAATTGTTTTGTAAAAATAAATTTATTACAATAATATAAACTTTTATTTTGTATGTATTGTTTTTTCAGTCATTTCATTCTTTATGGAGTTACCTTAATTCTGTTTTCAAAGAATAATGCTATTAATTTAGTAATTTTATTTTTATAATAATTCGTATGGAATAATAATGTTATAAGTAATTATAACGTTGAATATAATAATTTAAAATAATGCTTAATAAAAGAAAGAATACTAGAAGAAATTTTATTTCACAAACTCACCAAAAATAAATTGTTGACATATTTTCTTTAGCAAAACAAACTGGCATTTCTTTTTTTTTTTAATTGATATGTATTTTTTTAAGTTATTCGGGAAGAAAGTAATGCCTAAGAATGATTATGAATCAATTAGTTTGGATTATCTAACTACTCCAATTATAATTAATAACTTAAGAAGCTCATTTGATTCTAAATAATGGGATTTAACATTTTAGGCACGCCAGGGTAAAGTAATATAAGTGCCAAAAATTAGATAAAACTTCTGCAGAGCTCCTAACAACCTTGGCCCGGTATAGATTTTAAGACCTGACTGTACTTCTCGCACATTGCGCATGCCCACAACCAATACTCAAACCAACCTTACTTATATAGAATATTCGTGTAGGGTTAGGCCAGATTTTCTGTCTTTTTATGGAGGGGTATTACTACTCTCACCACCTTTCCCATTTCTTCTACTTTTTGAATTTCTCGTGATTCATTTAAAATTCCTGCCTGAGATGTGTTAGGTAGATGTTGTCTCTTCAGCAAATGTTTTGAATTACCCGCTTCTAAAGTTACCATTCCAAAACTTGTTCATTACTGTATGGGCGACAATTTCTCATCTTCATTATGAGTATCTCAGGCGAATGTTGGATATGTCACCTGAAACAATAGTGGATTGGTCCAATTTTTGCAGGAAAATTTGCATTGGCCTGATATAGTTGTTAATAATGTAATATAAAGAATCATTACACTCAATTTTTCTCAGATTCAAATTTTTGTAGCATATAAAGGTGCGTTCACATCTTTACCAAACTATGACAAGTCCCAAGCCAAACCAAGCGGCTAACCTGTTAAAAATTATTTAAATACTAAAATTTAATATGTATTTACTATAATTATTTCGTAAGAAGTAAACATTTCGAACAAGGGCTGAAAGGTGCGAAATACGACGAAAACATTATGAATAAGCTGGTTCAACCTGATATTTATACTTATATCTCTGATATTTATAATTATATGTAGGAAAGGTGGTGGGGGACAAGAAACCTATTCGGTAAAAGGCGGGAAATCTCACCTAACCCTACGTCAGCATTCCAACTGATAAGGATCCGTTGGTTTAAGTATTTGTTGTGGGCATGCGCAGCATGAAGTACAGTCAGATCTTAAAATCTAGACAGGGCCAAGATCGTTAGGATTTCTGCGGAAAGATTATCAAAAATTTTCTCTCTAAAATAATCTGTAGACCATTGCCGATAGGTTTATCTAAAAAAATAATCTTTATTCCATTGAAACAAGCACAAAAAACACAAAAATATGGAGCAGTCTGTCCCTTCCAAATGATTTATACATAGTGCATGTCCATTAATTTTGGTTGACTTAATAATTGGACTTATTAGTTAATGAATTTACGGATGATAGCTAACAAAGTGGAGACGTTTTGTCTCTACTCAATATCTTCTTTGAGTACAAGTGAATTATTAATTATATAATAATTATAGTTAATTCTTATGGTCATCTGGAATTTGAAACACATGTCCAAACTAATGCTGGAAAAAGAAAAAAAGTTTTAAAGATGCATGGCAGGGTCATAAATATTTAGTGGTAGTAGTAGTGACCCTTACGAGAAATATGTCAAGAACTATTAACTAACTATTTGAGGAAATCATAAAAGAAAGAGGATATATCCCCGTTAAAGTTTACTTAATTTTTAAAAATTAACAATCATTTTTATTTTTTTTATACTTTTAAAATCATTATATTTTATTTTTCATAAAATGAATCGCTCATTTTATATTTTTATATATATATATATATATATATATATATATATATATATATATATATATATATTTTTTCTTTTTTTTTTTCATCTTTTCCTTACATGGTAACCCCACATAAGGACCGTTTATTATTTTTGATTACCATAATACCATATATAATTACACAAAAACATGCAAAGCAATGTTATTGAAAAATATTGCTCATATTTTCCTAAATGTGCCTCATTTTTATGAAGCAATTTCAATCATATTTACAAATGGGTCTTTCAGGCTCAGGTTCTTAGAAGCCTGCCAAGGTTATAAAATTATTGTTCCATTAGTTTTAAAATAATTACAAACTTGCTGAAGTTGTTTTTTATGGATATCTTAATTCCTGAGTAATACACTATCATCATTTATATATGATACATTATAACGTATAATTTACGAATAAGACTGGAATATTAATACTGAGGTATTATTTTGGTTAAAAAAACAAACCAAACATTTTAACATAAATTTTTATTTTAAATATAAATAATTTAATAATACATACAAATGCTTATTTTAGTACATTTCTAAATATGAGGAAGGCATCACAGTTTACCATATACTCAAATTTTAACTAATATTAATTTGTTATTGAATTAAAAAGGCATAGGTAAAAGGAAAGTCTACACATCAAAATACTTTACAAACTCCAATAATGTAGAAAATTATTTATAATTCATAAAACAAACACTTTCATCTATACATTTTAAAACAAGAAATATTTTTCAGACAAACAGTAATAAAAATCAAATGCAAATAACACAAAAACAAAATTCTAAATATTTACATGTAAACTTTAAGAAAATTAATTTTAATTAGTTGTAACTGTCAAAATTTGAAAATATAAAAACAAATATTTGTCAAAATTAAAAATTTTAAATTGAAAACTATACAAATAATATGACATAATAATGGTGTATGAGACTCGCTAGGAAAAAAAAACATTTTTTTTTTTTTTTATTAAATATTTTTCCTTTTTTTTTCTTTATTATTTACAAGGATTATTTGTATTTACAATTTTTACAATTATTTACAAAGTTAAGGCCAAATATGAATTATACAGAAAACTTAAGGCCGATTTCTAAACTAACACAAAAATCAGGTACAGCACAACAAATTACTCTATAAATATATATGGCTAGAAATACAGTATGTTTCATAGATCTTGTGAATATTTAAATACTGATGAATAAAGGTGTGAGAACGGCTTATCATTTCAGATTGATTAACTCTAACCATGATGATAAAGACCACATTCTGATTATATTGACCTCTCAATACGACATGTTTCATTTCTAAGCAGTCTATTTGAGCATAATTTTGTTGTTTTTTTCCTAGTGCCTTATTTATTAGTACCATTGTAATTGATGAGACATAATTTGTCAATTCTATAAGTCAGAAAAAATGATATCTAACAATTGTTAATAATTTTACAAAAAACTGACAATAAATGAGAAGGTTAATTTTACAGTAAACCATTATCTAGATATATCTTAAAGATAAACAAAAAACCTTAGCATACAATATGTACCATATGTAATGAATTAATTAGGAAGCACATTGAATTATTCTCATATTTAACATAATAAAATATTTAAATTAATTAAATAAAAAAGATAGAAATAGAAATTAGAGCATCTTTCAAAAATCAATCTGATAACATTTTTAATGTCAAAAAACATACACATAAATTATATGTGTACTAAGTATTATAGATTTTTTCTAGAATAACATTATTGATTGAATCTTTTGTCTGGGAATAAAAAGTATGCATTATTTTACATTTTTAACGTTTCGGGGCATTGATCCTCATCTTCAGAACTAAAAACAATATTTTTATATTAAATCAAAAATTTTCTTTTTCCAAATCCTTAGTTATAACCTAAAAACATATTACAAAAATTATACAATAATTTAATTTAAAATTACCTTCAATTGGTCCATATTTCAAGGAATGTAATCTTTCATGTCAACATAAAATATAAAAAATTTTAAACTATTCACTGTGCAATTAAAACATTATTAGCACTCCCTTTTGTCATACTTTAAGTTTTGAGACATATCTTAGTTGCTCTTTGGTCTTATTTATCAGTAGACTGTTTATAACAACAAACCTATTTATTACCTTCTTATATGCTTCCTCCGCTGTCCAAATATGTCATAAAAAGTTTTCTATCTTATTAGATTTTATTAAAATAAATTAATTTGTTTTTATTCTATTTATGATGTCTGCATAATGGCTATTTAGGTTATTTGTGTCAGTTTTATAATTTACACTTTTTCTACTATATTTTTGGGTTATATGTATTGCTTCCAAGATTTTTCTATTTTTCCTTATTTTTTGATTGTCTAATATTTTGGGCCTATCAAAATCATATTTATGCTGTGGAATTATGCTATGCTGCGGTAATACTGTCAGGTTAGTGTTTTTGCAATTAGATATATGCTGCTTAATTCTAGCTGAGTTTTTTTCGAAGTTTCCCCAATATATACCTTCTCACAATTTAGACAGTCTAAATTATACATTATAGTTTGTCTGTCACGTAAACAAAGAACCTAAATAATGTTTATGTAGACATCATAAACTGAATAAAAACAGATAAATTTATTTTAATAAAAACTAATAAGATAGATAGATAACTTTTTATGGCATATTTAGACAAAGGAGGAAGCATATATGAAGGTAATAAATAGGTTTGTTGTTATAAGCAGTCTACTGATAAATAAGACCAAAGAGCAACTAAGATATATCTCAAATCTTGAAGTAGGACAAAAGGGAGTGCTATTAATGTTTTAATTGCACAGTGAATAGTTTAATAATTGTTATATTTTATGTTGACATGAGGAAATATTACATGCCTTGAAATGTGGACCAATTGAAGGTAATTTTAAAATAAATTATTGTATAATTTTTTTAATATATTTTCATGTTATAACCAAGGATTTGTAAAAAGAAAAATTTTAATGTAATATAAAAATATTGTTTTTAGTTCTGAAGATGGGTATAAACGCCCCCAAAATGTTTAACAATGTAATACTTGATAATAAAAGTTACCAATTGTAATATAGATTGCCAAAAATTTCCTAATTAATTTAGAAAACAACTTCTTACTATAATCTATTAAATACCTATAAAAAGCATGCAGTAATATGGAATGATAGTTTTAATTATGTTTGCAATAAAACATTTTACTTGTTTTTAGTAATGCTCCTTAATTTTCTTCATTCTTTCAAAATTGCCTTTGATTTTCAGAAACAATTTACTGTTCAAGATTAAAAAAATTTAATTGTTTTTAAAAAAAGAAATTTCTAACTTCTCTTAAGCCATTTCCAAAGATCATAAAATAGCACACATCAACATTACTTCCTATGGCACACACATATTATAAATCAAGAATTAAAGAATGTCTATTAATATTTCGGAAAAATTACATCAATAGTAACAACATTAAATAATTTACTGTTATAAAAGATAAATTAATGAATATAATTTTTACCACATGGATTAAGGCAATAAACTAAAAATATATATTACGCGACTTGCAAAAAAAAATTCAGTCAATTGATTGACTAATTTGAACACAAACTTTAAATGCAAGAAAATTTTAAAAAATTGCAAGAATGAGCTGGGAAAATGGTATAATGGTTTATGAAAGAGTAACCGAAGGAAGTAACATTAATTCAAGGTCAAAGATTATTCTCTCCTTCAGCTTTCACAAACAAAAAACAATCAATGAAATAAGGAAACAATCTCATCAAATTATGAAACGTAGCTAAGAATATTTGAATATAAATGATCATTAAGACAATAACCAAATTTATTATTATATATAATAATAACTGACAAGACCTTATCGATTCATTACGAGATTAAGATACTTGTAACTAAGCATGCAATCATGGCACATGACTGTAGAAGGATATGGAAAACAAAAATAATCAATCAAGGAAATGCAACATTTTTTCCATTTTTAGAAGTTATAAGTTTAACTCAGCATATGAATGATGAGAAACAAACAAAACCTTAAATGCTGAATCATAATATATAATCTATTAATACTTTGAATAATTAATGTAACATTAAATATATAAAATTAAAAAAAATCACGTACCGAATATATCAAATTACATATTATTTAAAAGAAATTGATATTATACTGTTTTATTCAATAGCACACTGTTGTCTTTAGACCTGATAATTATAAGAATATTTTCAAGTATCTTGTGATTAAATCCAAGAACTTTTCTGAAGAAATATAACATCAGAATAGTTATAAAACTTGAACTGATAAAACAAACAATACTGTTTTTTATCCAGGTTTTTTAAAAACAATCATATTCAGTACCACAGGAAAAAGCTTTAAAAGAACATTAAATTAAAAAATAAAATTGTATAATAGATAAAAATTCTAATAAACAATACTTCATTTATCAAGCTAGTTATAAAATAAAAAATAATAAATTAAAAAACATTAAATGATATACGTTTCTTGAGAGGTTGTGTTTATTATTGATCAACCAACAATTTCATAACTACAGTAGCAGTCAAAAGTACAATAATTAATTGCACAATCCGAATTTGAAATGGCTTGAAATTCAAATTGGAATGAAATAATATTACAAAACTTGTTTGATGGAAACTTAATTTATTTAGACAGCTAATAAACTAAAAATGAACAATTAGATAAACTAAATCACTTCATAAATAAATAAGAAAGACAAAAGTATGTTTCAAAAGAATTTGCACAAGTTCATTGTTTGTTATATCCAATCGTTATGTTCCGAATGTTTTATATGAAAAATTAGAAGGACAATAATGTGGAAAAAAAATAAAATTAAAATTGTATTTGATATGAACTCGACCTGATAAAGCTGTCTAAATAAAAGAAGTTTCTATAAAAAAAAGTTTTGTAATTTTATTTCCACCCAACTTAAATTTAAAGCCAAAATTTGGCTTGTACAATTATTTTTGACTGCCACTGTAGAGAAATGCAGATTATATTTTAGAAACCACTTATGATATAAGGACTTGTATCTGATAAAATATGTTATCAGAAGCTCATTAACTTCTATATATTATATTAAATTACTCCGTTCGCTAAACTTTAAAGTCATATTGTCAGCTTCAGTACTTATGTATTAACCTAACTTAAATTATTATTAACTGATAACAATAAATAGCCTTAATGACAAGATCAACTTGAGAAGGATAAATAGGAAAAATACAGATTCTAATGAAGTCTACAGTACACCCTCTGAAATTCAACTGATTGCATTATTCCAAACTTTTAAAGAATTTCGAGTATGAAAGATGTAAAAAAAATCTGCATGTTACAGAAAACTGATATTTTTTATTCTAATTGAATAATAAATACCTTACAGTAGAATAACATTTACTTTTTAAAGATTAGTTTCAGAACATTTTTTATACTTACTACATCAATACATTAATCTTTTGTTTTTGAAAACAGTTTTATTGTTAATGCTATTATCTGTCAATAACTGAATCAGATATTACCGGATCAATGAGGGTGTACTGTAAATAGTTTTCATCATTGATAATTTTTATCAGAAAATTTAAGAAAAAATAATTCAATAAATTTAAATATTTACAAGTATAAATTAAAGAATTAAGTAAACAATTATAATAAACAGAGTTCTTTGGTTAGCAATTGAAACAGTCTTATAATTCATATTCTGTTCTACATACTACACTATGATTATAATATCCTCCTTATAACAATAATACCACTGTAAAATGGCACAAAAAATACAGTATGCAAAAACATACAATAACTTTGCAAGTTTCCATCACAGAAACGCATATTGTGCTACGAATCATATGTGCTTCAAAAAACTTTCATCATGACCATTTCAAATCTTCATTAAGATTTGATTTATAAATTTAAAATTTTTTTTTTATGTTTCTCAATTAAATTAATGAAAAAGGATCTATTTAAGAATATAATAATAATAATAATAGTAATAAAAATAAAAGAAAGTATAATTATTACATCACAAGGCTATACATACAAATGAAAAATATATTAGTATCTTTGAATTAGTTTAAATTAAGCACTACTGGATTTTCTCACAGATTAGGCCTAATTATCAAAGCAGTGTCAGTCTTAGTTTGGGTTAATAGGTAGAAAAAATATGACTAAATCTCACCAAGGTAAGTCCGCTTATTAATTATCTTTGTCTTCTAACATAAATTTATCAGGCTTAACTTATTAAAACTTTTATTCCTTTTAATTTGTCTAATCACGTTAAAAGTTAAATAATTAAAAATTCAATAACAAATAATCAGTTAGTCTATTATAACAAGTATGCTCAACATTAATGATTTTGTTTTTATTTTATTATTTATATATATTTTTTAATGGTTATATTATATGATAAACGTTTTCACTATTTTAAAAGTAAGGAGACATAGATACTTAATAAAAATTGCTGTCTCTAAACAAAAAATATTACACAAAATACAAATTATTGTACAAAGAACAAAAACTATAAGTAAGGTTATCACTAGTTCTAAGTAAGATTCAAAATACTTAGTCCTCAATACGAGGTTATTGAACACCTTCTTCTTTAGTAAGGTTTTATTGTCGAGTACTTTAAAAATACTTAATTGAGATTACTTATTCATTTTCAACTGTAGCAATAGAACAGTACTTATGTACAAGTGCAATTTTATAGTGAAAATTGGCTGGATATTAAAAAAAATATTACAGTAATATTCCTAACAAGTTTAATCCCAAAAAGCGTTGAAATTTATTGGTAACATATTATCTCAAATTTTAGAAATGCGCGATTATAAACAACTTTAAACACTAGCCATCTTTTAAATTCTTTAAAAAGATGAAAACTCCTAGCCATAGATTACACATTGAAATGATACTATAAATGTCTGACTGAATCGTTTTAGAGAGAGCAATAAATATTATTATTCAAGAAACCAGAAAATAAGCACAATATGTTATTCCTGAAAGAAATTTGCAAAATAAGTTTCTTTTTGTTAATAAATACTAAGAAAAGTGTACATATACTTTTTAATCAACCCATTGCAAAATAAATTGCGTAATGGAACAATTTAAAATAACAAAAAACTCAGGTTACCTCAAAGAGGTAGGCAGGTTATCCATAAAGGATCAGACAGGTATATCATGAGCCATGTCAGATAAAAAGGTAATTCAAGTATTGGCTTCAAGTGTAGTCTCTTTTGACTCATCGAGCGCTTGGTCCCAGTTGAATTCAGTTCTGCCGGGAAGCCTTCCAAGATTCGCAAATCTTTCTTCAAACATCGGATCTCTGGATTTTAATTTATTGAATCTCCTATTTATATAAAAAAAAAAATTAAATCATATCATTCATTGATGTCATTACATCCATTTAGTAGCCAATATAAATATAAAGACTTCACACTTCAACAACAAAAACCGTTCAATGAACACTATAGTTTTGTCTTGGTGATTGATAGAATTTTGGTTGGGTGTAACTAGTAATAAAATATTTTTTATTATAGTTCAAACATAACCTGGACCTGGAAGTCCACCACTGTTTGCATACTCCCCTCTCTCCAAAAAAGGCTAACTGCCATTCATACTGAAAGGAAAAGGAGACATCTACAACAGTAATGAAAGAATGGAGTGACTCATATACTTGCCATAAATTTGTGCTTGACAAAGACAAAAGGTAAAAGATTGGTTGGAAAGTCATTGTAATGAGATAGGTTGTTGATCTGACTAATTATATAATTAATTATAATAATGTTTTAGAATTAAGAAACCAAATTTGGTGTTATTAATTACCAAATATTAGCTATCCAAAATAATTCTCTCATCAAGTCCAAACCTTACAAATACAAAACATCAACTGATTTAAAATACTTACTTGTACATAAGATTTTGAGCAAACTCATACAATTCAATGTCAAGAGAATTTAATTCTTTTATCTTTTGTAACTGATGTGGCTTCAAAGTAGAGAGTGTAGAACTTGAAAGTGTTGCATTATGTTGCTCAAAAGGTATAGCAAATCGTAAGTTAAAGGTTTCTTCAAATACATACTGGCCAATCTGAAAAATGAAACATTTTATAATAAAATAAAATAAAAAAGAAACAGAAAATTTCATTATTTATAAATTATCTTATTCTGATAATTTAAAAAGACTAAAGGAAAATATAATTTATAAATAAAGAAAATGATGCCTAATTACACAAGAAACTTATCCCAACAATATTATCAAATTAATAGATGTCTTTCTTATAGGTCTACCTCTTCTCGACCATCTAATTATGTCAACAGATAATAATAATAGAATATATATTTTGTGAATTTGGTAACAAAGAACTTACAGACAGGCACTGTTAGAGGTACCTGATTATCTTAAATTGCTAGAGGTACCTGATTACCTTAAATTGTTCCTGATAGATTGCTTGATCAATGCTTACTCTAATTACCTGATTTATTTTCTCAGGCAACAAGATAAGGCACTCATCTGAATGCCTGACTTTATTCAGGAAGGGTCTATCAAATAGACCCTTATCTATCCTGAAAATTTAGTATTCCAATACACGCTTGTTGATAAAATAAACCATTGATTCACTGAAAACTAGGCTTTCTCACTGTTCACACCATAAATATTGCAAATAGTATTAGTGTTTAATTTTATTACACTTAGTTTTTATTAATTTATTTAATCTCGATTTGTTTTGAGAATTTTTAAAAGAAATTTATGTTTTATAATTAGTTCATTCTGGTCATGATTAGTGTTTTCTGAACATTGGAAAGCAGTTAGGGATCAATCATTATAATAGCAGACATATGTTTTAATTATCAGCTGTTACTAACTTGCTCCGCTTTTATGTTGTAAGCATTGACTTATTGATCAAGAATTTTGTTACCTAAAGAGAAAAGAGCAGACATGGGCCAAACAACATTTTGAACACTTTAAAAGGTTTTTTGCTGCTTCTAGAATCTCACACCAACTAATTTTTCTAATTAGTTGTTCACTTAATTTTCCACATAACAACTGCACAAACTATTAAAGATTCTGGTCTATAGCAGGAAGGACTAATTTCAGTAAAACTTAAGAGATAAGGAAACAAATTTTGATTGACAAGGAAATATAAAAGCTGATAGAGGAGACCAAAACTCAACACCAGATTTTTATGGTGAAATAACCAACAGCTAGTCACCTAGTAATAGTACTAATAGTACTAGTAGTAAAGTACTAGTAATTATAATAATCAAAGACTAACCGAACCCGAAGGTTTGATAACGATACTAACATGCTCAGTATTACTAGTAATAGTAATTTAATAACATCCAATAAAGTAAAGATAAGGGCCAATCCATACCAAAGGGTTCAAAATAAATTAATTTGGTTCCTTGACCTTTTTTAATTTTTTTTAATATTTTGTATGTTGATTCTTCGATATTTCTAGAGATAAAAACAGTTGAGGGAATTGTTTGATTCTTTGACCGTTAATAAATTACAAACGGTAAATTACAAGCAGCCATTTTTCGTTTTTTCTACTAGCCAATTTCAGTAAATGCAAGCATCAACAGTTTCGTGGATAGTTCAAAAACTATATGACTTATAAAGATCAAACAAACATCATTTTAAAAGTATTGCTTTAAACTAAAAAAACTTATGCTTAGAACACTTAATGTATTCCTACTATTAATATTTCAAAAATTGGCCTGAAGTTTAATGCTCAAATTAAAAAAAAATCCGTTTTAAAACAATTTTTTCTATGAGAAGGAATTCTATAAGTAATTTACTACTAAGTGCAGTAGATATCCCCCATAGGAAGTCAACCAGAATGAATATCAATCCTACTGAAATGTATCTCTGTTTTTTAATGATCTCTTTTTTAATTTGAAATTTTTCAATTTTTTCAAAACTTTTATTTTAATATGTCCGATGGTACTGGAGTTGAAAATCTGAAATTCACTAAAGTTACAGTGTTTTAGAAGAGGATTATGGTTAAAATAAACATTATTTGTTTATTTGCTTGGTTAAAGTTCAGTAAATGTTAGAAAACATGATAAGCAAACGTAATTAATTTATTCCAAGCAAAAAATATTCGTACTAAATTATAAAATAAGATATTTACTTAATTTTATATCAGATTAAAAATGGCATATTTAATTAGATAAAATTATATTTATTATTGTTATCTGAATTGTTATAGCACTGCAATCTTTTTCTGTTTTTACGGCCTACATTCAGGACCTCAAGCATTATTTGAAAAATCAGTAAATGTCAAAGTTTGGGTGCTAACTTACGAAGGGGACCAAGTTACGATTATTAATCAATAAAAAAATTATTACATGACCCAGCTAAAACACTTCAATTACTCAGGCATTAAGTTTGCACGTGTTTTTGCCCTTTTTCTAACAATTACCGAACTTTAACCAAACAAATAAACAAGTACATAAGCCTCTTCTAAAACACTTACTTTCGATAATTTCAGGTATTTAATTCCAGTCTCATCAGAGGTATTACAGTTTAAATAAAAAATAAAAAAATGGAAAAATTTTAAATTTTAAAAACTCATAAAAATCCAAGGATACATTTAGTAGGATTGATATTTATTCTGGTTAGGGACCTACCAAACACACGAAGAGATAAGTTGTTTAAAGCACTCTTTCTTAGCAACTATGCATGGGTGAAATTCCAAATCAGAGCCTGAACATGGTGAAATCTGATTTGCTGAGGCTATGTAGGTGGCCTTCCCGTCCTGGAGGACCTTCCTCTTCGAGATGGAACTAGCCCACAGAAGGAGCCAAAATGTAAATGAAACAACTGCTGTATTAAGGTGATAGAATCGTTATTCTTGAAGAGTGTGTCAATGGCAAATGCACAGAGTTCATGGATACAATGCTCTATTGTAACTAAACTTTCACAACAGGAAAAGGGAATGAGACCAACCCTTAGGACCACCTTACCACCCTCTACGTACATTAATAAACCATTAGGTTTGACTGCCGGACCCTGTATATCAATTTGAGTTTCTTTTCATTTTCCCTGCTTACATTATAAATAAATTTGTGAAATTCTGATTTTTTTTCAGTATTTTTCTTACTGCTTCAAATTCATGGGTTTTTTTTTACCATGCTCATAGATTTTTCCTACTCATAGACACTCTATTAATATATCTACTACCATTGGTTATACATAGTCCATTCAAACAACATAAAATTTACCTACAAAATAGAGTCTGGAATGTATAACAGAAAATTACTAGAATAAAAGATAGGTTACCTTTTGATACTCAGTTAGTGCAAAAAATGCCATGGCTGCTAAGTTTCTCTTAGCACTGGCCAGCATAACCCGATTTCTCTCAAGCAGAGACATATAAGACATATTATAGCAGCCAACTAAAGCCAAATCTGCCATCATTCTTGTTTGTCTGAAATTTAAATTATTATATATAATTTTTTTTGACATTATATATATATATATATATATATATATATATATATATATATATATATATATTAATTGAGGGTGAGAAGTGCAAAACTCCTAAGTTTCATTTTTTCAAATTATGATGTAAGTAATTTTGCAGTACAGTGGTCGCTGGATGAAGAGAGTTTTGTAGCAACTATCGATTTTTAAACATAAAAAAATAAAGTAAGGTATCAGTTTAGACCGATTTAAACTCTTCAACACAAATGAGTAATTAATAACTATTGCTATCTCGATGTTAATACAAAATGGAAGTAAGGTTCACACTCTCATATCATTAATTAATTAAATTGTGATAGTTTATCAATGATCGTGATCAAGGGATTTAAAGTATAATATAAAGAATTCACAAAAATTTTCAAAGAAAGCCAATTTTTATTTCATGAAATCTGGTTTATCTCATCCTTTACATTCCTATTGCAAGGGAATATTATTTAATTATGATATCTTATAGTTAACAAATTTCATTCATACTGACTGATCCAAATATGGATTGGCATTTCAATAATCTGAAAACGAAAAAATGGATGAAGATATTTTCAAAGAACAGTAATTCACACAATGGTGAAGATGATATTTGCTGGGACCACAGCTCCATAACTGAGTTCAAGTCTTCTCCAGTAGCCTCAATCTATTCAATACTACTTCCAACCAATGGTGAGTTGAATCCTCATGTTCATATCCGCATTATCTGATCATCGTCATCATCATCATAATTTTAGTTTTCCAACTCATTTTTTTTTTTTTTCAGGCAATCCCTCAGCCAATACTTCCCTAATAATATGCCCCTCAACACTCTAAGGAAGACCAGGCTGTCCTGGAAGCACAAGACGAAATATTAAACAAAGCATGTTTCACCTGTCAGATTAGAAGCACTTCAATTCTACCGTATAATAGAGTAATTCTCTATACTCTGTACCTTAATAAATACAATAACTTAACTTAGATAAACATATAAGAGAGTCAAAACTAAGATGGTCAAATAAAGTCAAAAGAAAAGTAAAAAGAAAGTTTCCGAAAAAGAAATTCAAAAGTTTTTGAGTTTTAGAATAAAATTGATAAGTTTGTAATGGAAATGAATTCTGTAGTGGTATTAAGAAGAAAGCACACCAATGCACAGTGGTTCATAAACCCTGATTTCGTGGCCAAAAGTCAAAAAATTATTCTGGTGCAGTGCAAACTTTTAGTGGTGGAAAGATTTCTATATTAACCAGCTAATACCAAATACTTGTCAAAACATGAAAGGATTAGATCCTATTTTTGTAGCTCCTTCTTTCTCAAATTCAACATCAATTAATATTGACAAATCGAGTGAGAACGTTTGAAAGTGTATTATTCTCTAACTGTGTGATTTATAATAAAAAATTAATTCTCTTTCTTTTCCCCACTAGATGGAGTCACCAGGTAAGTTGTTTTTTAATATTGATTCTGTAATGAAGTAATAATTTTTGTTTTTTATCTAGAGAAAGATTTTCCTTCAGTATGTGTATGGGTGTCTTGGTATGGGGAACTGTCTCTGGTTAGTGTCTTTTTTGAATCTGGATGTGAGATGTGCTGCATTTTGTTCTGTATATAGGTTTTTTTTTCTTTCTCTCCTTCTGTCAGGTAGAGAACAGAAGGAGAAGGAATGAATAGCTTTAGCCAAATTTCAGAAACAGCAATGATACAGTAAAAGTTTTGGGTGAAATATTATAGGAATTCGTCATAATGAGCAGATAGGGACTGGAAATTAACATGACAGATGGTTAGGACACTAGATACGATGGAGAGAAGATGGGTAAGTCTACAGTAATTGATGGGAAGAAGCTGTAGTTAAAATCATATAATGAATAAAATAAATAATTACTGATAGAATAATAAAAAAATACAAATAAAATAACAAAACCCGGTGACATCCACTTGATGATATAGAAGGATCAATCTAATTAGGGATTGATAAATTATTTGCCACTTCTATTATTTTGCTTTTATTGAAAACTAGTTTCGAATGTTATACATTCATCTTCAGTTCTAAAACCACACAAAAATTAAAAAATCAGCAATTCAAAATCCAGTTTGGTATTACACATATTAAATTAAGTGTTAATGTAATACATATTTCATTAATTTAATATGTATAATATTACCAAACTGTATTTTCAATTGCTGATTTTTGAATTTCTGTGTGTTTTTAGAACTGAAGATGAACGTATAACATTAGAAACTAGTTTTCAATAAAAACAAAATTATAGAAGTGGCAAAAAATTTATCAATCCCTAATTAAAATAACTAAAGATGGCGTATTACGAAAAGTATAAGAAAATGAGAAAATTATATACATAACAATAAAAAAAAAAATTAATATGTATGGAACCATAACACAAAGCATTAGAGTTGGAAACCATAACACATAGCATTAGAGTTGGAAACCTTTGGGATATGCAAATTGCGACCAGTGAGTTGATGTGAACCTAGAGGCCAACAAAAGACGTCGAGATCTTGGGAACGGTCGATCCAATCACTGGATGGCCATCATCCTACCGCTCGTGAATCACACGTACTTTAATTTATCTGCAGACCCCTTCTGTCGAGCGAGCCAGTACATTTGTCTGTTTGCAGAAGACATTTCTTCTCCGAAATATATTCGGTGAGAGTCATTCTTCCTACCAGCCAATATTTCGGGTAGAAAAGTCTCGCTTTGTCTTACTTCTCTGAACAAGCTCGTCTCGCATTGACTGCCTTACAAAGCGAGCGATTACTGGAGGCGGACTGGAATGCTTTGAATCTCCACTGATCTGCAAAGCAGCTCCTGCTCCGCCTAACTTAGTCGAACCTCGAGTTCTCCTACTCGATGTTTCAGGGTCCTGTTTTCGGTAGAGAGGTCCTCCAAATGCTTGGCCTGGCTCTTAAGGTGGGTTTCTATTTTGGAAAGTCTCTCATTTAACTCAAAACAGAGTGCTCACTGGCTTGTTGTAGGCTGGTCTTGGTCGGAGTAGCTCGTTTTCCACTGGCTGAGCCAGTCTTTTTTCCTTGAATACACTGCGCCTGTGCTTAAGAAAGTCTTAAGTGCCTCTATATCTTAATCATTTAGATTGAAGCGTGGACCTTTATACTCAAAGGCTTAGGGATTACTTAGCGCTCAAGAAGCTGCATCACAGAATAATTCGAACTTTCTTCTCTGATTTTTAGCAAATATATATAAAAACGTGGGTCTACAATCACGTTCATTTCTAAAATTTGCTGGTCCGACACATGGTTGGACCTGCATGTCATTGATTCACTGTAGAACCTTTTCTCCTCTTCTCAATTGCCAGCTCCATTCCTGTTCTCTCATGACCTAATCCAAATATCATACACTATCCAAACTCCAGCAATTTCTCCTAAAACCATAACTTTCCGCAAACTTGACACCCCCACCCATGAAAGCATCTAACCCGACCTGGAAACCCTGAACTGGAGTGAAATCTATTACTGTCCTTCTACTGATTCCATGGTTGACATCTTCACATCTAATCTTATCAGTAACCTTGACGCCCATGCCATAGATGCTTCAGAAGCACAAGGCTAGCAGATACAATTTGACACAGACAACAATCAGGCAAGCGAAATCCAATTACTTTCATGAAGCCCTTTCCTCTACTCCTGACTCTAAATCAAAATGGCACCTGTTTCGCAAACTCTGTCTCTCTATGCAAATACTCTTCTTCCTCATTAGTCATTCAAGTCTCAACTGATGAATTAAACTCATGCTTTTTATCTGGCTCCTTCATCAGTTCTCAATCCTCTTCTTCCCACTTTTCTATAGTTCCATCATTTAACTCCAGTAATTTTTATTTTTCCGACATCTCTCCTACTGACCTTATTTCCTCCATAGTAAAATCTCATATGAATTCCACAGACTTTGATGGAATACCCGTCAAATTGTTAAAATTATGCCTTCCCAAAATCTTGCCGGTTCTTCTGTTCATATATAATTTTTCCCTCCAAAATTCAGTATTTCCTAACACCTGGAAAAAAGCTTAAGTCCAGCCCATCAACGAAACCTCCAATCCAACATCTCTTAAAGACTATCGCCCAATATCTATCCTTTCTAACCTTTACAAATCTCTAGAAAGAATAGTCCAGTCGCAAATATCTAGTTTTCTCAAAAATTCCAAACTACTTGATCCCAATCTGGTTTCCGACCCGGCTTCTCCACATAATATGCCCTCATCAAAATCACCAGTGATATGCATACCGCTATGGATGAAAAAAGCTAACAGTACTAATACTCCTTGATTTCTCTAAAGCTTTTGATTTCCTGCACCATTCTATCATCTTTACTAAACTAAACTCTCTATTCTTGTCCAATATTTCTGTTCTCTGGTTTCAATCTTTCCTTTCCGATCGGACTCAAGCAGTCACCATTCCTAATCAATCCCTATCTTCCTTCCTTACTCTGTCCTCAGGAGAAGCCCAAGGTTCTAGTATTTCCTATCTCATTTTCATTTCCTATATCAATGATCTTCCCGATTCAATCCACCACCTTTAAGCCAATGACTTCCAAATCTATTTATCCATTCTTCCTTCTGAGTAATTAGTTGCGCTTGCCAATATTTCGGAAGACCTAGATAGTATCAGTGCCTGGGCAAACCTGAATAAATTAATAATAAGTGAAACACAACAAAAACTCAGACCATTCTTATTGGTTCCAATTCCTTTCTAAGATCCAACATCGCTTTCCCTAATTTATTCCTAAATGATCACCCTATCGCTTTCAGCTCTTGTGTCAAAAACTTAGGGATTACTATTGACCAAACCCTTTCTTGGAAACTTCATATTGCCCAAATTTCCCGAAGGTCAATAAGTACTCTAAAATTATACCATCATTCCCGCCATCTTCTTCCACAACCCACTCCATAAGCTCCTTATATCCTCACTCATTTTCTCCCACTTTAACTAAGGCTACCCGATATACTGAGGCCTCCTCGGTTATACTTGAGGACAGACTGAAGCGTATCATGAACTGCTTTTTAAGATTTGTTTTCGGTACCTCGAGGCAGTCTCATGTATCACACCTTTACAGCGAGTTAAAGTGGTTCTTCGCCTCTATTTGTAGGCAATATTTCCTTGGATCTTTCCTATACTGAACCATCAACTCCCAGCACCCTTCCTACAATTACAGCCTCCTACAATTCAAATCCTCTGTCCACTCACAAGAAAGAAGATCGCGCCTTTCTAACCTCTATATCCCTTTCCACAGAACCAAAACATTCGAATATTCCTTTCTTGCCCGCTCCATTGTCCTCTGAAAGTCCCTTCCTTCTAATATCCGACATTCTTCTTTTCTCACCTCATTCAAATTCCACCTTTTTCAGCACCTCCTCATTTCCCTTAAAAATGCTGTCTAATCATGAAATTTAAATTCAAGATCAATATCTTGATTAGTTGTAAATAATTGTTTCAATTACTATATAAAGTTTTAACTCTATGAATTATTTCATTATTTCTATACTGTTGAATGAAATTCTGTTTAGAAGTGAGACTTTGTTATTAATGTTGTTTTAACTCAGAATTGTTCTATTATTTTTATATTTTTATTTTCTAAGTTTTTTTTTTCTTTTCATTTTTTTGTCAGTAAAATTATTTTTATTATATTTTTTTTTCAGAAGAATATTCTTTTTTTTCGTTACTTACATGCTTTAATTGAGATAATTGTAAGTAATATGCGTATCCGTCTGAGCGGTCTAAATTAATTTTCTTTTTGTCAAAAAAAATAACTTTCTACCAATAGTAGTCATTTTCCAAAATGTGGGTTTCTACTAATTTGGCACAGGCTAGTTTGTGGTTAAGTTTCAGAGATGGTTTACGTTTTAGTTTTCTTTGGACTATGTTTTCTGTTTTTTTAAGGAATGTCTGAACAGTGCAGACAGAAACATCAACACCAGTCTTTTCGGTAATGGCTTTTGTAATAAAAAAGCTATTTGAAGCAACACGCAGGATGTACACCATGTCCAATCTTCCAGAGCTATATCCTCTTCCCTTGTCATCACCTATTCTTATTAACTTTGATAACGATGAAAAATATATTTTATGTGTTAGACGATTTCATGAAAGCTCGTTCCTTCCTCACTGAGCACTTGAACCAACCATCGCTCCTCATCTGAAAATCTCTTTCCTTTGGGCATTTTAAAAAACTTTGAATTGCTTCAAATAAACACTCTACTTAATCACTGTACAGCGAATACTGAATAATCATTGACAGTTACAAAACAAACATAAAGAAAATGTGTGCATAGAATTCTATCACTGCTAAATAAAAACATGTATGTTTATTTAATGTATATTTGTAAAAGATTATCAGATCAAGCCATTATCTGCATTAAATTCGTTTAATATCATGAACCACAAAAAAATTTTTGTACCATACTAAGCAGGTTTAAAATTAAATCAAACTATTTTCATGAATGAAATTAAATTAAATCCCTTCACATATAGTGTTTTTATATTTATTTAATATTTGTGCATAATAATTTGATCAAATATAAAGCATCGACAGGGTGAAAATAAATGTGAATTTAAAAATTAGGTGACTCTCTCAATCAGCTACTATTAACAATACCAGTACCTCCAATAATGGTTTTAACCGACTTTTTCCCCAAAAATGTGAATACACAAAACAAGAAAATACATCAGACATTAAAACAAATAGAGACGAAGAATCACTTTAACTCGCTGTAAAGGTGTGACACATGAGACTGCCTCGAGGTACCGAAGATAAATCTTAAAAAGCAGTTCATGATACGCTTCAGTCTGTCCTCAAGTATAACAGAGAGGCCTCAGTATATCGGGTAGCCATAGTTAAAGTGGGAGAAAATGAGTGAGGATATAAGGAGCTTATGGAGTGGGTTGTGGAAGAAGATGGCGGGAATGATGGTATAATTTTAGAGTACTTATTGACCTTCAGGAAATTTGTGCAATATGAAGTTTCCAAGAAAGGGTTTGGTCAATAGTAATCCCTAAGTTTTTGACACAAGAGCTGAAAGCGATAGGGTGATCATTTAGGAATAAATTAGGGAAAGCGATGTTGGATCTTAGAAAGGAATTGGAACCAATAAGAATGGTCTGAGTTTTTGTTGTGTTTCACTTATTATTAATTTATTCAGGTTTGCCCAGGCACTGATACTATCTAGGTCTTCCGAAATATTGGCAAACGCAACTAATTACTCAGAAGGAAGAATGGATAAATAGATTTGGAAGTCATTGGCTTAAAGGTTGTGGATTGAATCGGGAAGATCATTGATATAGGAAATAAAAAGGAGATAGGAAATACTAGAACCTTGGGCTACTCCTGAGGACAGAGTAAGGAAGGAAGATAGGGATTGATTAGGAATGGTGACTGCTTGAGTCCGATTGGAAAGGAAAGATTGAAACCAGAGAACAGAAATATTGGACAAGAATAGAGAGTTTAGTTTAGTAAAGATGATAGAATGGTGCAGGAAATCAAAAGCTTTAGAGAAATCAAGGAGTATTAGTACTGTTAACTTTTTTCATCCATAGCGGTATGCATATCACTGGTGATTTTGATGAGGGCATATTGTTTGGAGAAGCCGGGTCGGAAACCAGATTGGAGAGGATCAAGTAGTTTGGAATTTTTGAGAAAACTAGATATTTGCGACTGGACTATTGTTTCTAGAGATTTGTAAAGGTTAGTGGGTATATATGTTAAGGTTAGTATTATAATGTTAGTATATATATATATATTTGGAATTTTTATGACCAAATTACCAAACTTATAACTCTTAACTTTCCAATTTTAACTCTCTTCATGGTCTATAATGTGATTGAAGCTTTGGAATGTCAGTATTTTCCAAGGATAAACATCTAAATATATGAAATAAGATTGCTTATAATTTTAGAATTAATAATATTTAAAACAGGAGCCCAGAAAAGTATGCCTAAGGTTTTTTCATTATTTCCTCACCTTGTTGATTTTCCATATTGTTTGCAATTTTACCTGACTCGGACGAAAATCTTTTTCTCCCACACAAAAACACAGACCATTTTGCAATGAGACTTGGTTATTTGGGCTCTAGGGACCTTAAAATGTGCATATCCTTTGAAAAATAGAATTCAGAATTTTTCATGATCATAGTACTTCCCCTTACTAAATATTTCATATATAAGCAAGGAAAAATAAAATAAATACTTAAAAACAAAAAATATTTGTCTAATCTTGTCTTATAAATTGTGCCTTTCTTTAATTTAATAAAAACTAAAGCCTGAAGAAGTACCAACATTACTGATACCTAGTTTCAGTATATTTCTACATAAAACAAAAACTACTTGTCCAAATAAAAAAACTAAAAATTGCTGAAAACTGACAATCTTGAAAAATAGTGCATCATATTTCGTTAAAAAAAACAGCCTAAAGTCTGAAAGTAACCTATCTAAAATAAAGAAAATTTTTTTTATGAAACTGGCAAAAATAAAGCGCAAGGAATTTTAATTTATTAAGTTAATATAAGTTAATTTTTTAAGGGCCATTCCACATCAAATCAAGCAATAAGAAAATAATTTTAGACCCGAGTGAAACTTGATATTTGTGTTCTATGCATAAATATAATCAAAAATACAAAGTTTCAATTATGTTCACTTTTGGTTTTTGAATTATACATAAAAACAAACAGAAAAACATTGTTTTTAAATTTTCAAAAGCCTATAATTCAGAGACTATTTGTACTGCAAATCTAAAATTTGTGCCATTCTCTTTAGAATTACGAATGGTAAACTTATGAATGTGAAAATCACTACTTTTGGGGGGAGCAAAAGAATAGTTACATTCTTCAGTTTATAAGGAACGATTTTTATTATTATAATTTTCTTTATTGTTGTTTTACTTTTTTCTTATAGTTACACGTGTATTTATTGTTTTACTATTATAATAATACAGATATCTGTTACTTTAACATGGAAGCTCCAGACTTTCAGAGGTTTTCTGTAAAAATGCAACTACGACTTCAGCACCTTCTAATGCCGTAATAGATTTGTTCAATACAGGCTGTATCAACCGAAATACTATCCAAAAATAACAAAAACAAAAAATTGAATTATTCACATTCTTAAGTTTTAACATGGAGCCAAGGATATACTTAATGTGTATAATATGAGAAAATATACACCAAATTTTATTACTGTATCCTAATACGATAAGTCCAAAAAAAGTTTTGTGGAAGCTAGGTCAGCAATTAATGGCTCACTAATGCGGTAGGTATGGTGAATAACTTAGAATTGCAGTCTGTATAATGAATTTTATCAAGCAACACTTCTTGCCAAGTTTAAAGAATAAGAAAATAATCCCTTAACTATTGTTAGACTCTAGTAAATTATTATAATAGTTTTTATGAATGATAACCAACAGATGTAAAAAATTGTCTCTCAAAAACAAAATCACATATATGCAGACTAAATACAGTACATCTCACATCAACTGTCTAATAAGATGCATCAACTAGATACAATATATTACCCTAAGACATCCAATCACTATAATCACTTGGATAACTATGCTCAACAGTATCATCTAACTCCTCAATTACATTCAGCCCACTTTGGGCAGGGGAAGAGGGAATGAAAAGACTTCACTTGCATTGTTCTTGCTCCATTTTTTGTGCAGAAGTCAAAGGGCCAAAAGAGTGGAAGGGAGTGTTTATTTCCACCTGTGCTTCTTAGTAGACTATACGCAGTTCTTCAAGTTAGTTCACTATATTATCCTTGCATTTATATTCTTTTTGGTCCAGGCAGATTGGATCAATGAGCTAAGTTTAAAATTTTTGGAACATTACCCCAGTGAGAGACTTTTGAGGGATTAAAGTGATAAAAATCATAAAATTAAATCTCAATTACATGATATTAATATGAAGAACTGATATCATCCACCATCTCCTTTCATAATGTAATTTAACTGAGGAGACACAGCGCTGATGCTGCTTCAACGTCCTCCATTGCTCGAGGTCGAAATGGAACTGCCAAGTATCCTCATACTTATATAGGTATAGGCAGAAGTTAGGCAGGTATAGGTATAGGCAGAAGATAAAAACTCAACTCTCTGATACTGCCCCAGAAGTATATAGGGAAACAAACAAGGCAGCACGAGGAGCAGTGGCAATAGCTGAATGTAACACAGGAATAAGAGTACGTGATTGGAAGTCTTGGAATGATGTACTGTCTGTAGTTGATGCTTCTTTTTAGATTGCTGATGTGAGATATGCTGCATGCTTAGGCTGTATATATGTGAATTTATTTTTTCTATCCTGATGATCCCAGAATGGGCAAAATATTGACTGGTTAGCAATTTACAAGTATTTTAAAGACTTGAGGCTTTCTGTTTGAAATCTTCTAATAATTAGTTTTATATAGCTTTGTAGCCAATTTACTTCAACGGATATGAAGTTGGAAGATAAATAAATTTACTTTTCCTAATGTATAAATATATATGTATAAAATATGTATACACATAACAGAAGGATCCTAGCAGGAAACAGAATATTTTAACTTTGACACTTAATAAGGAGTAATCTAATATGCAAAAATATAGTTAGCATGTACAAAACCCTAATCAGATCTGTTGTCATATATGAAGGTGAAACCTGGGTGCTGCAAGGAATGTATATGTTGAAAGAGGAAAAATAAAGAAGCATATCTTTATAACAATCTTCGCCTGTCAAATGTAATAAGAATGATCAGGCTGAAATGGTATGGCCATGTCAACCAAATGAATGAAGACAGGCAGGTCAATTAAGGTGAAGGTAGAAGAAGCATGCGGCAGACGGGCATCCATATCTGAGGACGGAGCCCTGTAGTAACAGATATTGAAGCAGACCAAGGACCACTTCGGTCTGTAGCACCAGCAGAAGAAGACATAAAAATATATAGACGCAGGCTTAGATAGATCATAGCTAGTTATTAAATAAAAACGGGCTATATTAAAGAATACAGAGACAACAGATTCAACACTATTTTAATAGTTTTAAGTCCAAATTTAATATTCAACTACTTCTTCCCTTGTAAGAGACTGGACTAGAAAACATTTATATAAGGAAGAGAGATTTATGCTACGAAAAACCAATTTTTCCTAAGTTATATAATTTATACAAATATAAATAGAAAATATATCTTTTGGGAAATTACGAAACATCTTAAAATCGAAAGATTAGTTTGGTAAAGTAAAGGAACATATTAAATTAGACCCGCTGATATTTTGAAAAAACATGTCACCATTTTATAGACTTTCTAGGGTAAATAGTTGTGAAGCTATAAACTTTTAAATATTTCAAAACATATCCAAAAACAGTCAATTTTTTAAAGTGTATAATTCAAAAACTAAAAATGGGAACACTCTGAAACTTTACATTTTTTTTTTTTATCCTAACTCAAAATCATTGATTTTTGAGACTTAAAGTTCCAAACCATTGGTTGATTTTATATGGAATGACCCAATAGGAACCTAATTGCAAACCTGTTGTGAGCTAGATTCGTTGGGCAAGCCATGAATTCGTCCAACGTAACACCTTTCCAAGATTCTCCAGAATAACATAATGGAAGCTCAACAGAAGAAGCCTCTCTGCCACCACACCAATGACGAGAATGTTTCCAAGTTGCACCTCTCAGTACATGTCTAAATTCAGACAAGTACCTTGAAATTGGTTCTCTCAATAAGGTAATATAGAAATACCTGGAAATTTTTTATTTCATTATAACTTTTCATAATTTAACAACAAATAACTAAAAAATAAATATTAATAATAAATATTCCGAACCTTCTTTTCACAGAATCACCCTCATTTTTATCAAATTCTGAATCAACACAGCTCGTTAACTCTGTCCAATCTGCATGAAGCCCACATTTCCATCCAGTTGAATACCTACTAAACAACCAATTTTCATTTCTGTTGGGACGAAAACAATAACATCTCTTCTTTTTCCGTTGACAAGTGCATGGTCTCTGTAAATCCAAATCTTGAACCAAATGCTTTCCAAAAGATGTTCCTCCAGTTTTCTGAATATGCAGAAAGACCATAACATCATGTCCATTCATATCAAACAGAAAATTTTCATTCAGCACGTCATCATAGCTAAAACCTGGATTGGAAGATTTGGAATTATAAGGACTTGAATGTAAACTCAGTGGCTTCCCTAAGTTATCTTGAACTGGGAATTTCAAAGATAATTCCGACCAAACAGGTTTTTGAGGGGTAAGAGCACAGACTTGGTCAGAGCAAAAATATCCAAAATAAATAATACCCGTTAGGGCTAGCAACATGCAAAACATGACAAAATTTCTAAATCTGTTTTTTGATCTTGTTTCCATTTTAAATTCATACGTCACTGATTCACGTAATAAAAGAGAGAAATCACTATCTAAAACTTGGACTTCCACACTTCTTTTCGCCATTATAATTTACACGCTTTCAAATGCCTTTTAAGTAAATAAAACCGTACATTTTCGCACCTAACCGCTCGGTACGAACGGAATGACAACCAAAACAATCTTTTAGGTCCAGTCGCCGAATATGAAATTTCACTGAAAAGTTTATAGAGAGCGCCGCAAGTCTAGGTTCACCAGCTAACAAAACTTTTAGCGAAACAAAACAAAGATTCAAAAGAACATAAACAATGTTTATCTCAATCTCTACATTTATGGGCAATAGGCATCTGATAGAAGTTTAAACCCTGCGGTAGATTGTGACAGCTTTTAGGCAAGATAAATTAAAATATTCACTGCTTTCTCATGGTCCATCAGAATCTCTTTAAGGTTGAAGTCAACAGTAGTTAAATTTAAGTTAAAATGAACACTAATGGCCTATTCGGAGGAAACTATTTTGTTTTTCCCATTATTATTCCAATTAATCAATTATCATCAAATATATTAGTAAAAGATATCGCAACATAGTTTTAACAAATTCTATTTAAATATTTTTTCTTAAATTAAACAACACAGAAAATTTTAACTAAAGGGACAAATATAACGAATAAAGATGTTATGAATTATTTTATGCTTCACCGGATCACTGAGGTTGGCTAGTTTCGGAGACTACATTCGAACTAAAGAATGATTTTACACTTGTATCATTCAGACCAGAACAGTAATAATTTTCGCAGTATGTCGTGTCTACTTATTGTTTATTATTTCAATCGTCGCACTAAATCAGGCAATATATTTTTAAAAATCTAAATGAGAGCTTTTAAAAACTCGTAAAAATACTAGAAATAGCTCCCGAACAAAAATTTGAATTTCGAGCACAACAGTCAACCATGCTCCAATTATACAGTCACGGACTACATTTCAGTCGCAATGTTGAATAGACTATAGCTATGTACAATCTATTCGTCTGTGGAATCAAAAGTCGAACAGTGTGGACATAGCTTCCCCTGTTTACACCGTTCGACATCGTATGCTACTCGTTCTCTTCCTCGTTTCTCATGTCGAATCGAAAGTCGAACATTGTGGACATAGCTTATATGCTATGGGCGTATTCCTGGATGTAGCTCAAGAATTTAACAATGTCTGGCACAATGGACTACTTTTCAAACTAAAATATTTTCCTCTGCATACTATCTCTTACTTCTTTTCTTTCTATCTGATAGGTTTTTTTCTGTCCGGCAAGGATCATACGTTTCTTTTATATACCCAATCAGGACCAGAATTCCTTTAGGGTCAATTTCTTTGCTTTACATTATATGTGTATGTCTCCCTGTGTGTACAGGATATACCAGTTGGCTCAAAAAAAATAATAGTAAGCAATGCAAACGACACAGCTATTCTCACTAGACATGCAGATAACACTCTGGCTTCACAGACTATCAACCTTGCTATAACAACAAGAATATTTTAAACAATAGAAAATAAAACTCAACAAGGGGAAATCTCAGCACAATACATTCACCCTTAGACACGACACCTACTCTCCACAATGAGCACATTCAACAGACTAACAAAGTTCATTCCTTAGGGCTCATTTTCGAAAAGGAACCATGGTAGGTGTCTTAGGCTAGGTCCCAGACGTGAAACAAGAACGCTTATTTCTGAGCAGAAGACTAAGACTACTGTTCTCTATTCTTCATGAACGATCGACTCTGAAGATCAAATAACGACTGAATAAATACATACGTTTTAAAACCTTTACAGACCTACGCATCACAAAATTTTGGGACAGCAAAAAACTCACATTAAAAAAATACAGACTTCAATAAAAAATCTTGAGACAAATGACACACTCCACATTCCTGGTACGCCAGCAACAAAATATTGCCCACAGATCTGCACATACTAAGACCCAGTGGCGTAAATGGATTTTCTGCTTCTGGGCGCGAACAGCAGAAAATTGCACCCCTTTTGCGTTCATAGAACGTGACGAGTGAGAAATGGGTACACCAGGAAGGGAATATTGTTTTGCGGCATAACAAAACATTGCTACATGATGTGACAAAAAATAATTACCAATATTTAAAAAACAAAATTGATTACAATACTTATAAGTATTGTTTTAGGACATCCTAAAACCGAGTAAACTGAAGAAAATGCCACTGGCGTAGCACTGTCACTTTCCCCTCACCAACATTACTACTTTCCCCCTTCACCCCTCCTCAAAAGTTAAGAAAACAATTTGTATTTTTTTTTTAATATTCGTATAGGAGATAAAACTATTTATTTCGATAGGAATAAAAAACACAACTTGTTCGCTTATCTTTTGAGAAGGGACGAAGGGGAAAGTAGTAATGTTGGGGAGAGGAAAACGATGATGCTACGCCAGTGGCGTTTTCTTCAGTTTACTCGGTTTTAGAATTTCCTAAAACAAACGAAGGAGCTAGCACGGTGTGATAAAAACATTAGGTTCTACGATTTCCAATACCGCCGTATACCTTATTAATTGCGCCTTTGAATTACATTTGCTATAGATTTCATTTCAGCAAACTTTATAAAAACGAAATTTCTAATCTTCTTTTTGATATTTCCAGATTTGTTGGCGCCCTCCGAGGCCTGGTTGCCAGACATCACTGCGCCCATTCAAGTTACTCCAGTGCTAAACCATAACAGTACTTCGTACCAAACATTCTACGACATTACTCCACGGACCTTTCTACATACTTACACAGAATATGGCGACAGCACATGCCTTAACTTACAAACAGAAGGCTGAAAAGAAGCTGGCTATGTGATCGCCTTGAGTAAAATTCTGTATAATTTAACGCCAAGAAGAGATGCTGATGGATGCTAATCTCATTCGTGCCTGACATGCCTGTTTCATTATATTTGTATTGCATCCACTTCTTGCCCCGATGTAGGTGACAACTATGGATATAAAAAATTGAATATTGAATAACACTTAATTGGTGTTAATTGCTTCATAATTTCTATTCGAATTCATCTGCGTAACTGCTTTATTGATTTGGATCTATTACTATTATTGATATGGATCTGGTACTTGCTCATTCACATGGTCTGTTGCCAACTACTATGGAAATCATGTTTAGGTGGAGATACTGAATATTAAACTAACATGAACTTAGATCTACATTTATCACCCATCAAAAATTCTTCGCCACACATTGGTTGACCAAATTCGATAAGTATTAGTCAGTTGACATCCGCATGATGGTATAGAAGGATCAATCTAATTAGAAATTAGCAAATATTTATCAATCCCTAATGATAAGTATTAACTTGTTATGATAACTGTTCATGATCAAAAGTCACATCCGTGGGCTATATCGTATAACTGGCTCTATAGTTACTACAACCAAACATTCTTTACGTTAGAACTGCCTGTGCCAATGCTATTTTTCTTAATTCATAATAGAAGTTAAGCACTCGTAGGTTTTTCCTTTATTTAAACAGCTCTGGTAGTGAGTTGTCAATATCTGGAATATAGTTGACACTCTCTAATTTTTAGTCCTGTCGATGACTATTTTCACCAGCAGAATATCTAGCTTTTCAATTTCGGTAAAATGTCTTCGTCGTTTGTGGGTTTTCTTTATTTAGAAGTTCCTTGGGATGTTCTTTACACAAATTAATTTCTTCCCATTTTCCTTGCAGTAGCGTCTTGCTCATTTCAAATCCAACCATTTCTTTCGTAATATCGTCGTAGGATTTGCTTATGTCTCCATGGCAGTTGTCTTTAATATTTTATGAAACAATTATCATATTTTTTCATTGTTTCTGTTTGTATTTTTCCTAAAGGGTTTATGTTAATCGCGAGATGTATTGACAGTTGTGGCTATCATGTTTATCTTTCTTCTTTCCTCCATAGTTCATTAAATTGAAAATTTTTAAATGATTCTCATCAAAGTGTGATCCAAATTACTTACTTCTTCACTGCAACACATTATTTACGTCCTCAATAGAGTGCTGATATCAATTTTATTGTTGTATCTTTTGGGGTCTTTCAACTTTACTTATGAATATCTTTATTCGGAAAAGTCTACGGTTGGCCACGATACATTTTGCTTCTTTGTCATAGCACGGTTTGTGGAGTGTTTGGTCTGAATCAATGTTCTTTATCTCGGTGTTGAAACCATTTTTGAGTAATTTTATTTCATATATTTGTTTCATGTCCATCAGTTTCTACTTATTACTGTAGAATAACATGCAATCATTCATTTATATCCGGAATATTATATGTGATTTTTACAGTGAATAAATCACTCGCCTAGCTATGCATTGTCTAAACTGCCGTCATAAGCTAAAAGGCCCTAACTCAAAACATTTTAGTAGTGTACCCGAATAGCTTTCAAATCTAAACCTTATCTTGACATTAGATTAGAAACCCCAAAACCAATGATGATCTAACCAAATAATTTAGAGCATTCCGATATCAAAAAAAGCGGTAGTTTTTAGAGCAATTCGGGTACAATACAAAGATTTATTTAAAATCACAGCAGTATAGTGAAAGGCTCTTATATTATGTCCATTAAATTGAGTTAACTGTATGAGCGTAATAACAGAAATTTATTGATGCAACTTAGCTCCTTGCACAGACTTAGTTGGATCATAATGAACTCAAGTGAAGTAATTGCACTTCTATGGCAGGTGCAAGAGCTCTATGGACAATGGTTGCCATTTTCGTCTGTTGACATGAGTTCGTTCAAATGTATAAACTATTTATTGTATTTAACTCACACTTTGTCTGTGTTAAGGCCTTTTAATTAATAAAGTCTTCTGTATAGTATTTTTAAACTAATGTTCGTTCCTATAACTTTAGATTTATATTTTCATAAAAATTGTTTGATTAATTCAGGTAGGTCAATGTTTTAGTTACTTATGTAGTATATTTGGTTGAAAACTTTTAATTAGGTATAATTTATTTCATGTTAAGTTGTAATAATTTTTGCTGAAGTTGTAGGTGTGAATTTGTCATTATGTAATTACTTTCCATTTTTCAGGTATATTTAATATTGTATGTATTGTTCTTTTGTGTTCTAGTTAATAAAAAACTGCGTTTTTTTTAATTTGAAATAAGTTAATCTAAACTGTGTAGCATAGAACTTGAACAATCAATTCATGATTACATACTAAATGTTAATATATAGTTGAAAACCACTGTCATCGTTAACTTCTCTGTTTAATTGAAGACCATCTATGAAAACTGACGTTTTTCTGATCAAGAGCATAGATCAAATAGTTACATTATATACTAATAAGATTAGATAGGAGGATTTATGTAATTCCAGCTTCATTGGTCCATTCATAGAGGTTGTGTTATACATTACTTTGTTGTGTTGTCATAAAATTAAGTAAGACTTTTGGAAATTTATTCTATTAGGTTCATTTTGTTAAATTCATTTAATTATGCTTCCTTACTCTGTAATTAATTATTTCACGATTCCTGGGATTCATTTGTTTTTAGTCCAACATATCCTCCCAATATTAATTGTAAAATATAAGAATTTAGATGTATTGTTGAAATGGTACTTTGTTTTTTACACATTTGTCCTGATTTTGAAAAAAAAGGAAAGGACAAGGTCTGCTACAGGTGTTAGCCATTGGACTTTTAACATCCAAACCTTGAGTCGTGTACAGCAAGACATGCAAATCAAATTTCTTTTTAATCAGCCATGTATTGAATAAAAAATCATGAGACTCTCCTAGGGGGCACCCAGCATCTTTAAGTAGGTGCATGGGACCACTCAGTGGGTTATTGGAAAAACCTGGTGGTTATATAACTTAGCCATAAATCAATACTACAGTTGTGTTAGTTTATTCTTATTTTGTTTTCATATCTTACTATTCAGATACAGTTTAAGCATTCTTAATGTAACTTGTATTATTCACAGAAAGAAAGCTTACTATGTCTTATGGCTAAAATCGTTAAGGTTCTGGGTTGAAATTCCTGGATATATGAACACAAATATTTTTTTAAAGTTATGGCATTGAAGGTATTATAGTATTCCATTTATGTCCAGATGATTCATTTTTGTTCCAGGATAAAGATATTTGAAGGGTCTAAAAATGGATGTTGAATTTCAAGAAGTATTTCCAGAAACTTCTCAAACACAATTACAGACAATAAATGAAATTCCTGAAGAAGAAAATAATGAGACTGTGGATGTTAAAGAGAGTTTAAGTGCCCCATCAACACCTTGTGAGAAACAAGTTAATAGGAGATTCAATTTGAGACCTCACAAAAGACCATGTACTGATATAGAAGGGAATATTAAGAAAGTTCTTCATAATGTAATTAAGGGGAAAGGCCCTTTCAAGCGTCAACATCTAGAAACTATTTTTGAAGAACCAATTAAAGAAAATGGAAAGGTTGTATTAATTAGTGTTTCGAAAGCCAAAAGGGCTATATCTTTTTCACAGTTCGTATCGAAAGCTAAATTAAAAAAACGTAAAGCTAAAGCTAAAAAAATTTTAGATCGCATTGCAGAAGCTCGTGTTCAAGAGGTTCAGAGACAATTTTGGAAAATGGATTTGTAGACATAGTTTCATTTATTTTCTTTATTTCTTATAATAAATTTGGATCAATAATGCCAAGTTTAATGTTTATTATTTTATCTTTGAAAACATTCCTTCTGGAGTTTTCTTATGTTTTCAAATCATCCTTTTAATTTGTTACTAGTATTAACCAGAAAATTTAAAGACTGAAGATGATCAGTTGACAAATTGTTTAGCATTTAATTGTTTATAAAGATAATTTTAGTTAAATTCAGATATTAAGACTGTTCATTTTTAAAAAAATATCATATCATTAAATCATGTCTAAATGTTATTGTTTTTTTTTTTGTGATTTCTAGTTTTTAGGCCATTTATTATAATTTTTTTATTTTTTTGTATTGGCTTACAAAACCTTATATTTATGGTTAATTGGTTTAATTTACTGTGTTAAATGCATTTAAGACATTTTTCAGTTATTATTGAATTTGTAAATATTATAGCTTTATAACAATAAACAGGAAAAAGTCGTATCATAACCATTTGTTTTATATTACGACCTGTTATATGTCTATCCTGTGACAAAATAGGTATAACATAATGAAACTGTAATATACTTTTCTATTAATTAAAATATTTTTCCTGATTAAGTTTAGTGTTGGGATATCGAATGCACATTCTAAAATTCATATATTAATTCAGTGAAACCTCTCTGATTTCCACGGGTCCGACAGATTTTTTATCAATTGCAGAAGGGTGTACATGTGTTCATTAGAAAATTACTACGTTCATGCATGTATCAAAACGATGTTTATTAATACAATTCCGTGTTCTATTTATACATATAATATTTTTAGAATTTAATAAGTATGTTTAAACATAGAAACATATAGAAAATAAACTTAGTGAACGAAGTATATAAAAAACATATGAAATTACCTAACATTTTTTCAAAATATCTGCTAATTGAGTCTTTCCAAATAAAAATGTTATGGCTAACTTTCGTGCAGAAAGCTTTTTTTAATTGAAATTTGCCATCTCTAGTTTTTCTCTTATGCAAGAAATTTGCGCAGTATCACTCTTAACGTTGTAAGTTAAAAGTTAAAAGAACAAAACTGCATATTGGGCTTTAATAAAACATGATTAGCAGAGGCAAAGAGAGTTCTATGGAAACCAACTAGAGGCGAGGAGCACGAAATGTAAACACTTCGTGGAAAATTAGACAATCCAATGCATATGTGCATGTCAATTTCATCACTCTTAAGAATAAATTTCTTATTAGACCAGAAATACAACTTAGAAAAATAAAAAAGTATAATTTATTTTATATGATGACGGTATTATCTATTTAGGTTTTAATTAATAAAAGGGATATCGTCTTATTAACTAATAAAAAAAAAAGTATTGATAAATAATTTCTTCTAAATGAGGAAGTTACTCGTAGACCACTCGAGGAAGATAATGAATTAGAAGCTGGTAACAGGGAAAGTGAATCTTCTTCAACACCAGATCTTGAACCATCAGACAAGGACAAAATAATAAATACCATAAACTAACTAAAAAAAAAAATAAAGCTCCTGGACCCGATGGGCTCCCAGCTGAGTTGTTCAAGTGTGGTGGCAACGAACTCTTTAAGGCTTTGCAGAATATTATTACTCTATCTGGATAGCAGAAGAAATACAAACATGGAACTCATTTCTTGTATGTCCTTTATAAAGCTGACAAACGAGATTGCGCCAACTACAGAGGTATCTCACTTCTCCCATCTGCATATAACATATAAAATATTCTCAAATATACTGTTCCCACGATTATTACTATTTGCAGAGAAGCAACTTGGTCCTTATCAATGTGGATTTAAAAAAGGCAAATCTACACTAGATCAAATCTTCAGCTTAAGAATAATCTTCGAGAGAGGACGAGAATATAACATCAAGACGCACCATGTATTTATTGATTTTAAAGCAACCTACGACAATACATTCCTTTAAAATTAGTCAGGCTGGTGAAGATCACAATGAAGAATGTGTGCTGTGCAGTTAAAAATTAAAAGTGTAGTATCCCGAGAATTTTCTTCAGACAAGAGCTTGAGGCAGGGAGATGCACTGGCCTGTCTTCTGTTTAACCTTTCACTTGAGAAAGCAGTAAGAGGAGCAAGGATCCAAATCGGAACAATATTTAATAGATCTGCTACGATTCTCGCCTATGCCGATGACTTAGACATAGTTGGTAACTCATACTTAAAGCTAATTAGGGATTGATCCTTCTATACCATCATGCGGATGTCAACTCATACTTAAAGCTTTTCAAGCCCTGACGCCCTGCCAGGAGACTCGGACTTGAGGTCAGTGGCATGAAAACTAAATATTTGTTAGCGGAGGAGACCCCCAACTCCAAGAGAGATAATTTTCTTCGTCCAGTACAAGTTTGAGAAGGTATCTCAATTTGTGTACCTGGGCTCAATTCTCACACAGGATTTGGAGATAAAGAAAATGATTCAAGCTGCGTATATCGGGGTATTATGGCACTTTAGAAGTAGAGCCCTATCTAGAAAAGCTAAAATAAATCTCTACTAAACTCTGATCCGATCGGTTCCATTGTATGCATCAGAGTCCTGGGAAATCACCAAATCCATAGAGCAAGACCTCGGATTTTCGAAAAGAGAGTTCTGCATCGAATATTAGAAGGATTGCAAGTTGGAAATGAGTGGCGTAGACGCATCAATCAGAAGTTTTATATGAAGTTCAATATAATAATATATATATTATAATATATATATATATATATATATATATATATATATATATATATATATATATATATATATATTATAATATATATATTATAAAACTTCTGATTGGTGCGTCTATATATATACATATATATATAATGGCATAATAACATTCTTTAAACTAAACTGCCTGAGGTGGGCCAGGATGGAAGACTACGAAATACCAAAATAGCTCCTGAGAGAACCAATCCATGGTAAGGCAGCGTGGAAGACCGAGAGCGAGATGGGTAGATAGCATTACCGCTGATGCCCGAAGTATCTTAGAAGTCCACAATTGGTTGGTGACTGCGTGAGATTGTGACAAATGGAGGAGGTTGTAGTGCCACTCAGATAGATAGATAAATGATTTGCCACTTCTACAAATTTGTTTTTATTGAAAACTAGTTTTGAATGTTGTGTATTTATCTTTCTAAAAACATTCAAACATCAGCAATTTAAAATACATCTTTCTTTTTTGAATGATAAATATTTCCATTTGTCTACAAACACCTGACATTTCTTTCATTACTAGCTCAGTGCGAACAACAAACCAATGTAAACTGTACTGTATGATAATTCACTTAAGTCTTGGTGAGTACGAACATGTATTTGATCTCATGTTTTAATTAAATTCAAAATTCATAAATTTTTATAATACTTATTTATATTACATTTAATTTAACATATGTAGGTAATTAAATTTTAATTTAAAAAAATATATATGTAAATTCTAAATTAAAATGTATAATATTTATCATTAAAAAAAGAAAGGTCAATTAAGAAACAAATTTATTTTAATATAATAATTCGAAAGCGTATTTTAAATTGCGGATGTTTGAATATTTTCAGAACTGAAGATGAATGTATTTATGTAACTGAAGATGAATGTAGTTTTCGATAAAAACAAATTTATAGAAGTTGCATTTCATTTATCAATACCTAATTAAATTAAATGACATCAAATCAAAAAAAAAATATTCATACCTATATAAAATTTGGCATAGCCTGAGGAACCCCGTTCTAAGTTCGTCCCCTCACATGAGGCAGAAAAAGCAGGACTCTAGGAGATGCCAGCACTTTTTTCTCAACTGTATCACTGTTATTGAAAATTAGTAGCGGCTAAGTTAACATAGCCCCTAAGGATGCATTTATGTTTAGGCTGTGATAGGCGAGCATAATTTCTGAAACCTAACAAAGTGGGACTTATTATGTCGAAGCTCAAATAGTGGGTAAGAGCATAACTTTGATATCACATATTGCCTATCACAGCTTCAACATAAATGCTCCTTATAAATAATACTGTGGAACAGTTAAATACATTTTTTTACCGAATAAATTTGCAATATTGAAGATTTAAAAGATGAGGAGATAAGTAAATACCTATCTCCTGCTTATGCTTAATAGTGCTTGTCCAGAATTGTGATTCTGAAACTTCATTAAAAAAACAAAACAATGATAAATAATAGAAATGTAAATTGTAAAACAGATGAAGCCAAAGAAAAATTAATAATTTTGCTAATAATCAATAAAATTATAAAAATAAAAAAGAAGAAATTACATTTTAGCTCTTCTTATTTTTGTAATTATCTATAAATATAAAAATCCAGCCTGTGTATGTTAGTGCTTGCAAAACTCAAAAAGTAGCCAGTTGATTTTGATGTGGTTTTTGCTTAGAGAATTTCTGTGGTATCATTCAGAGAATTTCTTCAAGAAGGTATATATGCATTAAATTTTTCTAAATGACCTCCCAAGGAGAGAAATGGGATAAAACTATAAAAAAAAATAATTGGTAATTTTATAATCGTTGTCATGACTTCAAATATATGAAACCAAGTTCACTACGAAAACATTTTAACAAGTGTGAAAGCGTCATTTTTAATAAAATCAGAAAAAGTGTAAACACTTTATTGCTGTTTTGACAAATTTATTACCATTTTGATCTTCTTCCAAAAAAAAAAAACTGAATGAAATGAGACGAATTCTAAACAATGCAGTCGATTAACGAGAAATATTTCCACCCCTTTGGGCTTTGGAATGTTCTAATAATTTAAGCATAGAAACGACATAAAAAAGAGTCCAAGTGCCTTCAGAAAATGTTTTCAGAATTTAAATGCAACAATATTAAAGAAATATGACTTAATTAAAAAAAAAAAAAAAAGTCCTTTTTCTCCCTTTTCTTTCATTCCATAGCATATCAATTTTTATTCCCTGGCATAGCAAGCCAGGGTATTGAATTGGATGATGTGTTTCCTCGGTGAATTTATGTTCGCTATTATACTCATCTCATATAGCAATAAGTGTGATGAAATTTGTAATATATAAATACTGTGTTAAAAATAAAAAATATCAAAGTTGAACTTAAATCTTTTCTTTTTTATTAAAAGTTTTTTACAAACTTTACAGTATGACGATTTGGAATGATAAGAACAATATTCTGTCTTCTGTTATTCACATTATCTTTTAAAAGTTAATAAAAAAAGAAAAAAAACTTGAAATTTGGGAGGGCATTTAACTCGCAATTCTTTTCACGGGTAATGCCGTGTGGGTACAGCAGCAGCATATACAAGACAATAAGCAGGAGTAGGTGCCTAATCTGATGTATTTTTAAATTAGCACAAGCATTTTCAAAAATTAAGGATTTCTTAAAAAAATTATCTCCAGGAATTTCTTTCTTCTTCATCTAAAAACTTTAGAAAAATAGTAACTGAAAAGTATGTTGCCATTGTGAGAAGTTGATAGAAGCCAATGAAGGATATCTTGGTTAATTAATAATATTATTTTATGCATGTGTTATTTCTTATGCCCAATAATTTAATTTTAAATTATCATAACTAAACTTTTAGGTACTACTATTTCAATAACGAATGAATGAAAAATGTTTTTATTTTTAAAATATGATAATAATTTAGTACACTGTATGGCATTGGGATACCAATTATTCCGTTGTTTTTTTTTTCTATAAGGGGTATAATATCTTCCTCTCGATATTTTATTCACACTTTCGAGGGGTCTCCTCAGAGAGAATTAAAATAAAGGAATATTGGGAAGAAGATAATATGCACCCTGAAGGAAAAACCCAGAATAACTCATGAGATAGATAACAGGAAAGCTACATGGATGAATTCGCCTATCAGTCATCTGTAATGAATCTTTATTTAATAAAAAATATAAATGTAAAATAAAACGTAATAATATACTATATTAAATAATATCTAAATATAAACACAAGCAATATAAATAAGAAAAACTAAACAAAAATGTACTAAATATTAAATAATAAGATAAATATCGACAATATAAATGATCATTAAAAATGAAATTAAACATTTACATATATAACATTAAATATTAGGCAAACTAAAACATCAATATAATTAATGAAAAATAAACATAAAAGTAAAGAAATAATATCATATATACATATACATAAATATGATAAAAAAACAACATAAAAGTAAAGAAATAATATCATATATACATATACATATATATGATAAAATATATCAACTGAATGTAATGACAAAACTATCAACCCTATGTCAACTACATAATACTATTTTAAGAAAATAAAAAAACTTTTTAGAAAAAAAAACTGATTTCAAAATTGTACACAAGAACCACTAAAGAGATAGACACAATTTTTCTTATAAAAGTAAATTATTAAATAACATTAGTAACTATTCCAAATCAAACTGGTTGGATTTAATTTCAATTTCAATTTTAGTGGGTTTTTTTGTACCGTTTCAATGTATTTTTCTTTCACATTCCTCAGTGGGTAAACTTAAAACAACAAAGGCATGGGTAAAGCCTACTTACTAAACACGCTTCAAGATGAGACAGCAAAGATTAGATTATTTATTTATTTAGTAAAATAACAACTGTTGGATTCGCCTTTTTTTTTTATAGTACCTACCTATGTTTACTAATTGCCCACTGTACCAATTGGGAAAATTACTGTTTTATTCATTTGAAAGAAACAAATAAATTTAAAAATGTGCCTGTAAACTAAATTATTGTAATTATCGTGAGTATTGAGAAGTTCGTCTCTCTTTCCCCAACAATATTGAAAAAATATTTTATAATGTGTTAAATATTCTCGACTTTTTGTTGCTTTATCGTGAAGCTCCACCATTAGACTCGAAATCACAGTATATGTTATTCCGCCAAAGTGTAAACAACATACTTTTTCATAGCGTTAAACATGTCGAATTTCGTGCCAAAAAAAAAGAGTATTTGTGGGGAATTTTACTGCATTCCTTTTTTCAAAAAAAATCTGCATCTGAAGCACATAGAATTCTTGTGGACACTTACGGCGACCATGCTCTGTCGGAAACAATATGCAGAGATTGGTTTAGACGCTTTAAAAATAATGATTTTAATATTGAAGATAAAGAACGCTCTGGCGCAAAGACCCAAGCCAGACGCAAAATGAATTTGCAGAAACATTAGGAGTTGATCACACAACAGTTTCCAAACGTTTAAAAGCATTAGGAATGATTCAAAAGCAAGGAAATTGGGTGTCGGACGAATTAAAGCCGTGAGACGTTGAACGGCGTTTTTTTCACATGTGAACAGCTGCTCCAACAGCAGGAAAGGAAAGGTTTTTTGCATCGTATCGTGACTGGCGATGAAAAGTGGATACACTACGATAACCCGAAGTGTAAAAAAATCGTGGGGTAAGCCCGGCCATGCTTCAACATCGGCGGCAAAGCCGAATATCCATGGTTCCAAGCTCATGCTCTGTATTTGGTGGGATCAGCTGGGTGTAGTGTATTATGAGCTCCTCAAACCCTAAGAAACCATCACGGGAGATCGCTATCGACTACAATTAATGCGTTTGAGCCGAGCATTGAAGGAAAAACGGCCTTAATACGAGGAAAGGCACGACAAAGTAATTTTGCAGCATGACAACGCTCGGCCACATGTTGCAAAACCTACTTGGAAACGCTCAAATGGGAAGTCCTACCCCACCCGCCGTATTCACCGGACATTGCTCCTTCCGATTACCAATTGTTCCGATCGATGACTCATGGCCTAGCTGAGCAGCACTTCCAATCTTATGATGATGCCAAAAAATGGATCGATTCGTGGATACCTTCAAAAGATGAGTCGTTCTTTAGACATGGTATTCGTAAGCTGCCAGAAAGATGGGAGAAAGTAGTGGCTAGGATGGACAATACTTTCAATGACCTGTTCTTTACTAATTTTTTTAAATAAAGCATTTATTTTCACGAAAAAACAGCGAGAACTTATTTAAGTCCCTAATACATTAAAAAAAGTTTCCATCAGATCCTGTTAAAATTTATAAGGGACCATCTCGGGGGTGTACCCTTTTGATTAAAAAAAGAATAATAGAAATCAGTTCAAGAATGGCGAATTATGAGTGGACATACATGGAACATGAAACAAGTCAAACTGATAACCTCCTTTTTTGAAGTCGGTTAATAAATATTAGATCTTTTCAAACAATCACAAAATTTTATCATGATCTTAGATTGCTTATGTATAAGTTTTTTTTTGTTTTTTTTAACCAAATGGTTAACAAGGAGGTGATATGGTAAGCATCAACGCTAAACTGCCAGGTTTATCCCCCAAACCAATGAAGGAGCATGCACCCTCTTTGTAGAGGCTGGGTACGGCCCAGGAGGGTCTCCCAACCCCTGAGTCGATCCTCGGCTGATATACAGAATAAATAAATTATCTGCCATTGCCGACACGAACCCGGGCCAGAAGTGAGGAGGCCAGTGTCTTACTCCAAATATGAATTAATTTTCACAGATTTTTTTAAAACTTAGTCTCACTAAATTTAGTGCCTATCATTAATCAGAACTGTCAAAGGTAACATGAAACAGCATTAGGATCACAATTTTCATAAAGTTCAAAGTTTCCTAGCTTGCTTTCTTCACTCTTCAAGTTTACACACGCACACCTGGTAACACCTGAGCCAGGTTGATGAAATTTACGTGGAAATCCGATCCAATCTCTCTTTATTCC
Organism: Rhaphigaster nebulosa; assembly: GCA_948150685.1. Lineage (NCBI taxonomy): Eukaryota > Metazoa > Arthropoda > Insecta > Hemiptera > Pentatomidae > Rhaphigaster > Rhaphigaster nebulosa. The sequence goes on from OX411310.1 coordinate 33,778,839, forward strand.
ACCACTGTAAACAGATAGATTTACTCTTGTCAAAATCACCTTCTAAAGCTTTAGTTTTAAATTATTTTAATAAAACATATTAACTGACAAGAAGGCATTTACGACTATCATTATATCTAAATCCAACATGCGATCCTGTTCTTTGAAAATAATTGTACCATTGTATTTAGTTTTTCATAGACTGAGTGGCTAAGTAATGGTTGGTGAAGTAACACTTTTTGAATTGACAATAAGTAAATATTCTGTGATTATGCTGAGTAATAATATAGGTAAAATTAGTAGATAATTTATCTTTTAACTCAATATACCTCATATTACAGGCTGCCAGATACTTAAGAAGTCATGAAAAGGGCACAACTACTTGACATTAAACATTAATGCAGCTTACTGAAAGCATAAATGTACTAGCAATATATTTTGATATAGTACATATGTTCGATTAAGAATCCAGCCAAATAATTATTTTACAAAATGACAGCTATTATATTATTGTTTTGAAAAATTGAATTAAAACAAAATCAACATTTTCTGTTTCCAATTTTAAATTGTGGAACCAAGCAAATACTTTTAGGTGGATATAATAGTATTATAACTGCTTAATACCAGAAGAACCAAGAAACAGTTATCTGTACGACCTCTGATGAGTAGAGTAACTACAACCGAGAAGTGTAAATTGATTGAAGTAGAAGGTTTGATACAGCACATATCCCCTCTATATACCACTTTCTAACACTGCCTAATACGTTGCCTTATTTGCTTCCCCTCAATTGTTGTCTTAGAGCTCCCGGTAACAGAGGTTACACTGATCGTCCGCACAGAAATATTTATATTATGGCTACTAAGTTAGGTAGAAAAAAAAGACTTAGAACAATCAGGCCATAGGGGATTAGGAAAAAGAAATTCTTGCGCACTCTCCCTCACCATGATTAGTAAACACTTCTTGGTTCTACTCTACTCCAACTTGGTAAGGCCCAACAGAGACCATGGTGGCCGAGTGTTAAGGTGTCACCTAAGCAACCTTGAGTCCAGAATTCATTTCATGGAAGACTGACAGAATGAATCAAGACCTTCCCACTCTGGCTAGAACAGGTTAGCCTGTCCTGTTTGTCTTAATTGGAATAGGTAAGGTCATTCAAGCCTAAATAAAAATATCTGACGTGGGCAACACATGACTTCCTTGTACGCCTATTAAATTATAAATCCGTGGCTCAAAAAGTGATACTGAATTTGGTTATTAGTTTCCGAAGACTGACACTTGGCGTCCCGACATCCATCTATTGACACACACACTCTTGTTACTGGAGGTCTCATTCCGTTATTATATGTCGTTTTCCTTCAGTAGGTAACTAGTTTCCAAGATATTTCTTCATGTTCCGTGACCACAAGAAAACTGTCAATATCACTGGATAAAGCATTAGAAATCCCATTTTAAGCGGAAAAACCCACTTAACTAATATCTTATTCTCATGCTGCTGACTTGTTGATCTCACAAATGGGGAGGAAAACCAGTATTTTACACTCAATTTTAACACTTAAAACAAGTAATAAAATTTTTTATTGGATTGGAAACCAAATTGCATTTGTAACCTTTGTTACCGAAACATATGATTTCTCTTTTAATTTAAATATAATTTTTGATGTAAGCTTATTATGACCTTCAAGTAAAGTACTCTTTTCGGCTCACCAATTTTAACCAAAATATAGTAAATACATTCATATCGATATAAAAGTCCTATTTACCAAAATTGAGATGTTTTACATTTTATTTTAATATAATTTTTGATGAAAGTCTAATAAGACCTTCAAGTAAAGTACTGCTTCCAGTTTTCCAATTTAGACCAAAATCTAGTATATTATTTAAATCAATATATAAATTATAAATATTAAATTTGAGAAGTTTTGTATAGTATTTTAATATAATTTTTGATGGAAATCAATTATGACCTTCAAGTAAAGTACCACTTCCGGTAATCAAGCAGTGACCAAAAAAGGGAGGTTCACCACTAGATTTTTCAACAATCCTAAATACAAAATTACAACTTTCTACAGCTAGCCGTTTTTGAGTTATGTGAGATACGAACGTACGTACGTACAGACGCCACAACGAAACTAGTCAAAATGGATTCAGGGATGATCAAAATGGATATTTCCATCGAAATCTGAAAACCAAAAATTTTCGCGATTACAATACTTCCTTTACTTCGTACAAGGAAGGAAAAGGATGTACAAACCATAATTCAAGGACACTACTAGAGTTGTTTTGTTTATCTCTAGCAACTTCAAGTTAGCAGCTGATTTATGTGAATCTACAGGGTGTCCTTTTTAGATGGCCCGGTAAAATTTCTCTTGAACCGGTAACGTTATAAAAGAAATAAAAAATAGGTATTTAATATTTTTCAGCCTAGTTTAAAATTTTGACCTGTTTTTGAAAAAAAAAATAAATGGGGTCTCTCAGAACCAATACAACTTTAAAATTTCAAATAAGAACCTATGCCTTCCGATACATCATTTGAACAGATTTTTGAAACTGAAATCAATGGTAAACCAGATTTTAAATTGGTCAATAAATTACAAAGTTTTAATAAAACAATGCATTTTGTTAGCTATTTTTAATAATAAAAAAATTCCATACCACATACAACCAGAGATTGGTGAACCTACATTCCATATTCAAAATGCCTACCCTCTTCAAAGATGCAAAGACTGGCTCTTCTTAGCTACTCTTCGCTGTTGCTCAGTGCGATGGACTGAGGAGAGACCGATTGACAAGCATTTTCCACTCTTTGCTGCAGTTTTCAACTGATCTTGCAGGGTTTTGATTGGCATAAACGCTGCTTTTTCCATAATCTACAATAAAATTTGCAGTTCCACTTCGAAATTGCGCTGCCGGTTACTTGGTGGACCCGCAACTGATCTGAATCTCCTCATATTGTGAGCAACACGAATAAATGTTTTGTGGTTCAGCTGGGGACGATCGGGAAATTTCCAGGAGTACAACAGGACTGCACAGCGAGCAATACCACCACTTTCAATAAAACAATTGCACATATCAGCTTTTTGCTGACGGGAAAACTGCACTCTTTGGTTCATTTTGACTGGTTAGTTAATACTGAATATAAGGAAGTAGGTATTGTTGTAAAAGTTGTTTATTTACAGAAATTTATTCACTATCATAAGACCATTACCCAACTGTAATTAAACAATAACAGTGAATGTAAACAGCTACAACACTACGTTTCACAAAACGTACAGTGGCTTATTTCTGTTTTTTCACTACATCTTTAAAACAAACCTTTATTATGAATTACAGCTAAAAAGATAACAAACACGATGTGACTCAATTAATTCCTGTGCACCAAAAAAAAATGAAAAGGCAATTAAAAAGAATTAATACCAAAACAAACAAAATGTATTGTTTTTTTAAACTTTGTACCATAATTTTGTAATTTATTGACCAATTTAAAATCTGGTTTCACCATTGATTTCAGTTTCAAAAATCTGTTCTAATGATATATCGGAAGGCATAGGTTCCTATTAAAAATTTTGAAGTTGTACTGGGTCTGAGAGATCCCTTATATTTTTTTTTCAAAAACAGGTCAAAATTTTAAACTAGGCTGAAAAATATTAAAAACGTATTTTTTATTTCTTTTATAGCATTATCGATGCAAGAGAAATTCAGCCGGGCTATCTAAAAAGGACACTAGACACTTTTTTATTACCTATAATATTTATAGGCATACAGCTGTTCTTAGATACCTATTTGTAATTACTTGAAGACTTCTTATTCCTTTTTTAGCTTTCAATCTTTTTGACCTCATCATAGAAAGCTTTCCTTTCTTTCTATCTCACACTCTTCAATTCTGCCATGTAATTTTACCCTATTTATCTTCTGCTCATACTCAGTTAAGTCATAGACTTAATATTTTAAGAAGAAGTTGGTTGGGGGGGTATGATCAATGAATACACTGATAAGTGTAACTTATTTTTATTGTGTTGCAACGTTTCGGCCTAAGAGTTGGCTCCCAACCAACTTCTTAAAATTACATCTGCAGTCAACTATATTCACACCAATATTAAAGTTTTACAATTTCCACATAGCTTGTTTTACATACATTTAACTTGAAGAATTACCTACTATTACTTGACCCTATAAAACGTATATTTATCTCTAAACCTAAAAATAGATTTTGAAACAAACAAAATGGCAATAACTCACGTAATCCTTGGCTTATACTGAAAAAAAATATGGGATAATCAGACTCAACAGAAATAAATCAGACAGATTTGAAATAGAAACGAGAGTAAAGCAAGGGGACAGCTTAAGTCTATTATTGTTCGTAATATATATGGAAAGAATAATATGGTAAGCTAAACTAAGGAGTTCCAAATTCAAAGTAGAAAATTTGAAAATGCATCCTGTACACATTCAGAATTTAGTATTTGCCAATGACATTCTCATAATAGCAGAAAGCAGAGGAGTCTTGCAAGAAGCGCTACAAGCGCAGGAGGAAGCTCTGAGCGCAAAAGGGATAACTATCAATCCATAAACAATTCTAAGTATATGGTTGTGTCTAAAAGTGGATCTAGGGAACAAGAAACTGTAACTTGTGGAGGCTTAAATTTGGAACAGAACTTAGCACAGCATTACTTAGAATTTTAGTGAAAGTAATAATGATGACAGGTTAGATTTCAAAATAAACCAGAAATCAGAAATTTGAGAGCCATAGAGATGGAATTCCAGAGGAAAGTACTCGGTAAGACTTGACTGAATAAGAAATTAGAGAATAAGAGAAGTGACAGGGCAGGAACTAATGGAAAACATTCATGGAAGAGAATTGATGTGGTTTGGTCATGCACAAAGAAGGTCCAACCAATAGATTACCAAAAAATATAGGAAAAGCTAAGACAGAAAGAAAGAGATCTCGAGGACGATCGAGAAATAATTGGGAGGACCTTATATCAGATCTGGCAAGGGCAGAGAATTCACTCTGGATGAGATTAAGAAGTTGGCTACTGATGAGAGAGGTGTTTAGGAAATGGATACAGGCTGCCCCGACACCATAAAGTTTAAGGGTTGGATAAATAAGAAAAATGGCAATAGATTATTTCTAGAACTAAATATTCAATTGATACATTTTACATCCTCTTCAAGAAAAATATGAGGGAACATCATATATATATATATATATATATATATATATATATATATATATATATATATATATATATATTTTAGAGCCTTCAATAAAAGCAAAAATAGATAAACATTGGATTAAAATATTTTCTAACTATAAAATATGGCTGTAGTAAATTACTACTTAAGATACAGTTTTAAAATCATAAAGCAATTTTAAGGCCAATACTTGGCTGACTATAGAAATAGAAGTAAAATTTATAATTTAATTCATCTAATTATAAATTGGCAAAGAGCATAAGATCAGTGTTGAATTAAATCTGTTTGATCAATATGGTATAAGTTTAAAATACAATATTACCTAAGATGAGAGCACCACACTCTAGACCCAGTTGAAGGTGTCCACTCAGCATTGCAGGGTGGATAATATGTCTTGTAAAATTCATCATTTTTTTTCTGAGCGTAAAGAAGGGGCAATTTATCTTCTATATGTTTAAGGTATTTAGTTGGTTCTCCATTCTCGTCATAAAATCTTCCAATAAGTTTTCCTTTAAAATAGCAATGTTAAAAGTGTTTACAGAAAATTATAACTATTTCTAAACTCTTTCTTTCTCCAAGAATACCTTTGTAGATATAATCCTTTTCATACTTTACAACCCATTCTTGTAAATCACCTAGTTCATTTAAATTAAGATCACTAACATCGTCAATTAATCCTTTTTCAGTAAAATCACCTGTGATAAACGCTTTACTTGCATCCCTTCCTAGATTACAAATCATAAACATACAAATAATATTTAATAATTTAAGAAAAGAATTTTAGTTTAAAGAAATACCTGCAAATCCATGATAGCTTTCACCTAACCCATAATATTTTTTGCCTTGAGTGACATCAAAAACCTTTCCTAAAATAGAAAGATAAATTTTGTCTATACCCTCTCCAGAAAACTGTTTTAGTTCACTAGCAGTAAATAGTAATTCTGAATTCCGGGAATCAGAATTAGTAGTTGAATCATCTTTAGATTTAAACTGATCAACCCAGGTAAAATGAGCAACCAAATTATTCCATAATTCAGTAGCTTTCAATGAAACTGGAACTTCAGTTCCAGGTTTATAAAAAATATATGAGGCAATAACTATGAGAATAGTTAAAATAACCGATACGAATCTTGAATATCCCATAATTCCGCAAAATGAATAAATAATAAGTAGCCAATAATGTCACATTTAAATTGATGTGCCAACGTTACGTATCGAAACGTTCAAAATCTTTTCGGTAACTAGGACTATGAGAAATGTACCTAATTTAAATATCATTACTATGTTACTAACAATGAGATGATCCCGATTGTGTCTCCTAGATTTCGATAAAACTTTTTTAGGTGAATCTATACCTTAAAATTTTGGATTGTGTAAAGTATTAGGGGCCAAACCTCCCCAGGAGTCCCGGCAAAAAATCGGGAAGTTTGCACTCACAAAACATTTTATTTTATATCTGTGGTTCTGGTAAAGATAGAAAAATGAGATTAATACCAAAATTTCCCTATTGCCAAGAGCAATAATAAAAATAAATATTAAATGAAAATAAATAAATAATAAACAAGTAATCAAATTGTTTAATTAGAGTGGAAAAAAATTGTGTTTTATCTTTATCACCGAACCATATGATCTCTGAATTAAATATCGAAATACCTCTTGATTTATGTTTATTATGACCTTCAAGTAAAGTACCCCTTTCGGCTCTTCAATTTCAACCAAAATTTATTATATTACTTATATTGATATAAAATTATAATTTATCAAATTTGAGATGTTTTACATTATATTTTAATATAATTTTTTATGAAAGTCTAATATGACCTTCAAGTAAAATACCATTTCCGCTTTGCCAATTTTAACCAAAATTTATTATGTTATTTATATTAGTATGTAAGTCTTAAATACCAAATTTGAGAAGTTTTTCATTATATTTTAATATAATTTTTTATGAAAATCAATAATGGCCTTCAAGTAAAGTACTATTTCCGGTAATAATCCAGTGGGCAAAAGGGGAGGTTCACAACTAGATTTTACAGTAATCCTAAATAAAAAATTTTAATTTTCTACGGCTAACCGTTTTTGAGTTATGCGAGATACGCACGAACGAACGAACGTACCTACAGACGTCACGACGAAACTTGTCAAAATGGATTCAGGGATGGTCAAAATGGATATTTCCGTTGAAATCTGAAAACCGAAAATTTTCACGATTACAATACTTTCTTTACTGCGTACAAGGAAGTAAACAACGGTTTATCGGATATAACCGACCGATTATTGACATGACTACAGGATCAAGATGAGATCTCTTGGGGGTAATAAGCTGGAGTAGTAATCCTTGGCCACAAAAGTAGGTATATCATCTCCCTAATTATAAAACCCCATATAAGCGTGGTCGGAGTTACGAGGTTTTATAATTATTGTGAAATCATTTTTATTTCGATATATCAGTGGTAGAATGTGTTTCAATGTGAATATTTTTCTGAAATTTTATTATAATAAGCCATTTTAGAATATAAATTGGCCAAGCATGACCTTAACATCGTTTAGGTAAAAACAATGAACAATTTGTGTCGGATAAAATATAAAAAAATAAAAATCATAACTTTGTATATACTAATAAATTAATTTTAAATAAATTCTAACATGGATCCAAAAAATGAAGAAGAAAATATAAGTAGATAAATATTTTTTATGCTTTAAAAGTGCAAGATTTTAGTTAATCATATTTATTTTTGTGCTCTGTTCTACTTACACACTGCCATAATTTGAATCAATCGCTGACTGCTCTTTCATTTGTAGTTTTATAGTATCAAGAATAAAAAAATGTTATGAAGACTTTGTTCCGAGAAAAATGGAGTACAATGAAAGCTTGGTCCGGACAGTCCCTAGACGAAAATCCTCATCGAATACGAATTGGATAACCCAGTTGCAATAATAATTAATAATGCCTGTTGTTAACTATTAATTTGTTTCTCCTTGGCCATTAATGATTAGTTGTACTTTCGGCTATGGCATAAATTTAAGAAAATATTTGTTGTTTTTTCCGGGGATGTTCATTGATATGGAAAGAACCGATCGATACTCTACATTATTTTAATCATGTTGATGCGATAAGTAGTGAAATTGGTCATGGAATATTACCTCATGGTTTATATTGATTTATCAAGTTCGCAGGAGAATAGTAATGGATATATATAAAAGGATATCGCCTATTTGCTGGTATGCACGGATCTTTGGGTTGTGTCCATTTTATGTGAATAGGAGATCTAAATTTTCATGGTTTTCTATGTCTGCATGTTGGGCATTCTTGATATTTCCTTGTTTTCTTTTTTATTTCAGTACCCTGAAAAAATGTCCACTTTTCGAATTCTCATTTCTTATCATTCCAATGTATGCAAGTAATTTTGTGTCTATTGGATTACCAACGCTGATTGAGAAGGTTTCTATGTGCGATCGTTTCACAGGGTATGGTTTCGGATGGATCATTTTGGCCAGCTTCACAGTTTTCATTCAAGTACCATTGTATACTTTCGGAATATTAGAAGGAGACTTAGCTGCATTTTTATGGCAATTAGTTTTCTCATCAACTGTGAGAATCAATGTCATATTATATCTTCTATTCGTCTTTGAAATAGATCAAAGCTTTCGATCATTTGAACAGAACTTGAGGAAGTTAGGAGGTATTAGGAACGCGCATTCAGAAACTCTGGAAAATTATCGCATTTCTTTATGCAATATTCTTAGTTGCTTAAACAATTTCCAAAAGCATTATGAACCAATCATTGTCCTTATATTTTCTATAATTGGATCAAGGCTCCTCATAAATATTTTTTTTTTTATATGGAACGACAGTTTAGTGGATTGGGCTGAACTTTCAGCCATGGCTCCATTTATACCCTTGATCTGGATGGCTTCATACTTAACAAACGACGTTTTTATGACAGTACGTATCAAAATATGCATATTATTCATTACTACCTAAGTATATGAATAATATATAATATAGTATAATATGTGAGTGACTGAATTTAAAAAAGAAATTAATTTCTAGATAAATGATATTACTGATCATCTTATCAGTGCTGCAGTGTACAAAAATGATGATTGGACTAGAAAGCAGGTAAGTTAAAGATGGATATATATATCTGTTTCAGAAATTATATTGATGATAATTAATTAAGTAACTCAGTTAATGGCATTAAGATATGCTGCAATTGATTAAAACTTTAATAATTTGGCTAAATTGGCTAAATTAGATATTCGGTCTTTTGGCCCAAATAAATGAGAAGTAAGTGGAAAGAACTAATAAACTTTTTTTTTCTTAACCCTTCTCTTCGAAAATATTATATAAGCCACAAGAATATATATATTTATGCAGCTAAAATATTTTTGAAGGGATTTATTTTTAATTATTTATTTTAACCTTTAGTGAAATAATAAGAATCATTAAATAAGATCAATTTATTTCGTTCTTGGTTCTAAACTTACTAATAGAAAGTTAAAAAAAAAAAAAAAAAAAAAATGAATTTATTCATATAAAAATAAAAATTATTCATTTAAAAATTATGAAAATTAATGACCAAAAGATTTTAAAAATTTATATATAGATAGATATAAACGAATTAAAATATCATAAGTTTTTGCAATTTAACAAATAAAATGTGGATTGGTTTAATGATGTGGAATATTCTAGAAATAACAAAATAAAATCATACATATCTTAATTTTAAAAAAAAATATTAAATTTACATTTCATCTACAAATTAATAAAAACTATTTTGATACGTCATTCGATGTCTTCATACTCCTGCTTTATATCCATATTCTTTTTTCTCAATCCAGGCAATGATGTTTCACAGACTTGGTACATTTTAAAATAAATTTGTCTCAATGTAAAACTTCAATATATATCCTTAGATGAGGACCCATTTTCATAATAAAGTATAAAAGTAGAAGTACGAGTGGACCTATGGCCATCTACCACGCATGTAACTTACATTGTAAAATGTTGAAACACGATAACATTTAAAATAGTTGTATTAAAAAACAGCAAATAAAAAAAAAAAAAAGTGCATACAATTATTATTATTTATCTATTACTATTATATATGACGATAAGAATCCTGTAACTTCTAGTTCTGTGAATTCTCCTCTTAGTCAAGAACCTTAGTCGAGGAGGCCTCCTAACATAATGTGAATCCCTTCTTCTTATTATTTATGAAAAGATTACATTGTTTTTATTTTATGATAAAATGTAGTCAGGGACATAAGCAGACTTTTTTTTCGAAAGAGATAGCGGAAGATTTAATAAGAAAAAGGCAAGTAATCACCTGTATGTCTATAACCGCTAAATTTGGCGAAAGTTTTAAGGAAAAGCATGAAAATTGGATCAAAGCTTATTGTTAAGTATTAGTCAAAATACAAACCTTATGCTGGAGGGTATGGAAATAAATTTTTTTTCGTACATTTTGGGGGATAAATTCTTCCAATCCCTCCTCCTGCATACATCTCTGAATATAATCTAAGTATGTAATGTAGTATAGTAAAAATAGAGGAAAGTTTGTTGTAATAGTAAATTTTGTTTCAACTCAGTATTTTTGGGTCGCAGAACACGAATCTGAGCTTTCCTGGCAGATATTTTGGCCGAAACCATGTTTTCGTTGCAAAAAACGTCAACATTTTGAATTTTTTTTTTATTTGGCCTATATATCGGAAACTATTAGTTTTCCGAGATGACATCCTTATAGGAATGTTCACCTTATTTTTTTTGTTTTAGGTCGTCTACTTTGTAAAGATGATAAATGACTTTCCCATTGATAACTATGTCATCATCAACAGTGTGTTCATATCTTCGGTAAGACCATTAACAGGTTATTTATTTTGATGTTATTTGATATAGTAAATGTTATATGTTGGTTACTTAAGCAAAAGGTAGGTTTTTCGACTCGCTTATTGCTTTCTATAAAACGCTGCAATACATTACACAATAGCGTCTTATTTCCAAATAATAATATATCAAAAATATTTGCTGTACCCATTAACAGGTATTCCCTTATCGCTTTGGATTAGAGATCAAACAATAGATTATCTTTCAAATGAAAATTTGGAATGTTTTGTGAGATGTAATTCTTTCGAGTAATCAGATAACTAAACAAAGGGGAATCGGTTTCCTTAGGAATATTTGCAGAATACTTCATAAAACATATCTACCAACTTCAACAGCAGAAATTAACAAACAAAATGGTGGAATGTAATGTCGAGTTCCGAGGATCATTCATGACTTTGGTCCCAATCGCAGATAATGCTTTTACCTCCTTCAGATGCTCCTATCTCCAAAATCAACTATTTCTTTATAATTAATACAAATTTCTTTATAGTTAATAACTAAGTGGATATAATTTTTTTATTATTTTCAATGATAAACATTTGTAACCGACCAAGAAAACAATAATTGTAGCCCACCCTCTCAAAATTTGATGTTTTACGTTTCAAGGTAAGTAGAATCTAAATATCAAATAAAAAAAAAAAAATCCATTCATCCGCGGCTTATCTCCGAGACTACTGGACCGATGTTCATGAGATTTGGCAACAAAGTCAAAGGTCACCCCAAGATGATACTCGGAACTCGAGGATTACCATCCGTCTTTTCTGATTTTTAAATATAATTGCCAGAACTCTAAGCCAACGCGATATGGAAAGTCCAGAATCCAATCCGATCCGGAAAGTCCATACGAATGGATATAACAGATATTTTTGAAATATTACTATTTGGAAGTAATAAACCATACTGCAATAATTGGCAGCAGTTTTTCTTTCCTTATGCGTTTCAGAGCCTCCTGAGTCCAAAAAACGCATTTTCGACCATTGCCATGTCTCTTTATGACACGGCTATTATCTCTTATACTGACCTATTTAATTTTTGTTGGGTTTTATCCCCCGATTTCTAAATTATGTATAGAATTGTATGAAAGGTAATTAAATGATATAAAAAACCAAAGAAGAATCATCAGAATCGAACTAATATTAGCAAAGATACAGCGCATCGGAAGTGGCAATTATCATCGATTTTACACTTTTTACTTCCTTGTACGAAGTAAAGGAAGTATTGTAATCGCGAAAATTTTCGGTTTTCAGATTTCAACGGAAATATCCATTTTGACCATCCCTGAATCCATTTTGACTAGTTTCGTCGTGGCGTCTGTACGTACGTACGTTCGTATTTCGCATAACTCAAAAACGGTTAGCCGTAGAAAGTTAAAATTTTGTATTTAGGATTGTTGTAAAATGTAGTTATGAACCTCCCTTTTTGGCCACTGCTTGATCACCGGAAGTGGTACTTTACTTGAAGGTCATAATTGATTTCCATCAAAAATTATATTAAAATACTATAGTTAAGTCGATGAGTGTAAGCTTTAAAAATAACTTTATTAAGCAGAGTACAAGTTACATGATATATATATAATGAGGCTACTGAGTGACAGATAGACTCTAAAGATATTATAACTAGACTTAATACTAAACATAGTGAGAGTGTCTCACATAACCTTATTCTACCTTACATTCTATCTTACATTCTAATACTGCATTCTAGATACTGGTTACTACATTGTGATACTGGATACTACTACATTGTGATACTGTATGACATTGTCCCTTTCAGATAGGCTTTTATACATACAATAGGAGAAGGGGTGATTAAGGAAATAGAACTTGTTTTAATGCTGATAACCAGGAAGGACAACCATACCTTCCTGGGTTGTAAACCTTATTTAATAACAAATACTTCCTGGGTCGATGGCATTTGTTAACTCTATGCATAACTTCTCAAATTTAGTATTTATAACTTATATATATATATATATATATATATATATATATATATATATATATATATTTAAATAACATACTAAATTTTGGTTTAAATTGGAAAACCGGAAGCGGTACTTTACTTGAAGGTCATATTAGACTTTCATCAAAAATTATATTAAAATATAATGTAAAACATCTCAAATTTGGTAAATAGGACTTTTATATCGATATGAATGTATTTAATATATTTTGGTTAAAATTGGTGAGCCGAAAAGGGTATTTTACTTGAAGGTCATAATAAGCTTACATCAACAATTATATTTAAATTAAAAGAGAAATCATATGTTTCGGTAATAAAGGTTACAAACGCAATTTGGTTTCCAATCTAATTAAACATTTTTATTACTTGTTTTAAGTGTTAAAATTGAGTGTAAAATACTGGTTTTCCTTCCCATTTGTGTGTGTGTGTCAATAAATGGGTGTCGCGACGCCGAGTGTCGTTTTTGAGATACTGCAATCTTCGGAAACTAGTAACCAAATTCAGGATCACTTTTTGAGCCACCGATTTATAGTTTAATAGCCGTACAAGGAAGTCATATGTTGCCCACATCATTTTAAGTGTTAAAATTGAGTGCAAAATATTGGTTTTCCTACCCATTTGTGTGTGTGTCAATAGATGGATGTCGGGACGCCGAGTGTCGTTATTGAGATACTGTAATCTTCGGAAACTAGTAAAAAAATTCAGGATCACTTTTTGAGCCACCGATTTATAGTTTAATAGGCGTGCAACGAAATCATGTGTGGTCCACATCAGATATTTTTTTAGACGTTTCGGGGATACTTTGTCCCCCCTCTTCAGTATCTAAACCAAATAAAACTTTATAATACTCACCAATTCGTTTTAATCGAAAATTATAATATTACACAAATTTTACCGGTCCCCTAAAATTGCCTCCAAGAAGTGCCTAATGTGGCTGTACGTAAATCCGCTACTGCATTTGAGCTAGAGTTTTCCCTCCCCTGGCTCCTATTTACTGTATATTTATATTACTGTATAATCCTCGTAGAGAATTGTCTGGCGACCTCGGAACCTCCTGCCCAGCGGGCGTGCTTCCATAATCTTTCTATTGCCATTCCTCATCTATGTAGTCCGGGAGGTGAGCCAAAAACGTGTCTGATTTCATGATAATTTTTGATCGTCTAGGCCGAAAGTACACTCATAATAGACTGGAAATATGAACGACTGACACCCTAGATCGGTTGCAATTAAATTTTATAGGTCAACGAATTCGTCATATTCGCCACTTTTTTTTTTTTCAGATTTTCCTCAGTAACTCGCTCCCAGTGCATTTCAGTTAAAACTTCGACATCGCCAATTTGAAAGAATGTTGGATTTCCAGGAAGAAAATGCTGAAAAAAGTGATGAAAATGACGAATTCATTGACCTATAAAATTTGATTGCAACCGATCCAGGGTGGAAGACGTTCACATTTCCAGTCTATTATGAGAGTACTTTCGGCCTAGATGATGAAAAATTTTCTTGAAATCGGACATGTTTTTGGGCTCGACTTCCGGACTAATGCGACGGATAGGGCAGAACCACTTGAGCTTTAGCTTTTCAGGAGAGGTCTTTAATTCAGACATTTGCGAAAGGAATCAGCATATTCCAGCTTCGCTCACGGTCTTTCCTCGTTTTACCGACTATTCTGCGTAGGTATTTCATTTCTGCTCCGGCTGATGTGCTTGTCAAGCATGACCCAACTTTCACTTCCATATGTAAGTGTTGGGTGGCAAACTGGTTTGGAACAATTGATATGTATATCAAATCAAACTGATTTGTACATCATCTGTGAAGCTTCGTTTCTTTCCCTACTTTCAAATGGTCAATTACACTTTTACAGATCTGGTAATATATTAGGTTTGCCTTGTTTAATATATTTTCAATCTCTTCATCTTCTTTATCAGACCTGCTAATGATGGTTCCTAGGTAGGGATTATTATCATTATTTATTATCATTCCTTTCCGATAGAACTCCTCATTCAACGAGGGCTTGCTGTAGCCTTTTCCTAGTCTTCGAGGAGAACAACGTCGTCAGCATATAGAATGCTCTGGACGAGGACCAGATGCATGTTCCATATGCCAATCAACGTTGGAGATGCCTTCCTCCTACATATTATACTAGGTTGTTACAAAAGTCCTTGAGCATGAACATAACCTTTAATTCCAACACTTATAATTAATCCTAGAAGAATGTTTTTGTTCCTACTATTTATGTCTATGTTTACTTTGAATAATTATTTAATTCCTTATGACTTGAGTTGGCTTTATGGGGTCATTTACATTTTTAAAACGTACGTGCAATGCCAGAAGGAAAAATCGTGATTCGCGGTCTTTTAAGATATTACTGGAAAAAAGTTTTAAGCACAAAGGCAGCCGCCGATGAAATTTGTGTCATAGAAGGAAAGCCAATTATCCACTTTGACGCACTTTGATTCAGGCGTTTCAATAATGGGAATAATGGGTCTTGCAGATGAACCCAGATCAGATCGCCCATCGGTCGTTGATGATGAAATTCTTCTTGAATGTGTGAACCAGGATCCACATGCAATTACTCGTGATTTATCGGCCGAAGTAGGAGCTTCTAATGTCACAAAAACCTGGGCATACGGAATTTAGGACCAAGTTCCGACCCACATGGCTTGATAGAGGCCCAAGCCCTGTCAGCAGTGAGTTGATATGTACAATATTTTGCTTCAAAATCCGAAAGATCATATAGAAAAGTGGACATTTTTAAAAAAATCTAGCAAACATAAGCAGTGGCTACGGTCAGGTGAAGCTGCGTAACCGATTTATAATAGGCTTCTTATGTTTTCCTTTTAGGAGCTCAAATATTCGCCAGACCTCTTGATTTTCTCCCAATGATCTTCGTCTAGACTCTTGCTAGATTTCTAAACCTTGCGGTGATTTCTTATCCTTCAATAAGCTCATTTTTTTCTAGAACTTATCTTGGAGTTATTATTTTTATTTTATTTTCCATCCTACCCTGCCTAGAAGGCAATACGGGTATTTGCAGGAGTGTGATGTTATGCATTTCTGCTTAACAATACACTACTGCAAGTAAATCAAAGATTACAAATCTCAGTAGCTGTGCACAGCCAGTACCTCTTCGGTACCATCTTCATCTTCTTCCCCTTCTGGGTCTTCTGTCCGGCAGCCTCCTTGGCAAAGTTCCTTTCCTTTCCTTCCCAAGGAAAAGTGTGTTGGACCCACTATCATCTTCCAACAACACACAAAGTTTTTGAAATGAGGTTAATTCATTTCGGTCATCAGCTGAGGGAACTTGCTCTCCTTCAGAACACAGAGCCCTGTCTCCCTCAGTAGTTTGGCCCTCAGTGCCTCATAGGCAGTGCATGCTTTGACGATATATTCTGCGGTTTCTGGTACACTACAACTGGGACATAGGGGATCGATGTCTATTCCATGTTGAAAAAGCTTCGATCTGAAATTCCCATGACCCGTGAGAATCTGCGAGACCCAGTAGTCCGGGAGGACCCATGTTGCTTCCAGTCGCGATCCGACGGTGGGAAAGTACTTCCTCAAGGTAGCCCCTTTAGTGGTAGTAACCCACCGCCTGTTCCATTCTTCTACTGTATCCTCCCGAAGGATTCTCTTCCAACAGCCAGGGTCTGCATTGATCCTCACTCGGAGATCAGCCGGTAGATCCGTTGGGCCTTCCCTCCTTATCTTGTACTGGAAGTAATCTTCTCGCAGCAGGAGGTCAAGAGGTATTCCTCCTGCCAAGACCTGCACCGCCTCATGAGACACCGCCCTGTATGACCTGGTTACTCGAAGCAGAGCCATCCGCTGGATGGTCGCCAACCTACTCTTCTGTCTGTGCGAGAGACTCTGGTTCCAGGCTGGGGACGCGTACCTCAGGATATCCACAATAACTCCTTTATAAATGGTCATCGTTGCTGGGTATCTGAGGCCCCAAAAAGCGCCACCAATACGACAGAGTCCATTAAGGGCTAGGGTCACCCTACTTCTCAAATAGTCCAAGTGCGGCGTCATATTGAAGTTTCTTCCAATTCTTACTCCTAGATAGGTAACTACCTCACCCGGACAAATACTTGATCCTTGTATGACCATAATTATAAGGTGAGCCCTATCAGTCTTACCTCTTAAAAGGATGGCCTGAGTCTTGAAACCCGCCATCTTCAACTTTTTCCTCTCGCACCATTCTCCTATCAGGCTGGCGCACCGTCCAGCTCTATCTTTCAGTCTGCCTCTGCTATTCGAGGCCACAACAGCCAGGTCATCGACATAAGCAGTAGCGGGGAATCGCTCCTCTTCTAGCACTCCCAGCAACTCGTCGAAGACCAATTTCCACAGGGCAGGACCGAGGACAGAGCCCTGCGGATATGATCTTGGAGATATGATTTCCAGGCCTAGCTTCTTCTTGTCGACCGCATCCTTTATGTCATCATCCCACAACTTGATACGTTTTCCTATTCCCTATACATGCTGCAGATTTCTTTTGCTGTCCCTAAAATTTCTTATTTTAGAGTACTCCACTGGATCTCAATATTTACCTCCAGGTTCAAAGCTATGGTTTGACTATGTACTCCATCCTTTTCAGAGAGTCCAGCCTTGATGGTTTAGTATTTCTTGTGTTGTGGGCAGCGTTCTTTCAAAATCCTGATTGCTACCACTAATATTAAATGGTCGGAGCCTATCTCAACTCCACGGAGAACGTTAAGAGTGTGGTTTAAAAACAAAAATAGAAAGTGGTTTAAAAAGGCAATTCAAAAAATAAGTTATTTAATATACATTTTTGCTTCAAAACGTTGAAGGATTATTAAATGTAGGTAATACTGGGATGTGAATTAAGTCTACTCTGTTTTTACATTTATATTCTAAAATTGTTAGTTGAATCTTATTCCAGACTTACTTCTCAAAATGTACAATTTTCACCAATTAGCTGACCTTATCTCTTATTGAACGATTCGATGATAGAGGGCGCTCTGAAAATTACTTAAATTCGAGGTTCATGTTGATCTTTCATAATTTTTTATGAAACCTGGCCAGTCCGAGAAGAAACTACGTATTACCACTCAAATGCTTTAAACTTCAATAAACCGATGCATCAAAAAAAAAAAACCAATCGATATGGAACGTGAGAGTTTAAAAAACACTGCTGATTTTGTTTACAAAGCTTTTAGGGATTAAAAGAGAAAAACAGCATATCATTTTATAAAGATGATATGATAAATTCGAATCATTAGAACATGTTAATGGTTGTGTACATAATTTATTTGATAATTGACTGTATTGTTTTAGTTTATAGCTTTCTTCACAACATATCTCATTGCTGTGGTGCAGTTACTGCCTGAACTTGAGACAATGGTGAACATGCACTTTAAAGTTTGTATCTCTTAACTGTCGCAATTATTATCATTAAATGTTCAGTCAATAAATCATTTATTATATTTGGTTTATTATTATGATCCAAAGGTATTCTTTAATTACAAAACAAATTCAATAAGGAACCAACAAGAAAAAGCCTATTTTCCGCAGAGGAAAATAAACACAGAGAAAAAATAAAGGCAATGAACCAACAATCATCTAATAAAAAAAAATTATGGCAAGACATTTGAGTATCCCACATTAAATTTTTTGTGTTGATTAATTTATGATCAACATAAATTAGTGATGAGACGCCATGAGATTAGCGCCAAGTAGTGGGACACGACACGAATAAACAAGATAAAACTCTCACAAATTCTTGGTGAGAATGACTAAATGGCAAGTTAATTTAATTTCAAATTTTTATTAAATTTTAGGTAAGTTCAGGTAAACAATGTAAGGATTAAGGGTTGGATACAAAAAAAAAAAAAAAAAAAATTAAATGGTAATAAGGCCGAGTTAGATTGATAGAGACATTCCAGCGGCATTCTCTTAGAGAACCGACAATAGAAAAGGAAAGACGAGTGATCTTACAGGTAGCCAGCCTATCGTAGGTAGAGCTTCATTTAGTCTTGTTATGTTGTAAGGAAAGTGCATTCATTGTCCATCCCAATGAACCAAAGGTTTATTGTCAAGCAGTTCAGAAACATAATTATATGTAAGAATAACACAAATAAATTATTATTCTATCAAAACTAGAATTAATTAGTCAATTATAAATTGAAAAGATGATATATAAATTAGATTCAGTGACATCGGCTTATATTTAATAATAAATTTCTTAACATGAATGGGCTTAGAATAATAAAGGAGTCATGGCGACTTAATGATTTCATAATGTATTGTTTTCTTAACTTCACTTCTCGAGGACTTAATAATTTATCTGCATATTTATGTAATAAACTATTTTAATTTAATATCTTCATCCTCAGGAGATTCTTCATTTCGTACCTGTGAATTAGAATAAGACTCGACAACATCTTGAAACTGAACTGACCTTCTGGTTTTACTGTCTCTCTTTCTCTTTTCCATTATATTACAAGTACTTACATCGCATTTCCTTTTTAATACTAGATAATGTTTATTTTCAGGAAAAAGGGGTGGATCCATTACTGGTCTCATAAAAACCCATCCTTGCAAATGGTCATTGACAAAAGTCGTAGAGTCGGCAGTTTGGATTATTCTATCAAAAACAAATTGAACTAAATATAGTATCATTACCAAGAAGTTAGATATGTTCACGGTATGAAAGGCACTCAAGTAACTACGAGACATTTTCTCGAGACAACCTTCTGTCCAGAATGTATGGCGTGACCCTCCAACAAAGTCGTAGCTGGAAAATAGAATTTTATAAGAAATTCAGGAAAAAGAAACAGAAGCTACACAATTTAATTTTCAGAAATGACATTACGGTTGACGTTTTAACACACACACACACACACACACACACACACACAAGGTATTAACGTTATTTATTAACTTTGCATATACGGTAGTATGCTTTAGTCAATCGTTCATTCAGATAAAACAAATAAAGTTGTTTGAACCAACAATATGTTCTGTTGGCAAATTGGTTTATAGATTCTGAATAAACAACCAGTTATGAAAGTCTCTTGAGGTAGATCCCATTTTATATTTTAATGTTAGAGAGGCTAACTTAAAAAAAACTTTTATTTTCAATATTGTAAAATAACATTTCAGTTTAATCCTGATGATCTTTCTTTAAGTTATACATGTACTGATGGCAAAGCTCTATTATAATCGTGTCGGCCAACAGTTCCTCCTGGTCGGACAACCCCATGTAGTGAAATAAAATCAATCCCTCCTAAAAAAACACACGTTTAAGTTTCGAGTCTTTAATTCTAGATATGCCATATGCTGGTAAACTACGTACTATGCATAGCAATGATTCTCCATAATCATTATACATAGATAAGCCATTAGACACTACCTATATTTTTAGTAAATAAATAATTAACGAATTAAATATGATTATTTATACCACAAGTATATGAATGGAAATCACATAAATACGCAGGCTATTAGTATGTGTCTAGGCATAAATATATGTATGGAGCTGGGGTGGCCAAGCGGGCAAAGGCTTCTCTCCTTCCTCCTTGTACCTTTCAGTGTGGAGGAGCCTCAACTGATCTCATACATTCCTCTCTATCTTGTGTGAGTTGTCTCATTTGAACAAGATTCTTCCCCAAGATTCTCCCAACTTGCGGATATATTTATTGTAGGCAATCCTGGGTCTTCCTCGAGGTCTTGAGCCAGTAGGTCTGGCCTCCATTATCTTCCGTGGGTCTCGGTCCTGACTCATCCTGCAAACGTATCCGAACCATCTCAGTTGTCGCTTGTGCAAGGTATCCATTGATGCAGTGATCTCTAGTTCTTCTCAAATTCTTTTATTCCTTACACAGTCTCTTCTAGTTTTACTGCTATCTTCTAGTAAGATCTGCTACTCTGCGTAGGTATTTCATTTCTACCGCAGTTATTCGGCTGATATTCTTGTCAACAGCAACCCAACTCCCACTTCCATACACCAGGGTAGGGAGAAATATTGTTTTAAAAATATGGAGTTTGACTTGCTTGCTTCACGTTTACCTACAATGGTGTTACAAATCTGGTAATAGACCTCATTTGCTTTCCTTATTCTGCTTGAAATTTCCAGGTCTATCTTTCCAGTCTGGCTAATTGTTTCTAAGTAGGTATAATCGTTAGCATTTTCTAATATTTCTCCTCCACAATAAAATCTCTCATTTCTTGCCACTTCCCTGGAAACAATGAGTACTTTGCTCTTTCATCATGCCTTTCCACAAAAGCTCCTCCTGCCATTCAGTTATCGCTTGTTGCAGTTTCTCTTTTGTATCAGCAAGTAGCATAATGTCATCAGCGAATAAGTAGCATTTTGTGAGAATTGTCCTGAGATTCCATTTTCCTACGTTGTCCAGGGTGTCCTTCATTTACTAATCTTATGGATCTCATCCATCAGAATTACGAAGAGGAGGAGGCTCCCTGTTCTACTCCTCGCTCCATTCGGAATGGTTTAGATGCGTATTATAACTTTTGGTTTTTGATACGTTGACTTTATAGCATCTATTAGACTTCCAGGGACATGCTTCAGCTGAAGAGATTCCCATAAATGTTTCCTAGGAACAGAATCAAAAGCTGCTTATAGGTCTAAGAATGCAAGATCATTTCTGGTGAGATTTGGTCATTTACGGCAGCTTTCCCAGTCTTAATCTTTTCCATGACTCTTTCCACTTCCTCTTCCCAGATAGTATCATTTTCATTTTCCTGCATTTCCTCAGTCACCAACTGAATGGTCTCTGGCAGGTTTTCAGAGAAAACCATTTCAAAATGCCTTTTCCATCTATCAAGGATCTCTTCTGACTTGGTAAGTATTTCACCGTTCTCATTCATGATATTTCTTATTTCCTTGACTTTTTTGTTTCTCAGGGCTTTGGTTGTCCTCCACAATATTTTAATATTATCATAATAGTCCTTGTTTAGAGACTTCCCAAATTCCTTCCAATACTTTTTCTTAGCTTCACGAACAATAATCTTAGCCTCGTTTCTTCAGAGTCTATATTGTTCTATGTTTTGAGTCGTGCGAGCCACCTGATATGTTTTCCAGGCCTCTTTCTTACTTTTCACAGCTGCGTTAATTACTTGGTTCCACCATTTAGAGCATTTTCCTTTATTACTTATTATCTTCAATCCACAAAAACTACTTGCAGTTGTTAGGACTATTTCTTTCAGCTTGTTCCATAATTCATCAAGTCCCATTTCCAAATCAATGCTTCTTAATCTTTCTTCAAGGAGTTGAGTGTACTCTTCGCGCTTCGCGCCATTTTCTAATGCTTTTATATCAACTATATCATAGGTCTTGACATGTTGTTTGGGCTCTCTTAAAATACAAGTGTCAGCTACTAACAACAGATGATTTGTGCTGATTTTGACGCCTCTGATTACTTTTATATTAAAATATCGCCTGAGGTTTCTATCATACAAGGTATAATCAATGACACTATTTCTTACATCTGAAGAAAAGGTAATTTTGTGTACTGTTTTATGTGGATAAAAGGAATTGCCAATCAATAGGTGGTTATCTATACAGAAATCGGTCAATCGCTGGCCATTATTATTTAGCATTCTTTCTCCTCCATGTAGGCCAATAACTGCCTGTGCACTACTGTGATCTCATCCAGTTCTGGAATTGAAGTCCCCTATAAGGATTATGTTTTTCCTTCTAGCGCGGCATTGGTTTATTGTTCTCTCCAAATCCGTATATTTCTTTATCTAACAGGATACATCCTCTGTTGGGGTATATGCTTGTATTAGTGTTGATTTTCCAACTGATAATTGCATTTCGGCCATTATTATTCTGGAGGAGATAGGTTTCCAGTCTTCTAGTTGACTATGCATTTCGCTCTTCATTATAAAACCAACTCCTTTTAAAAAACTACCTTTTTGGGAACCCCGGAATAAATTAGAACATGGTCATGATCCAATTTCATCTCTCCACTGCTCATATTCTTCACCTCGCTGATTCCCAGAATATCAATCTTGTATATGAGCATTTCTTGAACAAGCTCTACTTCTTTTCCATTTAGCGTCTTTACATTCCATGTTGCCATACGTAAGTCCTTGATTGCGCCATGTCGTTTCCGTTTAGTCAATCCATTCTTTCCGAGGCTTCCATTCCTTCTCTGAATCATCTTACTCTTTTACGGGTGATTGGCCCAGCAAAAGAGATCCCGTTAGCTAGGAATAACTGGTCTTCTGTTCACCAGAAGGAAGGGTTGGGGTAGAGATATGGAGGGGAGGGAATAAAGTTTTGGTAGAAAGGATTTAGGAACTGGTCATGTTTCCTCTGGGATACATGAAGAAAAGGATAACAAGAACTCGCGTGGGCAGGGTCGCTAGGTCCCTGAAGTAGATCTGAAGATCTGTTCCTCATTGGGTGCATGAAGAAGTATCTATCCGCTATTCGGGTTAAACAACGTCGAGTGTGGTTAGTACTTGGATGGATGACCGCCCGAATCGGGTGACCGAGGAAAGCCACGACACCCAAGATTCTCCGGGCAATTACCACTTCCCCTCCTTCCCCCCTCGGGTATGTGAGGTTCGTCAACGTAACGGAGGCAACTCACAAATCCCAAGCTTAGGAGTGATGACCCTACACTGATCGCAAATCGCGCAGTGGTTTTCAGGATGGCAGCCAGGAAGTTCGTTCTATGGACGGCCTGCTTCTGGGAAAGAAATATAGGTCCTCGTGCGCATGCTGATCCTGAAAAGCCATAATCCGTGGATTTAGACCGATTTGTTATTGTCCTTTAACCCGAATGAATCGGCGGGAAGGACATTGCCACATTGGCTCCACAGGGACTGGTTATGGAGTATGGGTAGCCGGCCACTTTACCAAGTCAGCCAGGCATCACGATTCCGAGCCAGCGCTCTCATGGAGTTCAGAGTCTTTCCCTTTTTCTTTCCTATCCTGGAGATATGATCAGTCCATAACAGTCTGGGTCTTCCTCGAGGGCGACGTCCAGTGGGCCTGGCTTCAAAAAACTTTCGTAGATCCCGGTCTTCATTCATTCGACATAGATGACCGAACCACTTTAGCTGCCTCTTTTCGACAGTGTCCCTCAAGGCGGGTACTCCAAGGTCTCCATGTATCCGCTCATTTCTGACCTGATCTCTCCTTGTTCGGCCTGTCACTCTCCGAAGGTACTTCATTTCAGCGGCTGTAGCTCTACTCTAGTTCCTGTCCAGCGGGACCCAGCTTTAACTGTCCTAAAAAGGGTAGGTAAGTAGATAGCTTTGAATATGCGTAGTTTTACACTATTTTCTATCTCCATTTTTCCCACTACTGAGCTGCAAAGCTGATAATATATATTATTAGCTTTTTGGATCCTGTTGGAAAGCTCTAATTTTTTTCATTTCTGCTGAGCACAATCCCAAGATAAGTGTAGTCCTCTACTGTTCCCAATACCTCCTCCTTGCAGCGAACTATCACTTCTTCTTCCTCACGACTAATGTGCATAACCTTACTTTTCTTTGCATACAGTACCATGTCCTTTCTTTCCAACTCGGCTTCCCACTCAATGACAGCTTGCTGGAGGTTTTCATGGGAAAGGACAATATCGTCTGTAAAAACTAGAACTTGGGCCAGTTTTTTCCTCATATTCCACTTTTCCACGACTGTCCGTGCCGTCTCTCTTTTTTTAACATCATATTTTTAAAATTTCATCCATGAATATGATGAAAACGAGAGGACTAAGGCTGTCACCTTGTTTAATTCCTTTATTCATATTAAAAGTCCTGGAGTCCTGGATTCTGTTCCGTTTATTCTAATTATGCCTTTACAGTCGTGGTAGGTAGATTTTATTACACCAATCAATTCCTTGGGCACATTTTTACCGGCTAAAGCTGCTCATATTTCTTTTTTCGGAACCGAATCAAAGGCTGCCTTTGTATGAAGAAATGCGAGGTAAATACTCTTCCCTCTGTCCCATGACTTCTCAATGATGGGTATGAGCGAGATGTGGTCTTGTGTCTGGCGATGGGGTCTAAATGCAGCCTGCTCCTCTTCCAGCTGGCCTGAGCTTCTTTTCCAAAATAAAGGAGTAAAGCTTGCAGACTACTTGGGAGAGACAAATAGGCCGATAATTTTCAGTTACTTGAGCTTCCTTTCTTGTGGATTGGTATGATTATATTGTACTCCCATTCCTTGGGTATAACTTTAGCAGAAAATATATTTTGGAAAAAACCTAGTAGAGCTTTTTGAAGATTCGGACCTCCAAACTTTATAAGTCCGGGCGCAATACCATCTCTACCTGCTGCTTTCCCAACTCTCATCTTCTCTATAGCACATGTGACATCATCCTCCCAGATCACATCGTCATATACTTCATATATTGTACCTTGCTCTTCCTCCAATCCCTCTTCACCGCCACCAGAGAATATTGCAGCATAATGGCATCGCCATCTCTCCAATATTTCCTCATTCCCAGAGATTAATTGTCCTCCTTCGTCCCTCAAGTTTCTAATAGGTTTCCTTATCTTACCTTTTAATGCTTTTATTCTTTTCCAGAATATTTTTGTGTTTTCTTTATAATCACTTTGCAGGCTCTAGCCAAACTCCTCCCAGCTTTTTCTCTTCACCACTCTGACAACCATTTTAGCTTCTTTTCTTCTTCTGACATAGAGCTCCCAATCGGTTGCAGTCTTGACTCTATAATATTCTTTCCAGGCTGCCTTCTTCCAAGCTATCGCAGCTTTCACTCGGTCACTCTACCACTTAGTCTGTTTACCTTTGGTGGAGACTATCTTCATTCAAAATATTCTTTCGGCTGCCTCGAGAATTGCCTGCTTCAGTTTCGCCCATACTTTATCAATATTATCTTCCATATCAAAAGCTCTAAGTTTTTCATCCAGAAGTTCTGCATATTCACATTTTTTTCTGGGATTTGCAACTTTGCGATATCGATTTTTCTGTATGTTTTGGACCATTTCTTTTTAGGTCGAAGGATCTGGGTGTCTCCAATCAGAAGAAGATGGTCTGATCCAATTTCAGAGCCTCTTATTACCTTTATGTCGTTGAAGTATCTCCTTATTCTCCTGCTGTATACGAAGTAATCTATTATACTATAGACACTATGCATATAATTGTATATAATCTTGAACTGCTTTTTAAGATTTGTCTTTGGTAACTCGAGACGGTCTTATCTGTCTAACCTATACGGCGAGTTATAGCGGTTCTTCTCCTCACTCCAACAGTAAACAATATTTCCTCGGATCTTTCCTGTACCAAACTATCACCACCCAACACCCTTCCTACATCTATAGCCTCCTACAATTCAAATCCCCGGTCCACGCACAGAAAATAAGATTGTGCTTTTCCGACTTCTATATCCCTTTTTACGGAACCAAAACATTCGAACGTTTCTTTCTCACTCGCTCTGCTGCCTTCTGGAATTCCTTTCCTTCTAATATCCGCCATGCTTCTTCCCTATCCTTTTAAAAATCCCTCCTTTTCCAACGCTTTCTCTCTTTCCAAATAGATGCTCTCTAATTACAAAATTTTAATTTTAGATAAACATCTATATCAGAACTAAATAATAGTTTTTAATGGATAAGTTTCAGCTTTGCTAATCAATTCAGTATCTTTGTATTAATCATTTTCTCTATTTTTCTTTTCTTTTTTTCGTTTTTTCTTTTTTTCCAAATTAATTACATTTTTCAAGACAAGAATTTATACTGTTTGCGAATGCCATAGAGCGGTTAAAATTGAAGAAAGCCAACGCCCAGGATATTAGGTATACGATAGGAGAATTAGATAAATTCAATGGGGAAGTGGGAGAATTGAACCACTTTCTGAAAGGAGGGGATCGAATCATATACCAAATTGATTCAATGGCCGCAGAAGACTTGATCGAAGCTAGAGCAGTTGCGGCGCTAAGAGCGGCATTAGTCAGTCGAGTGAGAAGGAGCGTGTTAAACCTAATTCAGGCGGACGAGGACACGCCGTGGGACACTGTGAAGGTTCGGCTGAAGAAGGCGTTTGGAGGGGGCCGGTGGGCCCCGGAAGAAGACATTCTGCAAATGTTTAGAGAAACGCGGAAGCCTCAACAGAGCAGCGGCCAGTATGCAGGCATACTATTGGCGCGCTATAATAAAATTACCGAGAAGCTGAGAGAAGCCATGTGTGCGGAGCAGGTGGAAGCTAGGATGGAATTCTTGTCCACAATCCTGAAGGTGCAATTGGCTCGGGACACAGGAAGGAAAGACGGCTTGCCTCGAGAATAGAGCTTCCTAGAATGTGCACAGGACATGGTTGATGCCAGCGCCAGGGACGAGGAGGCGAAGTACAGCGGCGAGATAGAGGCGGGCTGGACCAGAGTCCCATTCCGTAGGTCGGAAATGAGTCGGAGTCGGCCGAGGTTCGAAGCTGGTAGAAGGAGAGAGGCAGAGGGCTATCGGCGGGAGAGGCTTACAGGAGACCAGTAATGGAGAGGAAAAACGGAACGACCAGAGAAGGTGTCACGAATGTGGTAAGACAGGGCATCTGGTGGCACAATGCCCCCGGACCAAATGTTTTGAATGTGGTACGGAGGGGCACATAGCTCGTCAGTGTCCGTATATTTATCGGAGGAAAGAGGCGTCACATGGCGAGCCCATGGAAGTGAACGCGCAGAAGAATTACCAGACGAGAGGGAACGCCCAGAGAATCGGCAGGAGCATCTTCAGAGACTGAGGAGGAGCCAGGTAGCAGCAGCGGCGAGGATAGTCGGAGCGGCTGGGAGAGGCAACGACATCGGGCGACTCAGGCGCGCGGACAGCGACAGGTGACAGCATGAGGAGGGTGTCTGCAGAGAGGCGACCGAGCTTTCACTTGTAATAACATTGAAGGTAAGCTCAAATGTTGGTTGCCTATAATCGAGATCCAAAGCGGGGTGAAGTGCCTGGTGGACACGGGGAGTTCGAGCACCCTGTTGTCGAGAACTGCCGTGGAAAATTTATGTGGTAAAGGTAAAGCGCTTCAGATTAGAAAATGCGATTGTAGGTTGCTCACGTTGGGCGGGCCATGTAGCGTGATAGGCGAGGTGAAGATAGGACTGCGTCAATGGGGAGACGAACAAGGCAGACTACGGGTACATGTGGTAGAGAGTATGCCGAGGGAATACCAGCTGATAGTCGGATGCGACCTTTTGGAAAGAGTAGGAGCCAGGGTGAGAAATAAAAAGGGGGAGTGGCATGTTAAACTCGGGTGTAGGTTATACACGTGCCACCGGGCTGTCAAGGGTACCAGAGTTGGGGCGGTTAGCGCGGTCGAGATTTGGAGAAGGGCGCTGATGAGGGAATTTCATTTTTTCACATTGCGACATTTTTTATCAGGAATGGGATGTGCTAGGGGCCACGGGAAAGACTGTGCATGAAATCCCTCTCAAATACGAAAGGGTGACATACGTAAAAGAGAAGCGGTACCCACAAGCGATGCGGCATCACATTCGTCAGGAATTAGAGGAATTGAAGCGGCAGGGAATCATCGTGAACAGCTCCTCGCCATATAATAGCCCCTTATGGGCAGTTAAAAAGAAACCAATTCCGGGGGATACTACGGAAAAATACCGCGTAGTGGTAGACTTTAGGTAGCTGAACAGTAACACGGTGGATGGAGCGTATCCTATTCCGCGATTTGATGACATTCTGGACAGATTAAGCGGGGCAACGGTTTTCTGCACACTCGATTTAAAAGCCGGATATCATCAAATCAGAATTCACCCACGAGATCAGGCGAAGACCGCATTTACATTCGAAAGAGGACATTACGAATTTACACGGATGCCGTTCGGTTTGAAGAACGCACCCCTCACGTTTCAGCGCTTGATGGACGAGTTTCTCCGTGGTATCGACGAGGGGATTTGCCAAATTTATATGGACGACCTTCTTGTTTTCAGCAAATCGGAGGAGGAGCACGTCCAGCATCTGCGGCAGGTGTTCGAGAGGGTTCGAGAATTTGGGCTACGATTATCTCCAAGTAAATCGGTTTTGGGGAAGGGCGAGATCAAATTTTTAGGTCACACTGTATCGAAGGAAGGGGTTAAACATTAAAATGCTGCGAAAGTAGACGCGATAACTAAGATGGCCATTCCTCACGATATCAAAGGGATTCGCAGGCTTTTAGGGGCCCTCAATTACTATAGGCGGATCGTACCGGTTATGGCGCAATATTTGGTACCCATCAATGGCTTGCTAAAAAAGGGGGCGCGTATGATCGTGACGCCCAATATGGAGGATAATATTAGAAGGTGTATGGCGAGGTTGCAGGAGGACCAATCCTGGCGTTCCCCGATTTCACCAAGCAGTTCACAGTTACTACCGATGCCAGTGAATATGCATTGGGTGCGGTATTGTCTCAGGAGGGGGATCGTCCCGTCGCGTACGCCAGCAGGAGATTGACCGATGCGGAGGCGCGTTACAGCGCGTTGGAACGGGAACTCCTCGGGAACGTTTGGACAATCGATCATTTTCGACCGTATTTTTTTTGGGAAACGTTTTAGGGTCCAGACAGACAACCGGCCGCTGCAGTGGGTGGGGAAACAGAAGGAATCATCTGCACGCGTGTCGCGATGGAAGGAGCTCCTAAATCAGTATTCTATAGATATCGTCTATAAACCCGGGAAGGAGAATGTAGTCGCGGACTGGCTGTCGAGAGCACTGACGGTCAACGCCATAGAGGACGCTACCGCGGGGCCATCTCGCGACATTCGACAATTTCTTCAGGACTGGTCGCCGGATGGTGAGGGGGAACCGGATATTACGGGAGCCGATCGGGAAGGGTCATCGTCAGGCACAGAGAGTTCGTCGGGCGAGAGACCGGCGGAGATGGAGGAGATCGACGAAATCGTCAATGATAAACCACGGCAGATAATTTGGAAAAAAAAACCGCGGGCTTGCTATCCATTGAATTTCTCCGATATGGACATTCGCGCATCAACGTCATTTCATCGCCGCCGGGCGTCCGTGTCGATAGCGTCTGACAGGCTTTAAAGGACGCGTCTTCACCAGGCCGCACACATCACTTATACGTGGGAAACGCTACGATGTGGGAAAAGGTGAAACAGGTGTGGAAAACGGAGCAAATCCTGGATCGCGTGTTTGTTCGTTGTAGGATACTGGTGGAAACGGTTAGAGAAGCAGACCGCCAAGTCGAATTGACCACAGCATATCACCAGGGCAAAACGAATCATCGGGGAGTCAGTGAGACCCTACAGGCCTTGAAACGGAAATATTTTTGGTCAGGCATGAAACAGACGATAAAGAACGTTATTGGGTCTTGCGAGGTTCGCATTACTACTAAATATGACCGCCATCCACCACGGGCAATACAGGAGGAGACGCCTACGGGGGATAAACCGCTGCGCGATAACAGGTTGACACGTTTACCTGGAGGGGGTATTAGTGGATGACGATCATTGACGTATTTAGTAAAATCGCCATGGCGTATCCTATCCAAGCGAAAGCGGCAGACGCGATTTTGGAGGCCCTACACACGTGGTTTATGTTCTACAGGGTACCGGAGCGTATCACATCCGATAAAGGGAGGGAGTTTGACAATACGGCGGTGAGCGACGAAATGAAAACCTTAGAAGTCACGTGGCATTTCAACACGCCGGGTCATCCGAAGAGTCGGGGAGGGATTGAGCGCTTACATAGCACTCTCAGTGATCATCTCAGGGTCTACCAGGTCGAGAAGGGATTGGAACCGGACATAGCGATGCGGAAAGCGGTAGCAGCGTATAATCACTCGATCCATTCAGTCACGGGATTTTCACCATTTGAGGTTTTGTTTGGGCTGCGCGGACCTGGAAGGGACTATGCGGGGACGGTGGGGAACTCGCCGGAGGACCAGGACATCATTACGAACCAGGTACAAGTCCGAGGGTTATGGAAAAAGGTGCGCGAGCGAATCGTGAAAGAAAAACGAACCAGGATAGCGCGGGAAAATGTAAAGGTTAGAGACCGTCTAGAGGATATAAAAATTGGGTCGATCGTATATCGCCGCATTGGGTCTAATAGGAGAAAGGAGACACGGCGGTACGAGGGACCATTCCGCGTAATCGTTATCCGAGAGCATAACGTCGTGGCAATCGAAACCGTGGATGAGCCCAAAAAGAGGCAAACTGTTCATATAGAACAGCTTAAATTTCCATTAGGTGATGCATTGGGGTCTGGAGCGCCTTCGCCTATGCGAGCGGGGGACAACTGTGTGTGATGTTTTTAGTGTATGCAAAAGAATGTATTGTGTTGTATTTTGTATTTTTTGTTTTGTATTATATAGAGTCCAGTAGTAACTACAGTTAATTTTTATTTGTTGTTTTTGATATTAAGTTAAGACACTTGAATGTAGCATATTTTTTTTTCTCTCTTATTGTATTACTATGTATTTCTCAATTGGTACTTAAGTAGTACCAATATTGGGAGTATCAATATTGTACAGGAGTGAGTTCTACGACTTACCTGGGCTGGTGATTTTTTTTTTGTGTGTTTGGTTTTGTTTTGTTGAGTTTGCGGACGTGTCCGAAACTGGGAGGGGGGAGTTAAGAGCCAGACCTGGTTAAGAATAGAACTTAATCCTACTAGTAATATAAACAACTCCCTAAGAGTATATAAGTAGGATTACTTGTTGAATAAAGTCAGTTATTAACTATCTTTCATTGTGTGTTTATTTAAAACCTTTCTTTTTTTTAAAGTTATTTAACCCGGACTCGTTAAGTTATATATATATATATATATATATATATATATATATATATATATATATATATATATATATATATATATACATACACTCATATAAATACATATATACATATATGCATACATGTGCATGTGTGTGTGTGTTTTTCGCCGATTATGAATAAATTAAACTATATAACCTAATATAAATTATTTTTTAATAGTTACTTACTCATAAAAATGTTTGTCGGACCGGAGAAAATGGTGAATGCATGGTCTAAGCAACACGTCAGAACAACAGCTAAAGGGAATGTGTTCATTCATTATTGTCCTGTTTGGTAAAGTTTGCATTTCATCAGAATTACT
Organism: Rhaphigaster nebulosa; assembly: GCA_948150685.1. Classification (NCBI taxonomy): domain Eukaryota; kingdom Metazoa; phylum Arthropoda; class Insecta; order Hemiptera; family Pentatomidae; genus Rhaphigaster; species Rhaphigaster nebulosa. The sequence goes on from OX411310.1 coordinate 33,810,908, forward strand.
TCTTTTTTTATACCATTCATGTCTAAACCAGTCCTGAAAAATATCGCTAAATATTAAATACTGAACCAAAAACGAAACACGTTATAGTAAATAAAAATGAGGACGATTCATCAAATAGGTACGAATTATCTGGATCCTAAATCAATGGATGTAATAATTTCCCAGTACAATAATAACAAAAGTAACATCCACATCGAACCGACATCTTTGAACAAAATTAATTAGATTTGTTACTAACTTTCTGGACATGTAATTATAGAAGGCTAGCACACAATTGTCTGCTTTAAGAAACATTGCGTTTTCCCTGCAATCTGGGCCGGATTTACTACTAAACCCACTAGGCCTGGGTCTAGGGGGCACAATGACTGGAAGCGCACGCTAAAACCATTTTATAAAACGTAAAATATCTTGAATCCGCAGTCCTTCACAGCGGCCTTGGAAATCAATGCTTTGTGGACAGGTGCATTGTCGTGAAGAATACCTCTGCTCAACTTCCCCCGCCTTTTCTCTTTGATAGCGCCCCGTAAGCTGTAAAGTAGGGCTGCATAATACTCGGCATTCACTATAGCATTTTCCTCCCTTTAAATTCGTATTCCTCTAAAATCCCCCAAAAATGGTGGCCATTACCTTTTTTTGTTGACTGCATGACTTTTGCCTTACGGGAGATGCTTCTCCTGACCTCCATTCCATGGAATCCCTTTTGAGTGGGCCATAGTATAGAACCATTGTTTCATCCCCAGTTACAATTGAATACGAATTTTTTTTTGGATCGTCATCACATCCACGTAAACATTTTAAAGATTGTTTTAGAACTTACAGCTTCCAATGGGCGACCAGGACGCGGACCGTCATCCAGACTTTCTCTCCCTAACTTAAATAATATTTCCCATTCTTTTACAGTGTAATATGAGGAAAAGGACTATACACACTATCCAAGCGCTCTTTAATTTGCGCAGGATTAAGGCCTTCTTTACACCAGAATTTAATAACCGCACGGTATTCGATCTTGAACATTGTTAAAACGGACAGATTCCTTCAAGATCAGATACGGACTGACAGGGCTGAGGAAGCGCGGGTGATGGGTATGGCGAGTTCAGACATAGACATGCACGGCGGGCGTCTCAGCCTGCTTGAAGTAGGGGAACGAGGTCAGACCGGAAAGTTCTGGACCTTACTACTTGTGTGTGTGGGGGGGGGGGTGTGTGGGGGTGTGTGTGTGTGTGTGCATGCGTATATATATATATGTGTATGTATGTATATATATATATATATATATATATATATATATATATATATATATATATATATATATATATATATCATATTGATATGGATTAAAGAAATATCTTACTTTGTATGAAGTAATGCCACAACACTGATATCTAATTTGAATTCTGTCCATGAGTTCTTTGGATTTTTGGTTATTATTGTAGTCTTCTATGGCAGCATAGAGTCCCTTATCTGTCCTTTTTATGAGATTTCCTTCTTTGATGAAGCAGAATATGGAAATGATTATGTTTATGGTAGCAAGCGTTACTACTGTGAAGATTGTAATTCTCATTAAAACATTTTCATAATCCGAAAGATATGCTGCAGTTGACAATCGAAACTGCAATAAAGATGCATGAGTGAAACAAAAGTTGTAATAACAGTATTATAATAATTATAAATTGTTCTAGCTTTATTATTGTCATAAAATTATTCCATTTCAGAAAGAGAATCAAATATATAAAACAGAATCCAAGCCTATATGATTTCTTCCGAAGATTAAGCAATTTTTTCGTTGACCCAAAATGTGATCCAAGCTATCCACAAAATACTTAGTGTATATCCTAAAGTTATGCATATTTAGGATTACCCTGATAAACTTTCTTCATTTCACATACTTCTTCCTCTCGCGTGGTGTTTCTTAGGGCTCTCCTCTTTCACCAACACTTTTTTCCATTTGCATTTACTCAATTCTATCCATCTCTTCCGATACCATCTTTATGCTGATGAAATACAAATTTATCTTAATTTCCATTCTGCTGGTCTCGTTGAGGCATTCCATAAAACTGCGATGGGTTCCGATAATAAGAAAAGATGATAATAATAGTATCAGTCACTGCGCTGAGAGAAATAAGTTGCAGCTGAATGCAGGAAAAACTAAAGCCATTCTCATCGGTAGATGATTGCACTGGATCTGTGAGATCCATTTAGCAAATTTTACTATTTATGGAAAAAATTAGCCTTTTTTTTTTTTTGATCTTCGGGTCAAAATTAAAAGAAAATGTTTTTTATAATTTGTATTAAAACTTTTAAGCAAAACTTAAGGTAATTATAATATATATATATAATTTAAAAACATATTTTTTCTGACAACCTTTGACTGATTACATTAAGTTATTAATATTATACATATCACATAACACCGACTTATAATAATAAAGTGTTTGACTTAAGTAATTGTTTTTCGGATTCCTCCATTTCATTTCATAGCTTTAGTTGACAGGAAGATACGAACAAAAATACCAATTTTTCAAAAAGGCTTCATTTTGCTTAACCGGTTTCGGATGGGTATAAAATATGGACAGAAAGTGGAAGAGGTGCAGAGAAAAGGCCAAAAGAGGCGAAGAGGTAGGGGAGGGAGTAGTAGCAAAAAGTGTGGATATAGTAGAGCTGAAGACGGCTGTAGGACCAGGAATGGACGGACAGTCAGAAAACTCAGCCGTCCACCTCTTTTCTGAGAGAAAAAATGGAGCAGTGTTATTTAATATTATGTTCGATCGTGTGCATTTTATCACTAACCTATTCTTTTCGATACGTCGTTGACTTTTTAAACTCGAATAAGTCCTATTTAAGCAAGTTCACATTTGTGAAGGTCCACATCAAAAAGTTACATTTCCATTTTGTTTAAAAAATGTCATGAAAAGGACCGTGGAATGACATAATTGTTATGTTTTAGTGTGATGCAGTGATTTCTGTGTGCTATTCAATATGTATTCAGCACGATTGTGTACGACTTACGTTTGCATATAATATAATTCTAGCAAAAGTAGTCCTTTTCATGACAGTAATTTTTTTAATAAAAAATAGAAATAAACCTTTTTGATGTGGACACATTTTCAACAAATGCCATTTTTCGATTAGATGAAGTCCGTGGGCAAGCTCGGACTTCATCTAATTCTAATTATTCGGTCAAATTTTCTTGAAGTTGGTTCAGTAAACGAAAAAGATAAACAAATACCGAAAACAAAGAATAGATTTTTTTTTTTTTGCATGAATTCATGTGTCTTACCTTGAAGCAAATAAGTGTGGCAGAGATAATCACTAGTAATGAATACGTTATTCCGAAGATTATGGGAATACACTCAGCAAGGCGAAAATTTATAAGACGTAAAAAGTCTACTTCACGCACGTAAAAATTAAGAGATATCAATATATGAGTAAAACAACCCACTAGAAGGACGATCGAACTATATAAAGTAAAACTGATTAACTTGAGAAATATCTTAGCTGTTAAAAAATAACTGAACATGATACAAACAGGAACCTCCGCAAAGTTTAACAACAGATGGTTCTTTCATGTGAAAAAAAAAATCAAGTAATAACCAATCAGATAAAAATAGAAAGCTTCTAGCATTTAGAATTTATTATTAGCTAATATCGACATACCTTGGCTGTGAATATTGCAACATACCGATGATTAGAGATGGGCTCGCTCTTTTCAGGCGTTAGGTCAAACAAAATCACTCACTGCAATAAGTTTGTCCTCTTTCATGAATCATGACTTTATACAATAAACTATATGTTGACAAAAAAAAGTTGAGACTGGGGGTATGAAGACCTGAATCAATTAATTCGTTATTTTCCATGACACCCATCAGAAAAAATAATAATAGTAACAACTGGAAAGGTTCATCCTAGGATACTTCGGTGCCAAATCTGAAAAAAATCGGCCCACTAGTATCAGAGAGAAGCCACTGACAGCAGACACAGACGGAAGAAGGCCGATGGTCTCGGGGGACCAAATAACTACCTCTCGCAAAAATGTCTGCGTGTGTGTGTGTGAACAACCTCGCTCAAAAACGAAAAGTAGTACGAAACTGCAATTTCCCATTTAAGGTAGGAATATTCTTGGGATGTTACAGCAAGTTTTTCGACAAAATCGACTAAACGGAAGTGCCACTTTATATCATCGATTTTTCACTTTTCTTCAATTTTCTCGAAAACAGCCCCAACGATTTTGATGAAACGCCTAATGTCCTTAAAATCCTTTAACTTTTCATGCATCGAGTATATCAACGAGAAAATGAAGAGGAAAAGAAAATTTTATTTATGCATAACTCAAAAAGTATGCATTTTATGGTAAATTATATATACGAAGGTATGAAATTAAAATATCTAAAAACAAAAAAGGAATGAATCATCGAAATCGGACCAGTATTAGCAAAGATGCAAAGTATCGGACAAACTGGAAGTGCCATTTTATCATCGATTTTACACTTTTTTACAATGTTACAACAAGATTACAACAAGACCAAGTCGAGACCCCCAAAGGATACTTCCCCGACACCAACTCAATTCACATACAAATTTTCAGCCCTATAAACTAATATGGTGGAGCTGAAGCGATGCGCAAAACTCAAAAACGCTGCAAATTATTACACAATGGTTTATTATTTCCACTTACTTATACCACTTGTTTATTATTCCACAAAAATATCTATTCTGTCAAAGTAAAAAATATGAAGCAGTAGGTACCAAAGGAAAAGAAATTTGAAGCTTGTCACAAGATGTCCGCCGTGAGAGTGCCGAACTGTGTTAATTAAAAAAACTGCGTCAATGCAAGTAGGCTGTGATGTAAAATGATACAGAGGAAATATTTGATGTGCACTTCACTAGGAAAAAATAAAAACGAAGTTCATAAAGCTATATCTCAGCTAATAATGGTCCGATTTAGGTGATTTCTAGTTCGTATTGTAGGGATTTTCGTTAGCTTTCGTTTAAATACAATAAAAGCACCAAACAAAAAATACCGAGTTATGGGCTTATTAGATATTTAATCGGTAATTATACAGATTTTTTGTTTTTCAATTTTTTTTTTTTTTTTTTTCATGTCTCGTTATGCTGATTCCAAAACACCTTACATTTTCTCTCTATCTTTATAAATGACCGAGTCATGGACTTATGAGATCTCTAATCGGCCGCCATTTTGAAACAAACAGACGGATTATAATGTCGAGTTCCGAGGATCATCCCGGGGTGACCTGTGACTTTGGTACCGAATCTCAAGAAAATCGGTCCAGTAGTCTCGGAGAAAAGTCGCGGACGGCGTACGGCGGACGGACGGATTTTTTTTTATTCGATATTTGGATTCTACGTATCTTGAAACGTAAAACCTCAAATTTTGAGGGGGGGTTACAAAAAAATTTTCTTTGGTCGATTCCAAAGGTCTATTATTGAAAATAATAAACCAAAAACGCCGAAATTTCAGGTAAGCATACCGAAATTATGACTGGAATTTACCCATTCTTTAATGGCATCGTTCTGCCTTGAAGAAAGCCCTACATACCGAATTTCAGCTCATTTGACCCAAAGGGGGCCGCTGGAGATGCTCAAATGTAGCGGGAAAAAAATATATATCAGACATCTCCAAATTTTCCATAATCGTGCTCTAGGGGTTATGAAACGGATAGAAATCGCAGTCCCACCGCTCACCGCCGACCTTTGACCCACTGCAATAGTCTATTTTTTGGGGGAAAAAAACGATTAAAAAATAAGGGAAAATTAAAAAAACTGGAACATACCCACTATCACGGATCACCTGTTATGGATTTTATTATTTGTTAATATATGAGTCATTTATTTCCAAAATGAACCTTGATCATCATTGACAAATTTTCAGGTAATGCGAAAAACTATATTTTCTACTCTAATTGTGATTTCAAAACCATTTTTACTTCCTTGTACGAAGTAAAGGAAGTATTGTAATCGCGAAAATTTTCGGTTTTCAGATTTCGACGGAAATATCCATTTTGACCATCCCTGAATTCATTTTGACTAGTTTCGTCGTGGCGTCTGTACGTACGTTCGTATTTCGCATAACTCAAAAACAGTTAGCCGTAGAAAGTTGAAATTTTGTAAAATCTAGTTGTGAACCTCCCTTTTTGGTCACTGCTTGATCACCGGAAGTGGTACTTTACTTGAAGGTCATAATTGATTTCCCTCAAAAATTATATTAAATTACTATGCAAAACTTCTCAAATTTAGTATTTATAATTTATATATTGATTTAAATAATATACTAGATTTTGATCTAAATTGGAAAACCGGAAGTGGTACTTTACTTGAAGGTCATATTAGACTTTCGTCAAAAAATATATTAAAATATAATGTAAAACATCTCAAATTTGGTAAATAGGACTGTTATATCGATATAAATGTATTTACTAGATTTTGGTTAAGATTCGTGAGCGGAAAAGAGTACTTTACTTGAAGGTCATAATAAGCTTACATCAAAAATTATATTAGACTAGTATACCCGAGCGAGAACTCTCGCATTAGATATCAATCCTAAAACATTAGAAGCTTAAGCGATATTAGGGAAACATATTTATTCGTGTAAACAATATAATATTACCAAAAAAGTTTATTTAACACACACATTTGGTGAAGCTACATAGTCTATAATGACTATGTTAAAGTTACAGATCATATTTATTAAGTACTTAGAGCTTATCCCACTGGAAAACATCTCTTCAATTTAACAGTTAGGCAATCAGATTACCATTTTCAATGTGCAGTATTCATACATAGCAGTGCCCTTTAGAGTTGGACATGGAAAACAGTATATAATTTCCCACTCATTAAAAGTTTTTCTAAACAGACTCAAATTGATATAAAGTTGCCATGATAACGGCACGTACGTAAGATGGCATGAAGCCCGTGCGGACCTATATCGTGCGTTATCTCAAAAACGGTAGGTTTTTATGCTTTAAAACGCTGGACCAATACGCTCCGTGAGAGCGTATGTGATCTTGATGTCCGCGTCAAAATCTTTAAAACCCAACTTATCCCGCCTCGATCCGCTGACTCTCAGTCGTCAAAGTTTTGAAACCTTCCAGTTTTTTCATCACTTTTATTTAAGCCCTTGTAAGATTTTAAGAATCAAAATTGGAATTCGTCACTTCTCTATGAAATTTCTTTTCTTTTGATACCTCATTCATCAAAATCCATCGCTCCTGAGAGCCGGAAAAGGGATCTATACTACCGTAATAATATATAGTAGTGATTAGTAAACCCGAGCGAGAACTCTCGCATTAGATATCAATTCTAATACGTTAGAAGAATAAGCGATATTAGGGAAACATTGATTCGTATAAACAATATATTATTACCAAAAAAGTTTATTTAAAACACACTTTTGGGGAAGCTACATAGTTTGTAATGACTATGTTGAAGTTACAGTTCATACTTATTAAATAATTAAATTACCTCACTGGAAAGCATCTCTTCAATTTAGCAGTTAGGCAATTATATTCAGCTATACCGTTTTCTATAAGTAGTATTCATACTTAACAGTTACCTTCAGGGTTGTACATGGAAACAAAATATAATTTCCCACTCATTAAAAGCTCTTGTAAACAGACTCAAATTCATATAAAGTTGCCATGACAACGACACGTACGCAAGATGGCATAAGACCCGTGCGGACCTATATCGTGCGTTATCTCGAAAACGGTAGGTTTTCAAGCTTTAAAACGCTGGACCAATACGCTCCATAAGAGCGTATATGATTTTAATGCCCGCGTCAAAATCTTTAAAACCCAACTTATCCCGTCTCGATCCGCCGACTTTCAGTCGTCAAAGTTTTGAAACCTTCCAGTTTTTTCATCACTTTTATTTAAGCCCTTGTAAGATTTTAAGAATCAAAATAAGGATTCGTCACTTCTCCGTGAAATTTCCTGTCTTGTGATACCTCATTCATCAAAATCCATTGCTCCTGAGAGCCGGAAAAGGGATCTATACTACCGTAATAATATATAGTAGTGATTAAAAGAGAAATCATATGTTTCGGTAATAAAGGTTACAAACGCAATTTGGTTTCCAATCTAATTAAACATTTTTATTACTTGTTTTAAGTGTTAAAATTGAGTCTAGTTTGACTTTAAAATTGAGTTTTCCTCCCCATTTGTGAGATCAACAAGTCATCATGAGAATAAGATATTAGTTAAGTGGGTTTTTCCGCTTAAAATGTCGAAAGTGCCCATTTCTAATGCTTTATTCAGTGATATTGACAGTTTTATTGTTGTCATAGAACATGAAGAAATATTTTGGAAACTAGTTACCTACTGAAGGAAAACGACATATAATAACGGAATGAGATCTCCAGTGACAAGAGTGTGTGTTTGTGTTTCAATAGATGGATGACGGGCCGCCGAGTGTGGTTTTTACTGCAATCTTCGGAAACTAGTAACCAAATTCAGTGTCACTTTTTGAGCCACGGATTTATAATTTAATAGGCGTACAAGGAAGTCATGTGTTGCCCACATCAGATATTTTTTGAAAATATATTTGATTTTAATTTTAAAATCTTCATTCTAGCACATATTTCCAAAAATCGTTGAGTATATTAATATTAATTAAACAGGATTTAGATTTTAAATTTTGAAAAAGCAAATCAGATCCGTTTTTAGCGTCCTTTAAAACCCTTAAATAAAAATGTTGATAGAAATAAAAAAATAGAAATTGGGGTGTGTGCTATTTAGTGTAGTATCTAGAGCTCTGAACAACTACCAAATTTTGTATGGATCGGTAAAATCGTGCTGAAGTTGTCGATCGCATTGAAGTTGAGTCAGACGAAAATTTTGAGCAAAAAAAATTTATTTTTTGATTAATATGAAAATTCTTTCTTATCAAGACTGATATCACCGAGGCATATCCCTATTACGTGTTCCTTCTAAGATTTAGAAAAGCGAATAAGGAGAAGGACAATACGAACACAAACAGTATAATTTTCGGGAAAATAAGAGCACTCAAGATCTTATATTTACTATGAGGTAGATCTTTGAAAAAGTCATAGAGAAACAAAAGGTATTATCAATATGATTTGTTGAACTATCAAAAGCTTTCGTCAAAAGCATTTAAGATGAGAGACATCACAGGGGCATTAATATAAAAAGAAATATATGAAGGACATATCTCGGCAATGGAAAGTTTCTAAATGAAAACAACAAATCTATTGAATTTGCTAATAGCATCTCACGGAATTCGACAAGGCTGCATCTCCTGTTTATCTTAGTTCCGGATTCTGTCATTAGGAAGGTCAAGGAGAAAATGGGGAAGCTTCGTTATTTTTGCGGAAGATGACAGAAATCTCCAGTTCAATCTCAACAGATTAAAAGAAGAGTTACTGGACATCAACATGAGCATAAATTCTGCAAAATTGAAAGTGATGAGGGTCGGATAGAAGACAAGGATTATGCGTGTAATTAGGGTTGACGATAAACCTCTTGAGCAAATAGAAATTTTTAAATAGCTAGGAGCACACCCGACGAGAAATCAATCAAGAATCCCAGCATCAGAACTGCTTCCGCCCAAAGATTGAAGAGAAGGGAAGAAGAGACCAGCTAACGATACGATAGAAGAAAATCGGCTGAGATGGTTAGGCCATCTTTTTAGAATGAAACCTGGAAGAATTGCAAGTCAGGTCTATCAGGTTAAGGATGGTGGAAAGCGAGGATCTAGGACTAAGTGGAGGGATAAGGTGAAAGAAGAGTTTCGTAAGAGAGAATTGGAGAGGAAAAGGAGAGAGGGAGCTGGTGGAGGACGACAAGGGTGGAAAAGGCTCTGTTGACTTTCTCCTCACACTACATAAAAAAATAGAGAGGATCGATTGTGATGATGAAAGTTTTTTTGAGGTGCGAAAAACATGTATCAACTTTGTTTCTCTCTCTTCCATTACGGTGCGAAAAATCCTGATGTGTAAGTTATTCGAACTTCCGACACTGATTGTAAATTTATTTTGTTAAATTCTAGTTTGCACCTATTTACAGTAGTAAATATTTACTATTTGAAAATATTAAAAATATTTACAATAGCAAATAGACAATTTTATGAATTTTAGTTAGGAATTTAATCATGTATAATAACGATAATTTTTTTTTTTGTTTAAATCACAGAAAAAGTAGAATAAAATTAAGAAAAAATCCTCAAACATTTTATCTTTTATCTCCGGTTCTGTTTGTTTACGAAGGTGAGGCTTAAGCAATTTGGTATTTTTCTAGGGCCCTAAACTACTCCTAGGGTTCGTTATAACGTTCGCGTTGAAGTTATCGCAATTTCAGTGGTTTTCGATTATAAAAAAAAAAATCCATCATTATTATACATGATTAAATTCCTAATTAAAATCCATAAATTTGCCTGTTTAATATTTTAAATATTTTTACTAATTTCAAAAAGTAAATATTTACTATTGTAAATAGATGCAAACTAGAATCTAACAAAATGAATTTAAAATTAGTGTCGCGGCTTCGAATAACAAACAGCAGGATTTTCGCACGATGATGGAAGAATTCAGACTACTGTGCGACACAGTGGGATAAAATATTTTTTAGAGGGAGAAACAAAGTGGATATTCTTTGTTTCCACTTAAAAAAAACAAAAAAAAAAAACTGAAACACGAATTTTCATATTAACCGTAAAATAATATTTTTTTGCTCAAAACTTCGCCTGCCTGACTTTATTCGGGCCTTCGATTTTTATTCGAAAATCATAGAAATTGCGACAACGTCAACACGATTCTACCGATTCATACGAAACTTGGGAGTGGATTAAGGGCCCTAGAAAATCTCTGTAAACAAATCGGAATATATATGTTTGAGGAATTTTACACTACTTTTTCTCCCTGATAAAAGCATAAAATCTAAAAGTTATTGGAATGGGTTTGAGATCAGAAATACAGTTTTCCAACGATTTAACAAAGAAAAACGATAATGAATACTTTTTTTTCCTCTTGATGATTGAAGCCGGACATCAACAAGACAAATTAAGTCCGAAAATTATTATTTCTTTATTTCTATCAAAATACTTATATAAGAGTTTTAAAGGATGCTAAAAAAGAATCTGACTTTTTTTTTCCCTACTTTACTGAAAGCATCTTTTGTAATTTTTAGTACAGTTAAACTCATTTAATACATTGGTGATGACAAGTCTCCTTGCTAGTCTAGAAAAAATCATTGAAAAGAAATGGGTAGTATTAATTAATAAATTTTAGTAATAAATTGAAAATGATATATTTCTTAAATAATTTGTAGACTAATAATAAATAGTAACAATACACAAAAGAGTTTTTAAAATAAATTAACAATATTACTTATATAAAATCACAATATACCTCATCTTACTAGCTATATAATATTAATTAACTATAATTTTTTTTTACAAAAAATAGATCGGAATAACAAACTTTGCATTAATAAAAAATTATGACAGATTAATTTTGTTTATCACATCAAGGCAAATATTTAAGTGATCACAGGCACTAGAAGAAATTGATACATTTTGAATTTAAGTACTTACAGATAAACTAATTGAAGAAAATATGATTAATACAATAAATATTCTTGAATTCTTTACATGTTTTCAATAGTTTTTATTTTTAATAGGCTGCACTCGTAAAATGTTAATTTAAACTTATAACAATTGATGGCATTTCTAATAGACTGTTATTATAATTCATATAAGATGTAATAATGATTACTGGTTCACAACAATAAATGAATTATCATTATTTTGATTTCATATATTTTGATCTTTAATGCATTTGAATATAAAATAAATAAATTTAACTTCATATTAAGATATATGGCAATATAATGATAATTGAAAAGAATTCTAATCCCTGACAAAAGAAATCTATGTTCATCTATATCACATTAAGTTAACAATTTTTGACATGAAGCCAAACAAAACAGTACTTTTAAAATATTAAAAAAATGAATTTATCAATATGCCAAGAAAGTAATAAATATCCTTTAATTATTAAAATTATATTTATAGTGTAAGTCAATATCAAGAGATAATGATTGCTTAAGAATCAATCGATGATCTAATGACCTGAAAAGAAATACAAGTAAATATTTTTATCAATAAGTCCAATCTGTTATTCTACAAATTAATATAAAAGTGTGATGCATAAATATTAAAAAATATATCTTCATTGAGCATTTCTGAAATAACAGTCATCAGAATTTTTTTAAATTTAATAATCAAGCAATACATACATACATTTAAATATTTTTACAAATATTGTATCTATACAGATGTGTGTTTAATGGATGATTCCTGTAAATCATTTAATAATTCAAAAACAAGTAAAAAATCTTTAAACAATTAGCTAAATAATAGAAAATTAAATTATCACATAAATCCTAATACCGTATCTTGCAATCAATTTAAATAATATTTTAGTAATATACTAGAACTATGCTAGAATTTCATAATTACTCATTAATGAATCCTGGTCAGGTTCTTCCACAAAATGACTTAAAACGTGTTCATTAAACTCATCAAAAGGTGTGGATTTTGGATAAAACTTTGTGCACAATGGGCATATACGATCTTCAAAAGTATTTTCTTTGCTTCTAGATATGTTAAAGTTTGGTTCCCTCCTTATATTTGAATCAAAGCTTTCTTCTTGATGATTGCTTACAGGTATATCAGCATCCTTTGTAGAAGTTTTCATAATTTCTAATTCTTCTTGTAATATAATGCAGTTCTTGCATGTTTGCTTATCTTAAAAATATAAAAAAATAATTATCTTATGAATAAAAAAACAGTAATGAGATGAAGAGATTAATAATTCTATATTAATAATTTTTGGTCATCCATAGAATACAGGAGTGATTATTAGATGTCTGAGGAGAACTGTACAAATGAGACTTAAGAGTTCAAAGGATGGTGTGGCCAGGCCCAACAGGAGCAATTAGAACATGCACCAGGTAGTCACGGAGGTAATGCTTCACATATAAATCATAATGGTAATGCTTCACATTTGGATACAAAATGAGACACTAACTAGTGCACTCATACTACAGCCTATCTGTAAGTATAAACCAGGAAACTATCAAGGGCATTTAAAAATTCTTCATGGGTTTTAGGGAAAACAATGAATCAGCTCACTTAGTGATTATTTACCCAGAAAGTTGGACTTTGAAAATATCTTCAAACTAAATATCATCTTAAATAGACGAAATCAGTAAAATATTCCATCTGCCATCTGTGTCAAGAGGATGAAGAAAATGCTGAGCACATTCTGTATGAATGTGAAGCTCTTGCCTTCTACATGCTGCACTACTTAAAGCTGACAATAATTAAACCTGGAGATATTACTATGTCTATTCCTAAGGACTTAATGTGCTTCATAATAAGTATATGATTCCAAATAAATCTCTAAATGACAAATGGGTTTCTCACAAAAGAACCATAGGGTCGTGTGTGGTGAAGGGCTTTCCATCCCTCAATATAATAACAATAATAAATGGAAAGAGTGACATGCAGTATATTATGAAAACATGAACTCAAATTCAATTTCCTCTAGGAAATATTTCTGAAGGGATTGGTGCATAACAAAGTAGCAGCTTTATAAGCAAAAATCAGTAACGTGACTAAGAAGTAATAATTTATTTATTTCATGATTTAAATACTGAAATGAAGATTATAAGGAGCTAAGTATATATAGAGGATGCAGAAGCTAATCAGAGTAAGCCAGTAAACCATAAAAACAAGATAATTAGATGTTTTAAAAAATGCATGTCATTCTAAAATTTATAACAATTTTTTTTATTGAAAAGTCAAAAACATCAATCCCCACTTTTTTTTGAGGATTTAGAAAAAATAAAACTTTGATTTAATACAAAAATTGTGACTTGTGGTAACTGACCACTGAACTTTCTGACAAATTTAATCAATGTATTCATCCTGCCACTCTTTGCAGGATTGTTGATTTCATTTGTTTTTTAGGAAGATACAAGTGTTTTTTGGTTTCTTGATGGAAAACTTTTAAAAAATGAGTGGTTACTGATTCTATTTTGATCCTTTAATTAATTCGATTTTTTAATTTCAATTTACATTCAAACAATAGTAGAACAAAACGTTTTCTGCTCATTTTAATTGTGCAAATAAATCGTAATTCAGAGGAATATATGACAACAGTTCTAATTAATGTTTTTTTACAATTTCTTCAGTAGGTCTACAATATGGAAACAGGAGATCTTGAACAATATTGATTAATTTAACAGGTATTCCTTTCAAAACCCAGTTGAATGATTGTCTAACTTCATCATGACCATCTTCTTCAGCTACATTTTTTTTTTTTTTTAATCTTGTCTTCGTTTACAGCTGAGCGGTGTGAAGCGCCTTCTGATAGAGCCTGATCCAATTATCTCTATCCTCAGCAAGCTGTCTTCTACTTCTCCAGTCCATGCCTCTCTTTTCGAAACCTTCCTTTACTCCCTCCAGCCAGGTCTTTCTGGGTCTCCCATGTGGTCGCTTCCCTTCCACTTTAGCCTCGAGGGTAACTCTTGCTAGCCTGTCTTCAGCCATCCGCAGGACATGTCCGAACCATCTTAGCTGGTTCTGTTCTATTATTTCTTCTGCAGGCCTTATGTCCAGGTTTGTTCTTATTGTGGAGTTCATCACCCTGTCTCTTTTTGTTTTCCCCTCAATTTTCCTTAAGTAGCGCATTTCCATTGCTTGGATCTGGCTCTTGTGCTTGGAAGTGAGGGTCCAAGACTCTCTTGCGTATGTCAGGATTGGAAGAAACGTATTCTAGTATATTACTTTTTTAGTTGTTTTAGAGACTTCTTTCTTGTTCAGAAAGCCAGTCTTGAGGGATTGGAAGCATCTGCCTGCTATCTTGGTCCTTTCGCCAATGTCTCCGTCAACTCATCCGTGCTGGTTGAGATGAGTCCCCAGGTATTTGAAGTCCGACACTTGTTCTAGACGTCTTCCACTTAGTCTGACGATCCTGTCCCCACGGTTTCTCCTTCTACCGATCCTCATATATTGTGTTTTTTCAGCATTTATTTCCATGTTTATAGATTTTAGTCTATTTTGGAGGATCTTTAGGTTGAACTGCAGGTTCCGACAGTTGTTTCCAAACACTACCATGTCGTCTGCAAATGCTAGGATGGTATAATGGACACTCTGGAGGTTCCTGTATCCGAGGTGATATGGCCTCATTTCCTGTTTTGCTTGCTTTAGTACAGAATTTAGTACCAGGATGAATAGGAGGGGACTAAGGCTGCACCCTTGTCTGATTCCTTGCTCGCTTTGGAATTCCCCAGATGAGTGGTTGCACATCCTAACCACATTTCTTTGGATGTTGTACAGACTCAGGATGGCCCTTCTCAGTCCTGTGTGAACCCCGTACTCCTCCAGCCCTTTGGAGATATCTTCCTTCTGCACCCTATCAAATGCCTTGTTTAAATCTACGAAGCAAGTGTAGGCCTCTTTGTCTTTTCCGATGATCTTCTCGGAAATTTGTCTCATCGTGAATATCAGATCTTGCGTGTTCCTGTTAGGTCGAAATCCATATTGTTCTTCTCCCAACTTTTGTTCAATGATGCTTCTCAGCCTCATATAATGTTCGGCTACATATAAAAATAAATAAAATATTTCGGAAGCCATTCAGTATAAGTAAACAAACACTACACGATTCAACAAAATAATGTCAAAACCCATTTAAAAAAATGTTTATGTCAATTAGAAAGTATAAAATATTAGCTTTGGAAAAACAAAATATTTCTGAGCGGTCAAATGAAATTACTAAACATTACAGAAATTAGAATGTACATACCTGAATCAGATGAACTATGTTCATTTTCTAGTAAATATTCACTATCTGAAAAAGGATTATTTTCGACTGGTAAACAGGAAATACTGATATTAAAGCCACTGATTGTGTAGCATAAGCATGTTATTAAGAATTACTGGGATCGTCCAGTAGTCGAAATTCAACCAAAAATACAATTTTATATGAGTTTTGTGATTCATTTATACAATTAAAATTAACAGAAAACGTTTTGTTCTACTATTATTTAAATGTAAATTGAAATTAAAAAAATTAATTAATTAAAGGTTCAAAACAGAATCAGTAAACCCGTTTAAACGACAATTGTGGCACAGAAAGACACACATACAAACCAATGGTAAAAAATATGTTTTTGGATTCAGGAGACTCTGAAACGCATAGAACTGTTGAAAACTGAACGTCGAAAATTTGACCCCGATTACAATATAGCATAACTTAGATTAACCGTCACTTGTTTATTTGTCAGTTTCTGTTAAGGCTAAACCTCACCGACTTTTAGTTAGATTTTTTCAATAGATAGTGACAAAATTCATGTGAAATTTATTAGCTTGTTTATTTGAAATTGGCTAAATGAAACTAAATAGCTTTTGCAGATTCAATAATTTCACTATAATAGAATATCCTATAAACTATTTTTTATGACAAAATTTAATTGATTAATTGGATTTTTAATTTTTATTTCGCAAACTATAACTTTAAAAAAAAAAAATCTTATATAGTCATGATAAATCATCTTTTTATAAAGGATGCAACAAAAAAGTTTCAATTTTTGATCATTTACACATCATAAAAAGTAAAATAGAGTTGATTCAAGGTCATTTGATTTGCCACGAAACCATAAGGGGAACTTGGCTACCTGGGAGTAATGAGAGGAGGTGATGCACGGCTGAGGTAGTTGTCTATTTTTTAAGAAACCTGGCCAAAACTCATTTTATCGATTTCAATGTTTAGCTCCCAAGTTTTTTCAAAATGTAATCTATCTAATTAAATTTTATCTTACATAATTACCCTTACTTAGAGATAAAACCTTATGATTACTGTAATTATTTTAATAATAAATAATTTATTTAACATACTTAATAAAAGTGACAAAATAGGTAAGTTATACAGGAGATACATCAAGAAACTACATTGACCTATTAAAAGACAAGTATTGGAAGGCAATTCAATAAACTTTACCTGCGATTTGATTTTAATAAATAAATTAATCAGGAAACCGGAATGTTGATTACTTCGATTTAGGAGTTGCTGCAGGCTGTGGTACGGTCATCACCAACCAGAGTTAGTGTTTGACGATCCAGTGTCTTATTTAACTTGAAATTTGTTATACAAAAAGAGAAAAAGAAAAACAGCAAGAGTCCAACATTTTGAAAAAATGTATTGAGGGTTTTCATTAATACTTTTTAATTTACTGTGAAAACTGGAGTATTGGGGATAATAATTTGTAAACAGTGCTTTAGAGGGGACTTGCGCTGATTATTTGTTTATATTATTACAACAACTATCTTCATAATATTCTAATCTGATATATATATATATATATATATATATATATATATATATATATATATATATATATATTTCTTTTGCATTTCAAATTTCGGCCTTTTATTAAGAGTGAATGATAAAGGAGTTAAAAGTAATGGAAATAATTATTAAAATGTCCGATGTGGACAACACATGACTTCCATGTGCGCCTTATAAACTATAAATCGCTGACTCAAAAAGTGATCCTGAATTTGGTTACTAGTTTCCGAAGATTGCAGTATCTCAAAAACGATACTCAGGATCGCGACATCCCACTATTGACACACAGACATACTCTTGGTTTTGGAGGTCTCGTGATAACTGAAATTTACAAGAGATTTCTTCGTGTTCCGTAACAACATTCAAACTGTCAACATCACTAGATAAAGCAGAAAAAACCCACTTAACTTATATCTTATTCTCCTGCTGCAGACTTGTTTATCTCAGGAATGGGAAGGAAAACCAGTATTTTACAATAAATTTTAACACTTAATACAAGTAATAAAAATGTTTAATTGGATTGGAAACATAATTGGGTTTGTAACCTTTATTACCGAAACATATGATTTCATTATTTAATTTTAATATAATTTTTGATGTGTTTATCAAAATGTGTACCTTCAAGTAAAGCACCCTTTCCGGCTCACCAATTTTAACCAAAATCTAGTAAATACATACATATCGATATAAAAGTCCTATTTACCAAATTTGAGATATTTTACATGATATTTTAATATAATTTTTGATGAAAGTCTAATATGACCTTCAAGTAAAGTACCACTTTTGGTCTGCCAATGTTAACCAAAATTTATTATATTATTTATGTTAATATGTAAGTCTTATATACCTAATTTGAGAAGTTTTGCATTAAATCTTAATATAATTTTTGATGAAAATCAATAATGACCTTCAAGTAAAGGACCACTTCCGGTAATCATGTAGTGACCAAAAAGAGAGGTTCACAACTAGATTTTTCAACAATCCTAAATGCAAAATTTTAACTTTCTACGGCTAACCGTTATTGAGTTATGCGAGATACGCACGTACGTACATACAGACGTCACAATGAAACTAGTCAAAATGGATATTTCCGTTGAAATCTGAAATTTTTTGCAATTACAATACTTCCTTTAATGCGTACAAGGAAGTAAAAATATTGATTGCAGATCATTATTATTAATCAAAAAGATTTTGCTCAGAAATAATGATAAAGATATGATTTTTTCAGCTGTTGCTCACAAAATGAAAACTCCTCTTGATAAAGATTTCAATCAAATTTAATTTTTATTTATTAATTTTTACTAATTAATTTTAAACCCTGATACATTACATTTTGATACAAACATCACTTTGTCGCTCCTAATTTGGCTGTAATTTGATGAATAAATTCATTTACTCCTTTTATGTTGTTTTTTCACCAGACAGAAATCATTCATCATACAAAATTCATTAACTGAACTATGGCTCAAATACCCACAATATATTCTTCTTGATTTTAAAGGAAATCAGCATTTATTGTATTAGTTGTTAAGCAAAATAGGGTTTGCTTATTTTCATTTATTAATAGCTACTTGTTAATAGTATTTTTAGGTTTTATGTTTACAGCCCCATCCTCAAAAAAATAGAGATGAGAGACAAATAATAATACTAGTTACAATTCAACTAATGTAAGAATAGAATAGATCCAGAGTATTTACCACTTGTTGTTAAAGACAACTAAAGGGACAACTGCCCCTAGGCCTTATTATCCTTTCCTTTCTTTACATCATACCCATTCCAACACCTCTATTCACCATTGTTATCTTCCCATAGTCCTCTTCCACTGCTTTGTGGATTAGAATAGCTATAAAGCTATTAATGAAAGAATAGGTATAATGGGCTTGGAGAGAAAATTCTTCAATATGTCGCTCATTTGTGTTTGAAAAGAGTGATAAGGTGGAGACAAGCTGTAGACAGAACAGAGTGGCAAAAAATCTCTTATTAAGCAAGGTCAAGTTCCTGAAGGACCGTTGAGCAACTGTTTGATCCAATGGACCCTAGGAGTCGAGAAAAAAAATATGAAAGTTCTAAAAATGAAAATTTGGCCATCTTATGCATGAATAAAGTAAAGGTTTGATCAAGGGAAATGTGCAAACAAATTCACTATCTACGGTAAGAGAGAAAAATATTAATTGTTTTTTGTTGAAGATATGAATGAAAGAATTTTTTGGGATTCTGAATCCGAATATGAAGTTAGTTTTTTATTTAAAAATTGTTTATAGCAATTTTGGTTTTAATTTTATTTCCTGTCAATTTTTTTACTGTTTGTTTTCTTTTGAAAAATTAATTAAAACATCTTATCTACTCACTTAATAATTTCTAATCATGGGATAATGAACATTTGTAACGAAAATAGGATCATGATTTATAAAGAAGATGCTCATCAGAAGGCTTGTTAGGTACCTACATAATTATATACAAATATTCAATATGTAAAAAATTAAGGACGATAATGTATATACAAACATTTAGAAACCGATAACAAGACTATTTAGACAGCGCACCTTGTATGTATGAAGATAATTTTATCGCATTCTCAATTTCCTTTCCTGGAGAATATACCTAATGAAGACCACACTTGTATTAGCTAATTTCGATTTTTTAATAGATTAAAAAAAAAGAACTGCAAAGTAAAAAAA
Organism: Rhaphigaster nebulosa; assembly: GCA_948150685.1. Lineage (NCBI taxonomy): Eukaryota > Metazoa > Arthropoda > Insecta > Hemiptera > Pentatomidae > Rhaphigaster > Rhaphigaster nebulosa. The sequence goes on from OX411310.1 coordinate 33,830,969, forward strand.
TGGACAGGAAATACAATTAACACCAAAATTGCCATAAACGACCAGGAAAGGAGATGGGGTGTTACCCCTTCCAATAATTGGGAATTCCAAAAGGTTGGAAAATTTGAGAATTGAGAACCTACTTGAACTTGCAAAAATAGTAGAAAAACATTTTTCTCAAAGAGTAACCAATACTACTACAGTAACTAATTCAAAACCAATTCTAATATAATTTTCTTATGATTTAGGTGAAAAGATGATAAATTCGATTAAGAATAGGCTGTATTTTATTTCACCAACTTTATTTTATTATTTTACAAAGGTTGCACATGCCATCCTCAGGAACATTATAAGTTGGAACTAGAAGTATTCTATTTTATGGATTTATCCATATCTTAAAGAAATTTGAATTTTATCAATACCATATTGTTTGATTAAAAAAAAAAGTATTTTTGTCGTGTCAACATTCGCAATAGTGAAGTGAAAAGTTCAAATTCAAAAGAGTTTGAGATATCTCACAATATAGTTGGGGAAATGAAAATATTTAACATGGTCAGAAAATCTGGTCAGAACAAAAATAAAATTTTTTTAGATTCTGCCCCTTACAATAAATTTTTGCAGCAACATTCCTGGTGTCAATGTATTACAGCTAAAAATATTTCTCCCGACCAGTACCTATCCCTATCCCTTAAGCTAAGAATACTTTGGTTCCCAACCCTCCAATCCTTTGGCGAAAAAACTTAATTTTACTAATTAGAAGACTTTAACTATGTTGTTTTCTTCAATTTTGTTTGCCAACATAATCTACAAATCTATCCCTAAAGATATAGAACACTTTTTTTTTTTTTATTTAAATTTTAAAAGCAGTTTTTTTTCTATTTTCACTACCCTTATTTGACATACTACAACCTTCAAGCATAGTTACTGGCAATTCTACGTTAATAAGGAGTAAGTTTCAATTTACAGAACAAAAATCAAATATTCCGTTTCAAAGAAAATTTAACTGTAAATTTTCCTAATTTTGAAGCGCGACATGGTGGCCATAAAATGAACTAAAACTGTGAGGTTTAGCCTTGACCATCTGTACTGTAAAACATAAAAAAAGGTGAGGTTTTTAACTCATGGTCTGAGAATTTAAAGGTACAATATTAACAGAAAAGTAGTTATCTACTTTTTATATTCATATAACATACAGTAATACTAACAATAATTTAATAACAATTAAACCATATACTATTAGATAAAAACAATTTTTGTTTTGCAGGGAATTTGATTATTTGAAAAATATATCCTTTTCGATTTTTACACAAATAAAATATTCTTTCCGTCATAACTTTTTACTTCTTTTTCTTGGGGATGTTGACGTGTATGGATAGTTAAAGGACTTTAAGGAGAAGAATTAAGGAAAGTTCCATCAAACTTTTCTGAGCTGTTTCGGCGCTACACTCTATGGAAGAATTGGTTTTTCAGCTATTATGCAGCAGCTATAATGCACAGGGTGCTCGATTTGGTACAGAAGCACAACAGGTCCACAAAAAGGAAAGTAACAAAATTGGTCCAATCATTCAAGAGATAATCATGAAAAAGTCAGAAACAAAGATTTACCTGCCTTAACGGAAAAATATGTGTACAATTTTTATATTGTGCACATCTGTACAATACCTATCCAATGATATATCTATTTTTCCATACAGTATATATTGCCTGAGTAATGGGTATGACAAAAAAAACTGCTTGCCTTTTAATATATAGAATAATTATTTATTTAAAAAATAAATAAATAATACATAGATTAAGTAATTAACGTGTTTCAAACTGACAAACATTGATAGGCTTCTAAACAATCATCGGCTCATTTACTGTGTGATCAGTATAGTTGCCACTATTTGATGTAAGAACACTATAATAGTGAGCTAAGCTCTTCGACAGCTGAAAGTTTGAATAATAAGGAAGCTGTTACAACATATAAATCATTTTCAGCAAAACAATGATTTACACTCATTGGCTTCTAAACCCTCCATATGGCTAAATACCATAAATCTCATAAATAATACAATGTTAATCAAGGTAGAAGACCTAGCCCCTTTTGAAGGGATGTTTAACTAAGGATATTTAAAATTTAATAATGTTACTTTAAAAATTATATTGTTTAATTGAGGAAATGGGAAGGATGAATGAATAAATAATAATCTATGAATAAATTATCCACGAATAATAGATAAACTAAAACTAAAAACAATTTATTTGGTAAATTTCTAATTGTGTCGTTTCTAAAAATTCAATTTAATTGGCTTTCCCATACGTTTTAAAGATAGACTAAACAATTTTTTAGTGATATACCTTTAATAAATTTTGCTATGATTTCCAAAGTAGATTTGAGACCTTCCTGTTGTTGCTTCAATATAATTTTTTCATTCCTTAACTTTTCTAATATCCTTTTTATTTCTATTAAAAGTCCATCATAAACTCCATTTTCTTCATCTATGTCAATATCCAGAGTAAACTCACATTCTTTTAAACTTTCATCACCTGATTTTGTATCAGGAACCTGAATAATAATGATATTAATTAATGAGAGACAATTTAGATTGAAATTCTAATAAAAACACACATTTTTAAAAAATTTTCATCACAACTACATTTATGGGATGGGTAAAAAGTAACTGATAAAAGAAATGTATAAATAAACTCCTATCAAATTTTGATCGAAAAATTCATACAGTGCTCTAACTTCAGTCCACTGCTGGAGGAAAAAGGAAAAACTCAACATTTTTTTTTTTACTGGTATATGATATTTTAAGAAACGGTTGGTAATTCAAGAGTCAATGTAGTCTTGGATTTAACCTCATCTAACAAACAAAAGACAACTATTTTGAAACAAAAAAATACTGCTGGTTTCCATTTAGCTGAGGATTTGAAACTAATTATATTCTGGAAATAAATCTAACCCAAAACCAGTTAATTTAAGACTGATTGAAATGGAGAATAGTTGTAGTCTAGAACTAAGGGGACCCCAACCCCCTGAATTGATGTAGAAATTCCAAAACTGATGAAGAGATACCACCAGCCTACCCAAATTCTTGATGATTATTCTACCTTCAAGTTCCTTAAAAACCTCACTAACTCATCCTTATGCCATGCCAAGGCACAGCATTTCCAAGCATTCATTCCCAAGCTCCAGATTCCTCATTGGAAAATCCTTAAGAATTCTCTGTTACTAACTCAACATCCTCTACTTATTATCCAGTCTCACCTGATGTCCTAAATTTCTTATTCGCTGATCCCCTTCCAAATGAGCCTCAGTCCTACCCTCTTCCCTTTCTACTCCTCAAACTTCATTTATTCCTCATTTCTTTTTATTTCCTTCACATTACCTATGACGATTTAATTGTTTCCTTACTCATATCCCGAAGGAATACTATGGCGAAGATCAAATTCTAGTAAAAATGATAAAACTCAGTCTTCCCACCATCCTTCCTGCCCTTCTATGCATCTACAACTTTTTCTTCAAAAATTCATTTTTCTCACAACCTGGAAAAAGTCTCTCATTCACTTGCTAAATAGTGCTCTTTCTCCTTCCACAGCTTCTGAGTTTAGACTCATTTCCTTATCAAACCAGACCATAACCTATCAAATTTATCAAAGTCACTGGAAAAGGTAGTTCATTCTCAACTCACCTCCTTTCTTGAGTAAAATGTTCTTCTTAATACTTTATAATCACGTTTCCATTCTTATAATTCCATACAAATTCTTATCTTACCTAAAAATTCCCATATAAACCAAAAGAACATCACAATCCTGATCTTCTTTGATTTTTCCTTAAAAGACTTAAGACTCTGTTGATCATAAAATTCTTTCTAAACATTGTTCTATTTAATAGTGATTTAATATGGTTCCACTCCTAGTCTTTCTGTTCCCACACTGTCATTATTCACAACAAACCTCTCTCACCATCACTCGAAGTTTTCCTAAGGGATCTTTCCTCTCCATCTAAATAAATGACCTACCAGCTTCATCCGCCATTCTTAATATCATTTGAATGCAGAGGACCTACAAATATACATAACCTTCCACCAGAGGAGTGTTAAAAGCTGTAGGATGATATTGATAGTTCTATCCACTTGGCTTCAGAAAATAAGTTGTACCTCCCCCAACTAAGGCAATTCTCATTGGTTCAAAATCCTCCCTTAATGTCCTTCCCAACTATCCATAACTATACCTCCTATTCAGTTCCAAAACTCTATAAAAAACCTCAGAGTTATATTCGATCTATACCTTACTCGTGGTAATCATATTTCCCAAATCACCTGAATATCCATATGAATCCGCAAACAGCTCCTAAGATTTTGTGATTTATTATCCTGAAATACCCGTCATCTTCTAATATCCTCTATCATTCTCCCCCACTTTGATTACAGATGCTTAATGTATGGAGTTCTCACTACCTCGTGAGCACGAGATAAGACTAAAAGTAGATAAGACTAATTGCTTCATAAGATTCAGTTTTGGTGTTCCCAGACAGTCTCACATCTCTCACGGGTATTCCAATCAAGGTTGGCTTAATCCCTATTTTCGACATCAATACCTTCATTCCAATCTTTATGAACTATAGAACCTTCCTGAATTCTTGACCTCCTCATTCTGCATTCTTCCATCCACCTCTTAAATACAAAATATCAAACTAGTGATTTGTCATAGAACTGCATCCTTTGAAAAATTCTTTATCATTTGTGCTACCTCATTTTCGAACTAATTATATATTAGTCATATCGGTTCTGAAAGCTTCCTCCTTAACCTCATTTAAAAATCTTCCGTATGCATATAAAGAATAAATGTCTATGAATATTTGTAGAAATGTGCATTTGTACCTATTCTCAATTTTTATTTTAGTTATATAATTATTTATTATTTGTCTTTTAGCCTATAATTTAATTAACTTCTCATAATGCAGTGTTTCCCACACCTTTGATGTAAAACTGAGTACCCCTCATAACAAAAAAAAAAAAAAAAATTGCATATACCTTAATAACAATCAAAATATATTTACTATTTCCTTTTTTAGTAGGTAAAAAAATAATAATAATAAACAAAAAATAAAATTCATTCATAATAAAATATAAATCTCTCTTTTATATGATTTATATGATCTCTCTTTTATAAAAGATCAGACTGAAATCACAGCCACAGAAACTTCAGAGGTAAGAATTTTTTTTTATCTTAGCTACCATTTAACTATGTGATTTTCTATTGCGATAAACACATAATTACTGTTAACTCCAGATTACAATAATATATTTCTTTATATATAGTAAATAGTTTTAGTGTTTAATTATAATGTATTTATTTTATTTAGTTTTTCTTGAGAAGGTCTATTGGTTTTTGGAAGAAATTTATTTATTACATTTTATTATAAGTGTTTTAATATTAGTGGTCGCAAGCACTAATGCAAGATTTAATGGTAGATTGATTGACGGGTTGCTTGAAGCACGCGCCAATGTTTCACTCAATCTTTTTTGATTAAATGATTTGACGTCTAGGACCTCTTTTAGGAAATTATTGATGTTGAGATGTCAGATCATCATAATTTGGTTCCCTAGCTATTAAATTGAATCTGAGATGTGGCTACATATCTAAAAGGCTGACTTTTTTTTTTCGCCTGTCAAAAAATACTGAAAGAATAATTTCACATAGACATGAAAATCACACATTTGTAGTGTTGGGAGCATTAAGTTACTAACAGCAGAGAGTCTCACCAGTTGGAAAATTACAAATTAATAAAAGTGTGATTAAGATTAATGTTATTGTGTATAATTTATTATAGATAATAATACACCAATACTAACAAGACAATGAAGGATATTTATTATTTTTTTATGTTCAAAACCCAGGATAGCGCATACTCCTCAAACTCTTCTCCTAACCCAGGGGATATTCATACCACACTTTGGGAAACACTACCATTATGCATCCAGACAAATGTTTATAGATTATGTATTTCTGTTATTCTTGGGCGACTACAATTCCTCATTTCATTTCAAGATGCCTAGAGACATGTTAACGGCATGGTAATCACCTTAAAACATATTTTTTTGTTTTCTTATACCCAAACCAATCATTATTTTTTATTTTACTAATAAGGAAGTTATTCTCACAAGGCAGAATATGTTCCTTTCTAGACCTAAATCCCCAAGGCCCCCACTTAGTCCACCCATGACTTCAAGGCTCACATATAGTGGCATCAACCACTAACACCATGGAGATCGCCAAATACTATATGTGAAAGCATAAATATTCAATACATCATTCACAATTTTTGTTAACAAAAATCATATTCCAACATCATTTAGGATATGTATAAAAAGATTAAATCTCTATAAATTTAATTTTAAAATACCAAAGGTTGAGTGAATAATACAATTATGTTGATTGTATATATTGAATTTAGAAGTCACAGGAAATAAGATGGTAATTCGAAAAATAGAGTTGTGTTTTGATTATCTCCGAAGTGTTTTGCACACTAAGAAGTTGGTAACTCACAGCTCTCCTTTATTATTCATAAAGAATTAGAGCTGAGAGTTGCCAACTTCTTCAAAGTGCTCAGCAGGCTTGGGAGAAGATCACAGTATACAACACTTATTTGCCCATTTTTAATTAACCATATCCCCTGTGACTGCCGAATTTAAGCACTGTAAAAATTAATCTGACCAATCAGGAATAGGTAGTTTTAGAGTAGTAGTTTTTTTACCTCTTCATTCCTATCATCAAACAGTGATTTATTCTTCTTAAAGCTGCTTATCACTTTCAAAGGTATTTCTTCCATACTGTCATCTTTTCCACCTTAAACAAAAACATTTTGAATTTGCAATGATACTAAATCATAAATATTCGATATTTATTAAACTATATATGGGTTGAACAAATTACTTTTTAGACATTTTGCTATATTCATAGCATCTATTCCAAAAAATACATCACTATAAAAACGAAGATGCTCCTCCAACATAGCGTGTGGGCACATCTTATAGCCTCACTTTACACGGAATGGCAATAGTAGCCAAGTGAATCCGAAAGGAAGGACATATCATTTTCGTCCCTACCCTCTTCACTTCTTCCTATTAATAAATATAAATAACAGCATGATCCACCTTATGCATACCGTTTAGGTTGTATTATGCACCTTTTATGGAGGTATAAGCTCATTCCTCTCTAGAAATAAATATCAAAATAAACACAATTTGATGTTTCCAGCTGACAATAATCACGATCCTCTGTACTTCTTCAGGTTATTAAACACAATAACTACGAAGCTAGGAATTCAATTAAAATAATAATGATTTAATTAAGAAAACAAATGAAAAGTTAAAACAGTAAAGATCAAGTTAATAATGCAACAACAAAAATTGATAAATAAAATTATCAAGATAAGAGAAAAATAACCAAAATCTGTAAATTCTATGTATTTTTATTGACTTGTGTGGAACAGAGAAGTTTACATAGGCATTTAACTTCTTATAATAATTGTTACTGAAATCTAAAATACTATCTGATCTTTGTCCACTTGTTGTTAATGGGATTCGTTTTTATTAAATTAAACTTTGATCTATAAAGGCTTGCAGTTATATAGTTGATAGATGCTCTTATCTCTGGTCTGTCGTTACAAGTGAACATGAATGTCAAAACCATTACACTGCATACATCTGCGTGCTGTACTGAAAATAAAATAGTAATTTTTTTTTTAATTTAAAGTCTAGAGATAGGTTTTCTCGGCTACTTTCAGCATTCCATGTACAGTGAGACTTTCAGATCTTGTGCCCACTCGCTCTGCTGGAAGAGCACTTGTGAAGTAGTATCAAAATAACAAAATTTATCACATCTAAGTAACATAATAATTTTAATTACATTTAATTTGATAGAAAAAAATGTTATCACAGAGCAGACCAATGCAATTGGTAAGTCTATATTAGCAAACGTAATCCAAAAAATACCAATTTTTTTAAATGAAGGCTATTATAATATCTGTATATTCTAAAACAACAGGTTTAGACAGTTATTTATTCTATATAGAAGAAGCAAAAGAATTGTGTTATTATTTAACCATTCCTTTGAACATGGATATATACTCAACATTTAACATAAAGGGTATATTTAATAATTTTTTTTAGACCAAATTAGAGCCAATATCTGAGCCATTCTTCAGAAGCATTCAATATACATGGCATGTTGAATGAATAATAAAAAAAACAAAAACATGAATAAGCGTGTCTGAAGAGTCAATAGTACGACCTTGGTACAGAAAAACACACTTTAATTTTTATATGACAGAATAAAAACTATTTACCTTTAAAACAAGAGTCTACTACATTGATAGATTTTTCAGGTTTATGAAGATTATTATTAAAACTTTCACCATGATTACTTTTATTATCAGTCATTTCTCTATCACCAGTGGCTTTATATAACCTTTCCCACAATTCCTTGTTTTCCATAGCAACCATATAAATATGATGGCATAACAATGATTTATGTCTGTTTAATTCTTCTACTTGTTTTTGAAGGGAGACAAATTCATTTTTTGATTCCTTTTTCATGAGTCCTGGAACTGTGTGCCTTTCAATTCGTAATTGAAGATTTTCATCTTCAAGACATGTTAGTCTTTTTTGAAGTTTCTGACATCTTTCTTTCATTGTCTGGAGAGCTAGTTTAAGAGCATACTGAGAACCAAGCAAAGCACCTTGAGGATTAGAACCAGTGTTAACATGAAAGTTATTATCGTTAGCGCTATAAGAAGTCTCCATGATTAATGATTTCCCCTAAATAACTATATAAAACTATTCATCTTTCTTATTTAGAAAAACAGTAGATAATAACAAAAATAATACATCACAAATATCTAGACAAGTAACCTCCATCAAACGCACATATAAACACAACCTGACAAGCAACTAGATATGTGCGCTGTCAACTTAGCAGACTGAATCAGAGGAACAAATTGTCGTTTTTAAACAATAATAATGTACTAGGCCTGTAAGAAAAACGTTATATGAAGATTAAAAACTATATATCTGTTTTATAATCAAGAAATTGGAGTATTTAAGTAATTTGAGCTTAATTTAACAGTGCTTGTTAAAGTTTGTAGTGTTGGCTACTCTGCTTACTCTGTATAGGTAAAAGATCGGGAAAAGTGAAGTGGATTGTGTAAAATCTTGTACATAAGTTGTCGTCCATCCATACGTTCGTGGATTTACTATTAATTGTGGTTTTAATTATTTTCAAAATTAGCGTACCGTAACTCTAGAATTTTCTTAGCTTTTACTAATAAGTAATAAAAGGATTGCAGATGTGGTGAATGCAGTAATAACTTGGTAAAGATCTGTTACAGTCCATCAAAGATGGATGGAGTCCAATGCTTTATTTTATTATAAGTTGATTATTAATATAATTTAAAAGATGTGATTGGTTAAGGAGTTAGTTTTTCTATTCCTTAGGAATATTTGGATGCAAATAATTATAACGATTAAATAAAAATCTAATGGTTATCCTGAAATTTGCTTTCATAATTTTTTTTTTTTGAAGTAGGTTATTTAAGGAAATTAGGTTATAATTTGCTGTGTTATTCCCTACATTTTTACATATTTACTACCTATTTATTTTAATTACTTTATTGTGTTAGTTTTGCTGTTCAGTTACATTATAATAAATTGAATTTTTAGGTCGCTTGAAGAATAATATTTTAAAATATGGTGTCAACAAGACAGTCAAGTAATGTAGGAAATGCTGGAGATAGTTCTAGTAATGATTCCACTGGTATCAAAACAAGACACAGTTCGCAACAAACTCAGAGTTCTGCCCTGATACCCGTTCCTCATGCTTCAGAATATGTTTCCAACAAACATTTTTTGGACTTACCTCCCGAAATTTTTGAGAAAATTTTCAGCTACACTGGCTATAAAACAGTCTCTCAAATGCGATTGGTAAGTTTTAATTAAAATTATTAATATCAAACTTGGCATGCATAACTTATCTAACTTTCTTAGGTGCTATTTTTTAACCTGAAAATTTACTAGATTGTTTATTTTATTAGAAGCTAACACCAAAGCAGCATTAGGTTGCTTGTAGTTTGAATGTGGTTTGTGATTTTGATGTTACTTATTTTTTTTGTTCTCTGCACTATTATTTACGTTCATATAGAATTTTTGGTTAATGTGGTACTAGTTCTAGCATTATATTTTGACATTCTTTAGCTGTAAATATAATAACTTTCAATAATATAGTTTAATTTATTTTTACTATTAATTGAATTTCTTTGGTTATTCCAAAATGTAACTGCATTATTCAGTAATGTTATAAGTTTAAGGATCATGGATGTGTGAGGTGTTAGCTTTTAAATTATTATTGGAAGTTAAATGTGTTATAAATGCTCAAATACACCATTTGATACGTTATAAGTATCAACATCATGACTACTTCTCCATGTGATCCCATGTCCCTTCTTCATATTGAGTGTATTAATATTCACATATTTACTATTTGTTTGAAAAACATTGATACTTCCAAATTTTTTATCCATTTAATATTGATTTATTTTAAAATATTTAAATGCATTAATTTCATTCTAACAGTTGATTGCATCTGTTGGGTCTTATAAACATTGCTTACATTATTTATAAATTATATTTTAGAATTACTTAATTATTTATGCAGTTGTGTTTCTCCATTTATACTTGTAGAAATAGCGATAATTATTCTGCTTGCTCATTTCATTTTTTTTTCTTAAAGATAATTGCAGTTATTATTAATTTCTTTTGTGGTGTGTGTTGTTGGTAATTCATTTATCCTTTTCATGCCATGTATTATTTATTACTTGTTTTTGTTTTATTCCAATTATCTTTGCAAACTGTGAATGTGTCTGTGGAAGCTTAAGTGTAAATGATTATTGTTAAGTGATAGGTTTTAAATGCTGAAGGTCTGCGATATTTAGTGAACCACTGTTAAACACTGTCTAGTAAATTTGTTACAGTAAAATTTTTCTTAGATGCTTACTATTTAGAGTTTTCTATATTTTTAAAGTGTGTTTAACAAAGATCAACATTTATGATACTGTTTGGAATCTATATCAGATTCCAAATCTTAGGATTTTAATTGTGAACTCAGTTAATGATTTAGTTTTTTGTTATGTGCTTACATCATTTATAAAGTAAAGAAATATTCCATATTAAATTTTGTATTTATTATGGTTTATTGTTTATTCCTCTTTGCCAGCATGATCTTACATACTTAGAACAAATCATATTTATTTGTATTCTATAACACTAATTTAAAAATGAAAATAATGCTTATTATAGGTGTGTAAGCAGATGGATAGAATATGTGGTTCAGTTCTGAATTCAACTTTTCAAAAGCTTCAAACACAAATGCTACATCGGTAAGTATTTGTATTTATTTACTTATTTATATTTATTGTTATTTATGTTGTTATCTTTGTAATATTTGATTGTTTCTCTGAATACTTTTTAGATTTCAACACATCAAATCAAAAATGCCCCGAAGGGAATCTGCAAGACGCAATCATCCATTAGCTTGTGAAAGTGATATAATAGAAACGTTACATATGAGGTTAACATTGCTTCAAATGTCTTTTGGGAAGCATATTGAGAGAAAGCATTGTTGTTTTTTTGCTGGCGAGGTTATATATACATATATATCGTATTACTTTTTATTTACCTTAGTGTGTGTCTTCATAATTTATTGGAAGATAATTATTTTGTACTAGATGTAAATTTGTTATTATAACGAGAATTTTAAACTGAGTGTATGTGTTATGTCTCTCTCTCTCTCTCTCTCTCCTCCCCCCCCCCCCCCCCCCCCCCCCCCCCGCCCCCCCCCCCGACACTCCTCTCCTCTCACTCTCTCTCTCTCTCTCTCTCTCTCTCGTCTCTCTCTCTCTCTCTCTCTCACTCTCACTCTCTCTCTCTCTCTCTCTCTCTCTCTCTCTCTCTCTCCCTCTCTCTCTCTCTCCTCTCTCCCTCTCCCTCTCCTCTCTCTCTCTCTCTCTCCTCTCTCTCTCTCTCTCTCTCTCTCTCTCTCTCTCTCTCTCTCTCTCTCTCTCTCTCTCTCTCTCTCACTCTCTCTCTCTCTCTCTCTCCCTCTCTCTCTCTCCTCTCCCTCTCTCTCTCCCTCTCCCTCTCTCTCTCCTCTCCCTCTCCCTCTCTCTCTCTCTCTCTCTCTCTCTCTCTCTCTCTCTCCTCCCTCTCCCTCCCTCCCTCTCCCTCTCCTCTCCTCTCTCACCCACTCCCTCTCCCTCTCCCTCTCCCACTCGCTCTCCCTCTCCCTCTCGAATAGAATAGCATCAGTGAAGTTGCCTCCTCTGTTTTATTACTGATTACTGAAGGGAACTACATATGTATAATTAAAAACCAACTGACAGGTTATAAAATGTAAATTAAATATATTAATTTGCATTCAAACTCTTCCAGTACCATTCCTTTCTTTATTAGCACTGTTCACATACTTCTTCTCTCAAATAATTGTTCTGATTCAATGTTGTGGCAAGAGAAATTTTGAAATTTTTTTCATAAAACTTCAATGAGGTCTAATTCGTTAACGACATCTATAAAACTCATTTAGCATGCATAATATATTAATAACAACCTTAAATGATTTTAGTCTATTTGGTAGGGACCTTGCCAAGCAAGGCTTATATATCTGTAAACATCAGATAGATGAGAGACTTAATGAATAAGTTAGCTGTGTTAGGCATGTTGATGAAGGTTTACCATTGCTAATCTACCTAATTTTAGTCTTGTGCTTTTATAGTACCCTGCTGATGAATAGCCTTTTTCTATTTTATGTTTAAATGAAGCCTCTGAAAACTGATTATAGTAGTTGTTCCCTCAGGCTCTTAATTTAAGAGTATTAAATTTAGAAATTAAAATCTGTTTTCTTAATGCGATGAAATTGGCTGTTTATAGACAGTTTTTAATAAATCTGAGAATAATGCCATTTAATTAATAATATATATCACTAATGTGTCCTTACCAGAAATTGTTATTTTTTATTAGATTAATAATTTTAATTGCACTACTTGTAATTATGAATTTACCTCAAAAGCTGCAAAGTACTGGTACTTCCCTTGTATGAATGTGGCACATTTCTTTTGGTCTTATTTACAAATTTCTTATCTCCATTCTTTACACTGTTTTATTTTCCCATAGAATTTCAATTCACATGGCTGTGGCTGTCCCATAGTTGTTTTTTTTTAGCTTTTATTACATTTTTACATAATTATACTATCCATTCTTATCTTCTGATCTCAATCTTATCTAATCAACGAAGCAGGATGATGTACAATGTATATTGTTTATAATGACCCTGAAATTAGATGACCATATTTTTCTGACCACAATTTTGGATGATTTTTAATATAAAGAAGAAATACGATTGCTGTTTTCAAAACTAATAAGGGAAGGCTATGGACATGACATCGCCGATTTCAATGGAACTTTTTTTGGTGATACCAGGTCGAAAAATATTAGACACGTGCCTGAAGGTTCTTGCCAATGCAACCTAGCTGATAAAAAAATATTTTACATAATTTCAACAATTTTTTATATCATTGTTTTCTGCCTATGCTCTGCATGGGTTTCAACGTTCTCATGTACCAATCTATTTTAATTTTTTTTTTTTTTTTAATTTTTCAGATATTAGATGAAGTTTACAGAATTCTACATTATATTAAAGTCACACCAAAACTGGCTCGGCCATACCGAGTTACTGATGAACTCTTTGATTTATCTACTATGGCAATGGAATACTTCAAAGAACATATTGAGCCGACACTACCCGAAATAGCCTATTTTGGAACTGACTTTTTTGACTTTACTGGAAGTTTGCAAAGTTAGTTGAGTTTAATTTTAATTTTATCTGTTATAAATAACTATTTTAAGATAATTTTGCTAATTAATGATGTTTGCCTAATTTTGCTGTTTGTAATAAGCAGATTCTTAGTTCCTAATAATTTACTATTTCTTGAATTTACAATTAGCCTGGGTTCAAGTCCAGCTATAGCATATAATTATTTATTGGGTGGGTACCCTAAATTGGGAGAAAATCTGCTGAACATGATCATGGTCAAATCACCTCCTTGCATTATTGTTGGTCAGGAAACAGTGCATCCTTAGTGAGTACTGAACTCCAAGACCCAAGACCCTTCATGGGTTGTAAGAGGTACATGTATATTACACTATTATGGAGAATGACATCTTCCTCCAGCTTGTGGTATCCCAGCTTTCCCTATTCCAATCAACACCACATTTCATTTCTTTTTGATGCTCCCTGTTGTGCATAAACAGCTAAGTTAGAAACTGTCAAACTGGATTAGATTTATGAGCCGTGAGGGCAGTCTGGTAAACAGCCCTATCCTGGTTAAGGGTTCTTGAGCCAATATATCATTAATCAATTACTGCATAATATTGCATAAACTAATTTTGTATATATTACCTATCTTATCTATCCTCTATTGTATATTATCCATCTTATCTGATGTACTTAAGAGTGGTGATCACTGCAGAATTTTTTACTGTTGACATAAAGCTAGAGGTAAGCTTGAAAAAACCTACAATATGCTTAATACAATTCATTCAATGAGAAATGTTTCTTTTCTTTATTCTAATACTCAAGATTTTCTTATATTTATGTTCATTAACTTCTTCTTGTGTGGCATTAAGTCCTGCCTGGGAACAGGGCACCACGCAGCATTGACCACCAGTCATTCCTATTATGCACTTCCCATTTCCAATCCTCAGAATCCTCTCAAATCTTACCAGAGCTTGTTCCTGATTATAGTCCAGAATACCACTACATACGTGAAAAGTGTCCTTACTAATGAGTTATAAAGGTGACTTATAAATACTACTCTTGAAATGTCCTAGTAGTCCGTAGTAACATCTGTTAATGGAGACAATCCTGAGCTGAATTTCCTGGACAATGCTATTCTTGGAATTGACCCGAGATCCAAGACTTATAGCCAATACGTACGTAGGTAGGATTCTCCTGCATGGGAGGCTTTACTTAAGTATTTAATTTTAGCCTCATTAATCAAGAGCTCTTTCAAGAGTTCTTTCAGAAGCCCTTTCGAGCTCCAAGAATGCTTTTTTCATGTCCTATAAGGTTTTTACAATATTATCAATGTCATCTGCAAAGCTGAGGATTATTGCAATCCTATTGAATAGATAGATTGAACCTCTGACTTAATTCCAGATCTTTTATGCTATATCGTGTGGATATCTTGCTTATGGCACGGAAATTTCTTCGTTTTGCCTTGTAATTTCTTTTCATACTTTTTGGAGCATTCCAAGCACCCAGAATTTTTTTTTCATTGTACACACATGCGATTCATCTTTCTGCCTTTTTCACGTACATATAGATAACAATTTTGTCACTGAGGGTGCCATTGATGGATGGAACCTTTTTAATTTATTAATTCATTTTATAATTTCTATATTTAATTCATGAAACCTAATATTCATTTGGGCGCAATATCATTTTACCATTATTGGCGATATAGAAAGAAATTGAAATATTTTCAAAAATAATAATTAATTGATATAAGAAATGATAAATAAAGTAAATTTATAGTCTGTGGCATTATGCAGGAAACTTCAAAGTCAAACAAAGAACCAAGGGTTTTAAAAAGAAGGTAATAAAAGTAAAACATCCCACATCTTGACAGGTGGGTCTGACGTACCCGGTATATTCCACAAAGGGCCACACTAACCATAGAATAAAATAGGTTAGTGTCCTCTCTCTTTATAAACTATTTAAGGAACGATTAAATAAGAATTAACAAAACCAGCATTGGAACCTTATAGACACAGTGCTACCAATAAGAGGCAGATGAATGTGCTTATGGGTACCACGGATTCAACTTCACGTTGTGGGTTAAAATGAAAAAAGTTAATATTTAAAAATATAATATTCCAAAATTTGATTTTAGGAAAGCTAATTGAGCTACTTTTAGGCTAATAATTGACCAACAGCTGGAAATAAATCCCACTTTTTCATCTCCCGCCAACATTGATTGCAACTCAACAAAATTTAATACTATAATTAAGTAGACTTTGTTGACTGCCATTCCTAGATCAAAATGTAAATACCAATGCACTTAAAATTAACTCAAAATAGAATTTCTAATAAAATTATAATAAAATAAAATTTGTTTAATAAAATAAATTTATTTGTTAAGAATAAGTTAAAGGTATAGAAAAACAAGTAGTCAAGAACTACATCCATATGAAAATTAGATTGAGAAATTTGGTAGTATACGTAGTATAATTTTCTCTTTGTTGTTTTATTTATTTCTATTGATTAACTTGTATTAGACAAAATATTCACATATCTTTTCGAAATGTTTGTATTACATTATATTTCTCTTAGTGCAGACTGTTTTATTATTTTGATTGTTATTAGGTTCATCTAATAATAAAAGTTGGATGTTGGATTCACCTCCACATAGTGGAAAAGCTGAGTATGAGCCTACTGGTCCAAGTGAAGAACGGTCTGGTGATCAACCATCACCACCACCACCCCAGTCCAATGTCGTACTTCGCAAGAGGATACGAAAAATTAAACAGGGAATGAAAAAGTGAGTAAAATGTTATGAATATTAGTGTTGTATTTGTGGAATAATTTCTTCCTTATATCTCTATATTCCTCAACAAACAGAATTATTTATGTAACAATATTGTACATAAGTCATTTCATACTATAAATACCTCTATGCTCCTATTGTCTAGATATATCCATATTGATTTCGTCTTTTAATAAATACAAATAATTAAACAATAAAAAATTGTATTTTATATACTTTAAAGCCATTGCTAGGAGTGTGTACTATATCTATTTTCGCCATTGTCACTGCTTTGGTATTAGCTCCAGCACTAATCCATCCCTACTATTATGTATTTAGCTCTCTGGATAGTAGTACTGGACCTATTACCAGAGCAGTGTGACTATGATGAAAATAGATGCAGTACTCGCTCCTAGCAATAGTTTTAAAGCATATAAAACAATTTTTTATTGTTTAATTATTTATATTTATTAACAGACGAAATCAATATGGATAGATCTAGACAAAAGGAATATAGAGGTAATTATAGATTGTTGTATGATATATGTGGAGAAAAAAAAAACCTTGAGAATGGGAGAGTACGCTGGTGGATGGAATGATCCAACATATAATAATTAAGGAATATAGAAATATAAGGAAGAAATTATTCCACTGATACAATACTAGAATTCTCCTTCTTCTCATTATTAGTATAAAATATTGGGTTGTCTGGAAATAAATGCAGGTTTATGGTTTTAAAATAAAATAAATGAAACAGAACTATTTTTATTAACCAAAATACTCCTGATACATTTCTGCTGATGTGTTGGTAACTTTTCCATTGCCTCTGACTAGTAAGTTGAATCGTTATTATTAACAAATTCTGAAAATGCATTGTTTAAGGAATTTTGATCAATAAAATTTTTATTTTTTAAAAATCTGCCCAGATGTCTAAAAAAATGATAAGTCTATAGCCGAGAGTTCTGGAGAGTAGGACAGCTAAGGCAGAGTCTTGTTTTGGCAAAGAAGTGCAGTGCAAACTTCATAACTTAAGATTTTTTTTGTGGTCGTTTAATGTATGAGGAACTCAAGCTTCAAGCTTTTTTATCTTTCCGATTGAGTTGAGGTGGTCAGTGATAGTCGATTTGCTAACTGAGAATTTCTCTGCAAGTTCTCGAACAGTTGTTCTGGGATTTACTTCGGCCGAAGCTCGCAGAACATCATCATCAAGGGAAAAGTCCTTCCATGACCATCTTTGTCTTCAAGGCTGAAGTCTCCCTCTCAAAATTTTTCAAATCATCGTTGAACGGAGCACTCACTAACACTGCCATCACACTAAACTTCATTAATTTGTCTGGCCTTTTGGACCCCCTTCCGACCGCATTTAAACTTGTAAAACAAAATTATGCGAAAATCATTTTTTGACATCTTAGTAAAGACTGAATTATTTCCAACTTGTGAAATACTACAGAAGATAAAAAACATTTTTGTTTGGAAGAGGATTAGTAAATATTGGCAGCCATACAAAAGAATAATCCCTCAAACGTAAACAGTTTGTTATATAGAGGTTTAATATAAAGAAAATATGAAATCCTGCATTATTTTCAGGACAACCCGATACATAGTTATGAATATATATTTAATAAAAAATTATATTTTTTATTTCTTTAATTATGATTATTTTGATTAGTTATGCATAATAAATTTATGAATAAAATTGTGGGGTAAGAAATTAAGTAACAATTTTTTATTACCAAACAGGAATACAACCTTCATAATAGTTCAGATTCATTCTCAAATCCGAATTGCACATTTTATCATAAGCTGACCAAATCATCCCATTTTGTTTCAAATTTAATCCCATAAATTGACGAAAAGTGCTTTGAATTTTACAGTTCACAGCCTTAGAATCCTTGAATTTTTTCATGCTATATCGCTGGACACCCTGTTTCTTACATCTTGTCATTATTAATAACAATCCATCAGTAGTGATATAATTCACTCATCTTCTTACATCTTTTTTGATACAACAATAAAATTTATGTTCTCCTTAAAAATTATGAAACTAACTTTTTTATGTTTCTTTCATATATTAAAAGATTTTTCAGAGTATGCACTGAATTGACTTTAAGTAAAGTTATTTATTTAAGGTATTAGTAAATCATATTCCAAAATTTCCTGTCTTATAAATTATTGTTTAATATTCATTAATTTTATTTATAGATATAACTCTCAACTAATTCTTATGAAGCGTGAATTGCGATCTTGCAAAGCAAAGATTGCTGATCAGCAGAAACAATTTCATGAATATGCTTCACGACTTGATGATTATGATAAGAAGAGTGATGAAACTTCAAGGAAGTTTAGCACACTTCTTCAGGTATGCTCATTATTTTATTTTCTTGGGTTTTTTTTTAGACAGTGAAGCATATTTTCTTGTTATTATTTTGATATGTTAATAGTATTTAAAAGATAACTTGGTTTTTACATTTTATTTTCTAGATTTAGAAACTTATGTTTTCATTAGTATAGTCATATTAATTTTTCTTGTGGCAATTTAAATCCAAATTTTATATTAATGACTACCTTCAATTTAGTTAGGCTGGAATTATAAGTTTTTGATGTTTGTATAATGGTTAGTCATATTGGTTTTGCATACTTAATTTTTTATCTTATTTTAATTTGGTAATAATGAAATATTTTTTATAAATTTAAAAATAATTTTCTAAAAGGGAGTTCCATTATTGTAAATAAAAGCATCAAATTTTAAGTCATTATGTGTAACAGTCAAAATTTTCATTTTCAAATCAGGAGATATTGAAGGATGTGGAACATTGAAATTGGTGTATGAATTTTTGTGGTGTCATGTATTTATTTTATTTAGACTTATTGTAATTTAAATATTTTTAATATGTTTTGTAGGAATTAAACAAATGCAAAACTGAGTTGCAATACTGGAGGTCTAAATCTCCTTTAAGTTCTCTTTGTGTATCCTGTGGCAAAACAACTACTGGGCTAACTGCTGAGGATCTTCAATTCCTTGCCAGCCAGGGGACTAGTGCAATGGATGAGGCATCAACTAGTGAATTATGGCCTGAACCACCTCCATTGCCTCAGCTGAAACGTAAATCTGAAGATAATCCACCCCCTGCAGTATCGAAACGACCAAAAAAGTCAAGGGCGATACTCAAAGTGCGTAACAAGCGGAGTTAGGCACTTTTACCTTCTCCCTTCACTACACACTATATATAAATATCTGAAATAAATGTCGTTTTAATTTGTTTTTAATTAGTTATCTAATATTAATCACTCCTTATGTGATGAGGTTTTTAAAAAAAGAAAGGCAAAGTTTCATCTGGTACTCAAAATTTGCTAGATGTAACGTACATCAAGAGTACACAGTGTCTTATATCCCTCACCTTTTTACCTTTCTTCCTGGAATATTTCCCTAAGAGAGAGAGAGAAAAAAAACAAAAAAAAAAAACTATATTTTTAAAATACAACGTTAAATTAACAGTTACATATCGGGGGTCAAAGAATGTCTGACCAGAAAGTAATTTTACAATAATTTGCTTTTAAGTTTGATTTTGTATTATGAATGATATTGACTGTATAAAAATTATATTTCATGGTTAAAATATAAAGCATATATTCGTCTGCCTCTCTAAATGTGGTTGTATTATGTAAAGTGAGGTAGACCTTTAGATAAAGCATGAATTCTCGTAAAAATAATGTAGTTAAACGTGACGATCATTATAAAATACAATTGTATATAAAAGAGTAATTTGTGGAATATTGGTTTTTTTGTGAATAGAATTTTATGTTGTTTGATTATCTTTACTGATATTTTTATTAAAGCAAACATTATTTCTTAAAAAATTGATGTAAAACATTTTGTTTTTTATGAATTAATGTTTTCATTTCGCTTGTATGATGAAGTCGTCTGTACTTAGTGAGGAATGTAGTGTGAAGCATTTATAAAGAAAAATGTTTGAAGATAATTTTTCTTTCTTAGAAATAATATACTTTTTATTTATTTTTTAATTTTAAGACCCTTTTTACATATTGGATTTTTATTAAAATGTGATTTATCAATTAGATCTGTAAATTGCATCTGGATATTCTTTAAGTCAATATTTAATTTGTTTTCATTTTTACTGGAATTAACTTTTACTTTACTTTACTAAATATTTTACCATTTGACTGTTAATTACCTATTAAATGATTCATTTTATTTATATAACATCCCGTCCCAGCTCTGCAATGTTGATAAAATGTAACTGTGTTAATAGTTCTAAGCCGAGCCTTTTCGGGCGCTTCCAACAATGAATGAAAACAATTCCGATTTCATAATCTTACATACAAAATTGTAGGTTTGTTGTTTAACAAGTTGAAGTGCAATTCGTAAAATTATAACTTTTTAAGTTTTTCTTTAAATTATTTATTTATTTCTTGTTTACTTAGTTGTAATTCATATATTCTGCATAAGATGTATTAGATGTTTAATATTCTGGGAGTTGGGATGAATAGCAACATCTTCAAAGTCGATTGCGAGCTTCATCCATCCAGGCCTTGATAATGTACAAATTTAATTTTAATATTTTATGCTCAAACGTAATAATATAATTTTGTTTTACTCATGAAAAATTTCAATTTGATCATGTGGTATTTAAATATATATTAATTAATATCTTATGAATGAATTATTTCACCTCAAACAAGCACAATTCAGTAATGTTAATAAAATTAATGTTACATTTACAGATCTGTAGCTTATCTGTTACTAGAATGATGTTAGATGCTTTATGATTTAGATGTTTTTATTCTTACAACTTAGATCAGTGTTAGAAGACAAGTTATATTATTAATAATTAGTTGAGGATGTTATCTCTTTGTAAATGTGGCTTGACATTGTCAATTAGGTATCTTACAATTGGTCTGTCTGCATATACAATTTTGAAATAGTTACAAATTAATGGAAAAAATAGAGCTTATTTTTGGATTTAATTTATGTTGTTTCCTGAAAATATGCTATCAACGTAGTGATTAATTTTAATTTTTTTTTTCCAACTTATGTATTTGTTGAATTCCATGTAGTTTTCTAGAGTTAAAGCAACCAATTTCATGTTTCCTTTTGCATATTAAACAATGAGAAAACCTAATTTCTAACAACAGATGTACAGAGCGTGTTTTCTAAATAATATTTCATTCTATACATGTATATTACCTGTGAATAAACAGTTTTAATAAAATAGAAATCAAAGTGTGGAAAGTATGATAAATTTTTGTTGATAGGATTATTTTAATTCCATTAATAATTATAGAAACTAGCATGGTATAAGTCTGATAGGCATAATGGAAAGTTACAGTGCAATTAATGAACAATTATGAAAACAGTGAAATTTAATTTGGTTAAAATTTTAAAATATTGTTCTACTATGTAAGGACGTTGGGTAGTTTTATAAATAAATTTAAATTTTTGATTCTCATGTACCTTTATGTTTGTTAAGAGTCTTGTACTAATTTATTGTTATTAATAAAAAAAGAAAATGAATCACATGTGAAGATGTAATGAAGAATTCATGCACTTTATTTTGGTAGAATAAATACTTGACCTTAGACTATTTTATTACATTATTTCATTAAATACCTTGTTTATTTTTGTTTAACTTCTAAAAAACAAATAAATTTCTTCAAAAAATAATTACAGTTAAATATTTCTTTTAATAAAATTGCTCATTAAAATTACACAGTTTAGATCAGTACTAGCTAGGCTTCTTTCTTGCTTCACAAAATTTCAGTAGTTGTTTAAGAAAATATCTACAAAAAAAAAAAAAAAAAAACCTGTGCAAAGAATAAACCAAAAATAACTGTTCATCTGTATAACAAAACTAAAAATGCCCATTCTAATAGGTTATGATTTACTTAATTAACCCATTCAATATGGCGGCCATATCGCTGAACTTACCGAGCCTACTATGTATTACACGAAAATCTTTCAGCTATGACTGTTATTGCCTTTTAACATAAACTGCTTTCCTTTTTTTGTTAGATCTAAGTTAAAAATATTTAAAAAATTCCTTAAGTGTTTTTCTTTAAAATTTATTAGTTTTATTACTATTTAACTTTTCAACGGTAAAAGGTATTCCAAAACCGTCATCTCCTGGTTTTTAAATCCTATCTGATATACTGAAATGGCGAGGAAGACTGCTCTGAATGAGAGGACAACACAGAGACAGTGTAAATACTGAAGGGAATGAGCGCACCTGTGAGCTCCTAGTCATTAAGAAGGAACTCTATGAGACCATGCACTTCTCATAAGGAATGAGTTGTCATTATATTATTAGATATAGTTTAAAAATTTCTTCTCGGGATTTTAAACAATTACATATTTCTTAAGTTTTAATTAAAACAGTAGTAGCATAAATTACTGATGGATGCTCTTTCATGTATCTTTGAAATTGCAATTAGTTATAAATATATTAAATCGGAGGTTTAAAAGAAAAAAAATGGTAGAGGTATTGTTAACCGTAGAACTAATTCAAGTAGTTGGTTGGGGGTGCGTTGAGGAAAGAAAACACACTGATTAGTATTCTGATAACTTTTTTTTTAATTTATGCCAACATTTCGGCAGTTTCAACATTTATTCCAAGTTTCAGGTCTTCATCAGGACTAAGCAAAACAGGATAACAACCAGAATAAAATAATATAACAAATGGCTTGAAAATATAGAAGTATGAAAACTATTAAGTATAAATATATGAAAAATTGTATGTATGAATTATGAAAACAAAGAGAAATGAACGAAGTAATATGATAGAATTCATAAAAATATATAAGCAAAAATAATACAAAATATAGAAGTTTATAAGATGGTAAACCAATGTTAAAGAATACATGAATCGCTAAATGTTATAAGGACCGTTCTCTATTTATTTGGGGTATATGAATTATCTTCATTATCGTGCTCTGTTTGATGTATCGCTTTGTTCCATGTAGAAAGAGACTTTCTCCGGGATGCTTGAGGTTATTAGAGCTTTTATTAGAACCTTTTTCAAAGTGCTGCATGTTAATAGGGTTGTAATCCAGAGATCGGCCCTTTTAACATGCAGCGAGCCGGTGCTCTTGCCAATGCTTGTCCATGACCCGCTTTATCTCAACTCTAATGAACTTTACACCATTGGCGGATCTAGAGGGGATCTCTCTCTCTCTCTCTCTCTCTCTCCCTCCCCCCCCCTCTCCTCTCCCTGAATGAAAAGAAAATTTTAATTTTTGGAATAATTTTATATTATATCCTCCATATTTTTATCCTAAACAAAACAAGATTTGTTTCATAATGAAATAAATAGTTATTTTATATTTTGAAACTCATTCTCCCTAAATGGAAACACGATAGAATCCTGCTTGACACGGAGAAAAAGTTTAATAATGCTACTAATTCTGTCGTTTTTGGGTAAAGGGATACAAGTCTTTTTTTTTTTTTTTTTTTGCAACAAAAGATACTATTAGTCACTGAAACATTGTTAACATGGAATGTGTATACTGTTTCATTAACTTATTTCCTTTTTCTCAAAGATAATGTTGATTATAAAAATCAAAACATTTTAAACCCATTTTTGCAAAAAAATGGCTCGTACCCCTTTATCCAAACACCACAGAATTGTATAATTTTTAATAAGTTTTCTTGTTGTTTATATGTGTCTATAGCATCAGCAGAGAGAAGTTTTTTATTTCTCAGAAGGTTAAAAACTTTGGGACAGAATGAGTGAAAAAGGGCTGAATTCATTGGTGTTCATGGTTTATAAAAATATAGAGCTAAATCCATTGGAAATTATTTTGATAGATTTACTAAATACAAAAAAAAGACAACTTGATTTTTTTACTGATGTTTATATCTTATATATAATTATCTATTTAGCAATATATTATTTTAACATAATATATTGTATTGCATTATATAACGTTATTTACAATATATATATATATATATATATATATATATATATATATATACATACAAAAAAGCAAATATATTTTAACAATATATATATATATATATATATATATATATATATATATATATATATATATATATATATATATATATATAGAGAGAGAGAGAGAGAGAGAGAGAGAGAGAGAGAGAGTGTTTTTCATCTCTCAGAAGGTTAAAAACTTGGCTTTCAGCAGAATGTGTGAAAAACAGCTGAATTTATTGGTGTTTATGGATGTTTATAAAAATCTGGTGTGGTGGCACCACGCAATTTTCCCTTACCACCTTATAATAATAATCTTTTTAACATAATTTTAAAGAGTTCACATAAACACTACCGTAAACACGGGCTACTTGAGCCCTAGGGGCTTACTTGAGCCCAAAACAGAAAAATGGTGTTTGGTTCTCTGGGCACTCCCAATATCAGTATAATGAGTGGGCTCAAGTAAGCCCCTAGGGCTCAAGTAGCCCGTGTTTACGGTACTTGAAATAAATTCAGCAGAATGCACTTCTTCAAATCTTCTCTCTCAAAAGTATAATAAATTACTTTTTTAAACAATTTTAGCAGGACACTATTGTACACTAAATATTTTTGGTTTGTCAAGCTGAAAATATAGGTATTCTAAAAGTTTCGGTTTAGTTTCCATGAAAATTCCATTTAGTTTCCGTTGAAACATTTTGTTTTCAATAAATGAGATTAAAGTAAAATTTATTAAGTTAATTTGTACTTTCATATTATTACAATACATTGCTACAGATCGTATTGTTGGTTGGCGGAAGGAGGTTCGGTCACATCCGTCTCCTTTCGGTTGCGCTCGATCATCCATTTAGGATCTTATTGCCCTCATAATGTACTCTGTATTTTTGCTAATCCCGATCCGATTTCGATCATTGTTTTTATCCGTATCTTTTTGTTTTTAGGGAATTTAATTACTTAACATATGATTTCATTCATAATTGACCATAAAATGCTTACTTTTTGAGTTACGCGTAAATAAAATTTTCTTTTCATCATAACTTTTTTCACTGCATTTTCTAGTTGATACACAAGATGAAGTGCCTTAAAGAGAAAACTTTCAGCAAGTTTTATCATAATCGTTGGAATCGTTTTCTAGAGAATTGTAAACAAGTGTAAAATCGATAATGTAAAATGGCACTTCCGGTTAGTCGATTTTGACGAAAAAGTTTCTGTAACATCCCATGAATATACCTACCTTATATACGTCGAAATTCTTGGACTCGTTAAAAAGAGTGGAGCTTCTTCTTTCCATACACATAAAAATCTATTGGATTATCTTAGATGTCTGTGTAAAAAAATGTGATAACCAAATAAAAACAAAATTGAAGTTTTTTGCGGATAACTTTGGTTCTAAAGTATGTAGAAACACCACGGCTAAATCAAATAAAAAAATTACTCATGATCCAGAAATAGTAAATTTTAGAATGATCCAATTTTTTAAAACGATAATCAATTATGAAATAATTGAATTTTAGAGCGATCTGAAGGGTATATTGACTTATATGTAAAGAAAAGGACATTCTTCTACGGAGTGAAGAATATTAACTGATTTTTTTTTTATTCAAAACTGGCGTCAGAATGGTTTTAGTACTTTGAAAAACCTCTTAAAATTTTCGGATGAATCTAAAAATAAAAATTTTGGGCCTAAAAATCAGGAACCCTTTGAATGATTCAAACCAAATTTGGGGTATCGGTAAAGGTCCTTAAATATGCAATTTGCTTTAACCGTGGTGTTCCTGCGTGTTTTATAACCACAGATTTTTTCAACATTATGGCATTTTGATGTTCTGAATCCATGGGTCATCTTTTTTTGGTGTAAACAAATCTGTAAGGCTAGTTTACTTAATAATTTAAACACTTTTTTAATCATTTATTTGACCAAAAATCAATTATTTTTTAATGTTTATATTTTTACATTAATATACTCTAAAAGGCAAATGTTTAACCGGAAAAAAACATCATTTTTTCAAACACGAAATATAAAATAAAGCATTTTCAGGATGTTTTATTTTTTTTTTCAGCTCCCCGAGCCCATTGGATAAAACGAGTAGGATGTAGGTCGACTTTTTTCGATGTAGCGTCATCCAAAAAATTCTTATAAAAAAATAAGGAAGAATCACAAGTAAAAAGAAATATGAATATGGTGAGAAGAAGAATGAGAAAAATAAAAATAAGAGACATACCTAGAGTTCTTTAGCAAGTGCAAGGAAAGCATAGAAATTAATGCTCTCACAACAGAAGAATAAAAATTGAACTAAAAATAGGTTAAGAAATGATTTCTGAAATTAATTCGAGTTATTAAACCACCAGCAGTCTGAATGGTTCTTTTATTTTTTTGTAATCAAAATCGGAACACACTTGCAGCCTCTGACTTGTGATAAATATTATTTAAAAAATAAGAAAATATAGTAATGTCTTCAAGTCAAGAACTTTTTAGTTAACCAATTATGTTAAATTGTGGTTAGACTGGCAATAAGTTGGTGAAGTCAAAACAATATTAGCAAAAGAATAAGCTCATATTACGTTAGGTAGTTGTCAACTCTTTTTAATTTTTTACTGTAACTTGTCATAATCATATTAAATTTCCATGTCATCAATTATCAAATGGCATTTCGGATTGCTATTTGAACCACAGAGAAGTTTTATAAAAAAACAAAATGATTGCATGTTTAAAAATCTGGTGCGGTGAGTGCATCACAGAACTTTCTCTTACCGTCCTGTAATAATTATCTTTTTAATATAATTTTAAACAGTTCACATAAACAATACTTGAAATAAACTCGGCAGCATTCACTTCTTCACATTTTCTTCCACATAAGTACAATGAAACAGTTTTTAAACAATTTTAGTACGACAATTCTGTACATTACCTATATATTTTGTTAAGTTTTTCAAGTTGAAAATATATTTTAAAAGTTTTGGTTAAGTTTCCGAGGAGACATTTTGTTTCCATTAAATAATATAAAAGTAGAAATTATTAAGTTAATTTCTACATTTGTATTCTTACTTTACATTATTACAGAGCTTATTGTTGACAACAGATTGGCGGATTGGTGGGAGGAGGTTCGGTCGCATCCGTCTCCTTTCGGATGCGCTCGGATATCCATCTAGGGTCTTATAATCCTCATAAGATACTCTGTATTTTTGCTAATTACGTTCCGATTTCGATCATTCTTTTTGTATTTTAGACAGTTTAATCACTTTTCATATAATTTCATACATGATTTACCATAAAATACTTACTTTTTGAATTATGCACAAATTAAATTTTCTTTTCGCTATAACTTTTCTCCTGTATTTTCTCGTTGATATACTACATATATGAAAAGTTAAAGGGCTTTAAGGAGAAGGCATTAGGCAAATTTGTCAAAATCATTAGAACCATTTACGAGAAAATTATAAAATCCAAGATATAATTGCCACTTCCTGTTAGTCCGATGCGCTGTATCATTGCTAATAATACTGGTCCGATTTCGAGTTTTTTTTTAGGTAATTTAATTACCTTTCATACAATTCTATACTTAATTTACCATAAAATGCATGTTTTTAAGTTATGAGCAAATAAATTATCCTTTTCATCTTAACTCTTTTCTCTGCATTTCCTCGGTGATGTACTAAATATATGAAAGTTGAAGCTTTTTATGAAGAATAATTTAGGCAAGTTTCATCAAAATCGTTAGAGCCGTTTTCGAGAAAATTGTAAAAAATTATAAAATCGATTATATGAAGTGGCCTTCCGGTATGTCGATTTTGACGAAGATGTTGCAGTAACATCACATGCATGTGCCGTAAATACGTAATGTCAGTATCATAAAACTTTTCGTTTTAGAGCTAGACTGTTTGCATATACACATACCATTTTGGGAGACTTGGTAATTTGGACTCAGAGGACCTTAAAACATGTATTTCCGTTGAAAACTCGAATTCGAAAATTTTCACGATCGCAATACTTCCCCTTACTATATACTTCACATATAGGTAAGGGGAAGTAATTACTATATACTTTGTAAATAAGTAAGGGAAAGTAAAAAGTATTTGAAATGGTGTGCAATTGATGACTAATTTTGTATTATTAGCATCTAATGGTCCTTATATTCTACAGGATCATTTTATCTAACAATCTTTGTAATTTTGTAACCTCCAAGTAAATTCACTTAACAATTTAACAATTAAAATTGAAGTCATATTAAATAAATTGATGCTTGATTAAAATTTTGTCTCTAGATTTCTTCAAAACAGACTTAGCAGTTAATATATTAATATAACATTGATATTGAGAACAATTACGTAAATAAAGACCGCATATTTACATTGTACTACTTCAGCACTCCAAAAATTGAAAAATGATGTCGCCACCACATATAACTAACGAATATGAAAAATTGTATTTTTGGAATTCTTTAGTTTTATTAATTAATCAAAGGCATATTTGAAAAATAAAGTCTCATAAGCACAAATCTAGGATTCAGAAAAGTTAATAGGCAGGAAGATATAAAAAATATTGGCAATGAGAAAGTTACAAGTAAAACGAAAATTTTTTGGTCTCTTGAAAAGTATCATCTATATTCACTTTCATTATACGTGGTGACGACCAGTAGTGTATGGCGTTATTCGAATATTTTTTTATTTAATTAACGAATAACGAATACATTTGTATTCATTATTCATTAGTTGTATAGAATTCATTTATTCGTTTACATCCGATTGAAGTAAAATTATTGTGAAAATTTTCCGACTTTCCATTCGCTTTTCCTCTTTTATCACGTGAACGGGTGAATAGAATTTCCCTGTTCAAACGTTTTTCCGACTGGTTAGAGATTGCATACAAGTAAAGTGAGTGTGAAAATTTTCCGATTTTTCATTCGCTTTTCCTTTTTTAACGTGACGGGTGAATGTTTTTTCTTCATTGAAACGATTATCCGACTGTTTAGTGGTAAGATAAAAGGAAAATGAACGTGAAAATTTTCCGACTTTTCATTCGCTTTTCCTCTTATATCTCATGAACGAGTGGATGGATTTTCCATTTTAAAACGATTTTCCGACTGTTGGAGATAAATTAAAAGTAAAAACGAGATATGAGAGGAAAAAAGAATGACAAGTTGGAAAATTTTCACACTCGTTTTACTATTATCTTACCTTTAATTAGTCGCAAAATCTTTTGAACAGCGAAAATCCATTCAGCCGTTAACGATATAAAAGAGGACAAGCGAATGAAAAGTTGGCCCCAATAATTAAAATTCAATTATCCGATTTTTTAATCGAACAAGCCGAATAACGAATAAAATAATACAGATAATTTCAATTTATTCGTTATTCGTCAGTAAAAACATTAACTAAATCATTCATAACTATTATTCATCAGTTAAAATAAATTTTGCCCAACACTGGTGGCGACGATATTTGGCAATTACAATGATTGTACAGATAAAGCAAGCGATCAAGAAAATTCTACAGTAACCGCACGACAATGAAGCAAATCTGTTTAGTATTCTGCTGCCTTAACTAGAACCCAGCAATTTTGGATCGATTATATTTCAATTAATATTATATTGCAATTCTAGTACTGTTGTGTATTGATACAAGGCCTTAAGCCTTTTTCTGTATGTTAACAGAGTATTAATCAAAAGGTAATCGTATTGATGATCGAAATATGAAAATTAATTTTATGTTTTTCCAAAATATTATTTTTACTATTTACGTTAATTCATCATTCTTTCATTTTTAAAATACTTAAATGATAAAAGTAAACGAATATAAACGTATCTTAAAGGTCAGAGGGAAGACATTTTGCAAGCTCCATTTAAAATCAAATACACATGTATTCTCATTCTCCAGAAAATAGCAATCTTGTGTCCAACATCCTGCAAAAATGTTTTGGCAGGATAATTTTTTATGAATTACTATGTATCATAGGTTACTCCTTTATTCATTTTAAATACTGAAATCGCTAAGCATTAGTATTTTAATTGACCATGAACCACTCGATTCTCATTCCTTCGACATGTTCAAGATCACGTTTTTTTAACCGACTTCAAAAAAGGAGGTTATCAGTTTGACTTTAAGTTGCACGTATGACTTCACCATTATTGAACCGATTTCTGTAATTATTTTTTTAATCGAAAGGATAAACCTCCAGGGTGGTTCCATATAAATTTTATCAGGATCCAATCAAAACTTTTTTTGTATGCACGCTCATTCATAACTTCGTCATTCTTGAACCAATTTCAATGATTCCTTTTTTAATCAAAGGGCACACCTTGAGGGTTGTTCCATATAAATTTGACTAGGATCCGATGAAGAACTTTCGGAGATAAGAGTATTTTTTAGTTTTTCAAGAATTTTCGATTTATATTTTATAACATATCGACGTCATTTTTTGAAAAAGGCATGAGCGAGCGACCTTTACAGGAAATACAAAAAAAAACGCTTTTTCCAACAAATAATGAATTTTTTTTTTATTATTCTTTATTACATATATCTAAGGTTGTGTATAGTAGGATTTTTTGAAGTTGACACAACATTTATAATTATAATATATTTTTAAGGTTTCTAGCATTGGTCAAAGCCAAAAGTGACGGCTTACAAAGGGAGGGCGTAGTCAATTTCACCGATTTCAACCAAATTTTTTGTGGTGATTCTACATCCAAAAATATTGGACATGTGTGTTGGCGTTCGTTTTAATGGACCCTAAGAGCCGAGAAAAAAAAAAATAAAACAAGCTGAAACTGCTTTATTTTTTATCACGAGCTTGGAGAATGATATCGACGTGGTTTGTGCACCAAAATAATTTTTTTTTCTTCCATTTACATTAAAGTAAAATAAAATCAAACTTAAAAAGAAAGCAGCTCAAAAAGCAAACTTTTATAATAATTGCTCTTTGGTTAAATGAATAGAAAAAAGTTTATATTATTGGGGAAACTAGCCTTACAGATTTTTTTACACTGAAAATTATGACATATTTCGATTCAGCACACCAAAAAACCTGCAAATTGAAAATATCGAAAATCAATAATTTTTTTCTTTCGCTTTCGAGGGATTCCAAATTCGTAAGCCAAAAATAACCTTTCGTTTTGAAACTCTGCATCTAGTTTTCAGTTTACCCGATTTCGATTTCCTTGGATACATTGGAAAGAAGGAAGCTTCTTCTTTCCAAACATATCGACAGATATAGCATTATATAAAAGGTCTGTGTAAAAATATCTGATGTGGACATAGCATTACTTCCTTGTACGCCTATTAAACTATAAATCGGTGGCTCAGAAACTGATCCTGAATTAGTTACTAGTTTCCAAAGATAGCAGTATCTCAAAAATGACAATCGGCGTCGTGATGTCTATTGGCGTCCATCTATTGACATTCACACACACCAACACCATTATAAAAATGGTTAGTATGGACTTTTAAACGTGCTTATCCATGTAAATCTCTATTTGTGATTTTTAGCAACATTAGTATTCCTTCTACGAAGGCGGAAGGAAAAAAAAACAAAAAACAGTTTCAGGTCAATTACTTCAGGCTATCAGATTTTAACCAAAATCTAGTATATTATTTATATTGATACAAGTCTTATATACCAAATTTGAGATGTTTTGCATTATATGTTAGTATAATTTTTTATGAAAGTTTCCTATGACCTTCAAGAAAAGTACTACTTCTGGCTAGCTAATTTAAACCCAAAATCTGGTTTATTATATACCTATTTATAGAAGTCATACATACCAAATTTGAAAAGTTTTGAAATTTATTATAATATAATTTTTGATGAAAATCTATTATGCCCTTCAAGTAAAGTCCCACTTTCGATATGCCAATTTTAACCAAAATCTATTGTGCTATTTATATTAATATATAAGTTGTATCTACCAAATTTGAGAAGTTTTCAATTATATTTTAATATAATTTTTTATGAAAATCTATTAAGGCCTTGAAGTAAAGTACCACTTCCCATGATCATGAAAGGGAGATTAAAAACTAGATTTTACAGCAATCCTAAATACAAAATTTTAACTTTCTACAGCTAACCGTTTTTGAGTTATGCGATATACGAATGAACGTACGTATAGACGTCACGACGAAACTAGTCAAAATGTTTTCTGAGATGGTCAAAATGGATATTTACGTTGAAATCTGAAAATTTTTGTGACCACAACATTTCTTTTATTGCGTACAAAGAAGTAAAAATATGATTATAAAAATTAGTTTTTTTGCGGATAACGTTGGTTCTAAAACAGTAGGTACTCCACAGTTATAGCAAATCGTGTAGATTAAGAACCGACCACCCAAATTTGGTTCGAATCGTTCAAACGGTTTCTGAATGATGAGCATTTTTTTGAATCTTTAAAAAAAATTGAAGGATAGACCCTGGCGAAATATTTATTTTAAGATTCGCACGAAAATTTGAATATAGGGGTTTTTCGGAGTGTTAAGCCACATCTAACGCCAGTTTTGAATGAAGAATTTCTGTTAGTAAACTTCAGTTCGTAGAGGAGTAGTGTTTTCATTACACATAATTCAATAGAACCTTGAAATGGCTCTAATATTTAATTGTTTCATTTAAAAAAATTGGAATACTCTAAAATTTACTATTTCTGGACCACAAATAATGTTTTTGTATTACTTATATCACTTTAAACCCGGATTTAAAAATTCAATTTACTATGACATCCTGAGTAAGGCTGTGCACATATTCTAACAATAGGCTCATTTAAAAAATTGTATACCTCTAAAATTTACTTATGCTTTATTTATTTGTAAAAACAACTTCTCGTGGCTATTTTCTTTAATATTATATAATTTGACTAAAGTTTACTATTTCTGGATCACAAATAATGTTTTTGTATTACTTTAAACCTTGCATTAAATTTTCAAATTAAATTTTAATCCTCATGCCTGTCATGCCCTTTTAATTGTAAATTTGTTTATGTAAGAACATTCGCTGGTTGTCAGTAATCACTGACAGTTGTGAATTAACCAATAAAGAGAAAAAAAAAAAAAAAATTTTTTAATTTATTATGAGATTCTGGACTCTTAACCATGTACATATTATAATAAAAAATCATTTTTTGTTTTCCAGAAATAGTATCTAAATATTGGAGAGATAATTTTTTTAATGAATAATTAATTAATTAATGCTCTTGCATATTAATGAATTAATTAAATTATAGAACAATCAAAAACTCATCAGAATGGGTATATTCATATATGTATATGGCCTTACTCAAGACGTCATAGTCCTAGAAAATTTAAGGCCGGTTTTAAAGTGTTAAAATTAATAAAAAAAACATTATGTGATCCAGAAATAGTAAATTTTAGTTATCCAATTTTTTAAATGAAATAATTAAATTTGATAGCGATCTACTTAAGAGTATTCTATAAAGAATACTCTTTTGCCATTGTTCAATTCATTAAGACTTATCTGTTTGCAAAAGTTAAGGAAAGAGCTTATAACAACTTAATACAATCCAGACCAAAAAAAACTAGCGCAGTTTGAATTTCACTTAAAATATACACATTAATGAAATATTGTTGGGTTTGAACCAGCTCATATATAAGCCAGGTTAATAGGGTTAACATTACAATCATCCTTAAATAGAGATATAGGGTTTTAAATTTAACATTGGCACAAATGGGAATTCTAAAAGTTTATTTTAAATATGTTAGAATATTTTTTTATGGTTAATACTCATACCTTGTAACTCCCGAAGATAACAATAAACATTTATGTGCAAAAATTAAAAGGAAATTGCTGTATGAAAATCAGAAAACCGGGATGTAATTGAGTCTGTGTGTGATTCGAAGAACAATGCATGACCCAGCATCTAAATATCTATTCTGCTCACAGTGGTGCAATTAAATCACAGCTGAAGCATGTGTTATTCACATTCCTGTCGAAGCAGAAGTCATGTGGCTTGATACATGTTCGAGGCTCCTCATCCAGATACCCTCATTTGTAAAATCAGGAATCTTGTTCCTGAAGTGAGAAGCGTTGTGCTGAAAGATAATGACATGTCTTCAATGTTGATCATAGCAGATTCGAATAGTTACATTTTTACAGACGACTCCGTGAATGAAGCAGTGTCAAAATGCGTGCAGCAGTTGGATCTATTAATGCAACAATGCATTCTTATACTATTATGCTTCTGGTGTCAATGGATAGCAAAATCCTATGTACAATGCACACTCTTATGGCAGAGACAAAAGGAGCATTTTCTGTATCTAAACATGATCTTGCAAACATTTGTATGTTTGCAAATCAAGCAAGTTTAACCTGATAATGTTCTACAAAGAAGCCATGTGGTCCACCATGTCTGCGGACCAACAAAATCCTCCTGATCAGCTAACAAAGAGGACAGCCGCTCATCAGAAGGTGTCGAATTGATCAAGAGGCTCATCCAGTTGAATATATGGAGAAGATTTAGCCACTAGATGTGAACTTCTTTAGGCTCTACGAGGCATTCACTCGTTTTATAACTGGCGATTCCTAAATTGTTCGTTAACATTTTGACAGGCTTCTTCTGTTGCAGACTCATAATCTTCCAGGTCCATTGTGCCTCACATCAGTAACATGATTCAATATGCGTTTCACAAATCAGAGTATTTGGATGAGGAACCTGGCACATGAATAGTGGCACATGACTTCTATTTTATAAATGACTTTACCTTAATAGTAATTAAAAAAATCATTGTAACAATATTGTTTAAATTTATTTATATGGATTAAAAAAATAAAATAAAAGAAGGATGAGGTAGGAAAACAACATCAAACAAGGAATAAAAATTCATTAATAGAATGAATTCAGGATAAATGGAGAACAAACATCATGGATCGTAACTTATCTGTATGAGGTAAATATCATAAATCTTACCCTTTTTTCAAAGTATGTTCATAAAATTCAATGGTCTTCCTAATACAGCACCAATAATCCGGCCCATCATAGTTATTTTGATAACATTGTAAATTTTACAATATAAGTAAATCATACAAAGTAATAATCAGATGTTATTATTTAATGTCAAATTAAGAAACACAATAACTGATATACATATTGAAAGTGAACAATTTAATCTTATTAATGATATGAGTGTTGGTCTTGTTCCAGCTCAGATTAATATTTTTCTTTTAATAAGTGATCAAATCTGATTAAAGGAATCGATACAATCAAACAAAATAATTGAGAAACACCTAATTACTTTTCATTTTATTTTTATAAATAAAAATTAAGTTGATACAACTATTTGAAAAAATAACACTTCAAAAATGAAACTTTCTAAAACTAATTGATACTAAATGTTATGCTAAATCAGTAGGTTTTACATTTTTATTTTCTGAATTATCGACAGTACTCTTCTGTAACAAATTTTTGCTGAAC
Source organism: Rhaphigaster nebulosa (assembly GCA_948150685.1). Classification (NCBI taxonomy): domain Eukaryota; kingdom Metazoa; phylum Arthropoda; class Insecta; order Hemiptera; family Pentatomidae; genus Rhaphigaster; species Rhaphigaster nebulosa. The sequence continues at coordinate 33,866,932 of OX411310.1, forward strand.
CAAGCAGGTCTAGGCTTTTTCATTTCTACAACTCTTTTACCCTGGAAAAATATTAGTTATAGTAAATAATAATAATAAGGTAAAATAAAATTAAATTAAATTTTCAATAGTTAATTGTTGCTGTTTTAATTTTTTTTTTTCTGAATAGATTATAAATGCTAATGAGTTTTATTCATAATTTAAGAAAATTAACAGTTAAAAACTAGAAGTTTTTGCCGATATCACACAAGTTAATAAATACAGTCTCTACCAGCAAACTGGTGATAAACGTTTTTGTTTTTTTTACGACCAGTTCATTACTCATTACTCAGCTAGTTACCTATGTATTCTCACGAAGTTGATTGGACCCAATTTCTTATCTAACCTAAAAACAGATCATACAGAATGGAGTGAATGAAGATAGGTATTTAAGCTTGACTACTAATAAAGAAGCATTGATTGAGATTTGAGCGCAGCTAATGATTTTTATAATCTAAGTAAATCAATACTAATAATCACATGTTTTTATTTAATGACCATCTTAGTTGATATACCTAGCTGCAGACCCCACTTCTGCAACTTATGATTGACAAAAAGTTTCAATTGACAGTTAGCTTTATACAGTTAGTTCCCAACATGAGATGGGGCAATATGTTTCCAGAAGTATTAGGAAGTAAAAATGATGTAAAATGAGTTGATTGACATAAAATTACTAGACTTTAAAGACAAGTTGAATGGAGGGAAAAAATAAATATGAAGAAACAATATACTGATTTTGAATGTGAAAAGAAGTGAAAATTTCAGTTGACAGAATGTGAACTGTGCAATATTAATAATGTTCAGATTATATAACACCTTGATTAGGCTCCTGAAATATAATAAATTGTTTATTAGCACTAAAAAATGCACTGAGCCTCATTTAAAAATAAAATAATAATACAACTCAGTACAGATTAAATTGTAAGGTCAGTACCTTCCAAAAGTGTTCAGGTTTCCCTATTGCTTCACCTTCATAAACAACTGTAACTTCTTTGTCTACAGGGTCCAGCTTTAATTCACCTTGAATTGATTTTTGCATTTCTTCTGTTTCTAGTTTTACTTGTTTGTAGCAATAGCCTTTAAAATAAGTTTGAAAATCTTAAAAACAATAAAACAATTCTGATAATATTTCTAATAGAATTAAACTTTTACTGTTGATTATTTGATGCCAATTAATAATTAATAGGTTCTGATAGATAGATTAATAGAAGTCTGATTCTCAACCTTAAGAAATTTGTGATAAACTGCTCAGAACCCATACACAAGGCATTTATGTTTGTCAAGTAAATTAACCGAGATTTATAGAATCTACCAAAATTATGTTTTGAACAACTAATGCAATCTGGCGCAAAATAGGCTTAAGGAACCCGTGGCGCATAATGCCATGGGAAAAAAAAAAAAAAAGGTAATTAATGGATATGATATGAGAAAAACAGACAGCATATTTGAAATCAACATGAATATATTAAATTATTGTTGTTTTCATTAGAAAAAAAGTAACTATACCGAATGATGTTGTTAAATATAAAAAAAGGTCAACATAAGTATCAAGTTGGTCAATATCTCATTCTTTTAATGCATTCTCTAACTGATCAAAATAATAAAAACTCTTTTTCATTCAAATACTTCTTTTTAATAATAAAAAACAAATTATACAATTAAATTAATTGGGCAATTTATTTACATACCTAAAACATATAAAAATATAAAATAAAATTTACAATATGATATAAACAAATAAAATATAATTGCAAAGGCCAAGGAATTTATAAAATCATGATAACATTAAGAAATACAGATAATTCAAGTAACAAGATATAAGGAGTAAATTAAATAAATTCCCAAAACAAATTTTAACTTTAAACTTTAGGATTAAACGCTAAAAAAAGCTTTCCTTACTGATAACATCAAAGGGGAAAACTCCAGAATTCATGTTCACTTACAGTGACATAAATTTACAATGACTGTGACATAGTTTCATGGCCAGTTTCAACTGAGATTTTATGGTAGATTCATTTAGAAACATTGCTGATCTAGAAAATATTAACTTGCCCTGCATAGGGTTATTAGTTCAGGTATTTTCATGGCTCAGTTTCAATCCAGTATGAATATAATTCATTTCCTAAATGAAAATTGAGGAAAATTACATGAATTTCTAAGAATCTATCAGATGAGATTCAAAATTTTTTATTGTAGTATGATCTTCATTCCAAAATTCAGATCTTACAGCCCAATCTATAACGCGCTCAGTTATCAATAGTTAAAGGTAACCATTCAAGGAAAAAGGTCCAGAATTGGTTAATTAGGAGTTTTATTGTTATATTTTTTCAATGAAGATAAAGCCATACATCAATAAAGAACTGAGAAACATTAGTTGAAATGCGATGGAATGTTGTCAACCTGGAAATGTCGCCTCACTCATCCAATTTATCTTTACTTGTGGAATCATCAGATTTCCACCTAAACTATCTCTCTTGCTTTACCCACATTTTTTAACATTCTCAGTACGAACATGATTTTGTGAAAATACCCTCCGTCTGGGTGCATATTTTTTCTTAAAAAATTAATAAGAAAAGAACATGTTGGTCGATCTATGGTCTAAGTAGTAAGCTGCTTGAAAGCTAAAAATATACCACTAATACCTGGAGTAGAAACAAATAATTCCCACCAAAATGGTGCAATAGAACAGCATAGGGCAGGGGTCGGCAATCTGAGGCTCCGGAGCCTCTTTTGGAAAATTATGTAGCTCTCTGTAATTTTCTATATAAAACCATCCTAAATTTTAGATACAATCTTTTTAAGACATTTTTGATTCCTTAACACATAATATTCAAAGTTCCCCAGAATAAGATAAAAATAGGCACTTCTATATTTTTATTTCTTATTTGTTTACGCCGAATATTAATGATAGTTGCATCACTTTTCGAATGTTTACTATTATGCCCTGATTTTCTCCTGCTTGCTGTTTACCCAAAGGTACTAAGCAGGTTTTGTATTGTTCAGGATGTTTTACGGCGCAATTCTCTAGGACTAATAGACGATCGTAGGGTGCAGTAACAGCAAGGAAAAGGAAAACTGCATTATCCCTTTTAGAAGAAATAATTTGTTTCGAAAAAAGTTATCTGTGAATGATTTACATGCAGGTACATTTTTACATTTTATTAATTTGCAAAAACATAAGGTCAATAACAACGTTGTTAATGTAAATTTTTTTTCACAAACTATTGTTAACATGCAAGAAGCTTTTGGAAAAAGATTTAAAGAATTTAGAAAATATAAAGCTACACTAGCTTTTTTACCAAAACCAATTGAAGCAGGTATGCAGCAATTACATTTTTCACTATTTCCATTGATTAATCAGACACAATTAGAACTTCAATTATTGGATTTAAAATCCAAAGCTTTATTGAATAATATATTTTTAAAACATAATTCTGAACTAGAAGGTTTAGAAAGAGAAAAATGCACCTTATCTTTTCAGCATAAGTGGACCGAAATTCACAATCTTCAAAATGTAGATAAAATTGTTGTTAAAGCTCTTCCAGAATCATTCAATTTCAAAATAATGCTTTTGGACTATTGGCAATTTTCGGATTCACGTCTTATTGTGAGCAAGTCTATTCACATACGAAATTAATAAAGAGTCACTTAAAAAATAATCTTACTAACCTAAAACTTAATACTGCCTTAAGTTAAAGATTACTGAATATTTACCAAACATTGAAATCTTATCGTAAACTATGCAGGAGCAATCATCTCATTAAAAAATATTATTATAATATAATACACTGTCAAGTGCAATAGGTATCACAAACTAATTAATAAATACAAAATAATAATTTATTGTAAAACTTAATTATTTTGAAATAGATAAATAATTTTTTCTTAAATACAATATTTATTTTTTAGCGGCTCTTCCATGTTTTTTTTTTCAATATAGATTTGGCTCTTTGACACCAAAAGGTTGCCGACCCCTGGCATAGGGCAACCAATGAGCACGTACCTCATATGAGGATCTCCCATCCCTGGGGAAAGACAGATGAGCCTCACTTGAGGCTATTCCACACCGAGTGTGCTAATCATAGATGGAAGGTATCTCCCAAAAGCACAATGAAAACTATTGCTCAAAACATTTTAGATGGAATGATAACATAACCTAAAAGATTAAAAAATGATTGCAACAAAATGCAATTAAAAATTCATCATTTCCTGTATGTATGGGTAAATTAAGTAAAACATAAATATAGTTTTAGAATGATTTAACAAAGTATCACGCCATATTAATTAGCTTTGCTGAAAAATTTGGAAACAAATTTATTTTGATGTTACTCACTTATATGAACACTGTTGATACTAATTGATATTGTAATACTGTTACATACCACATAGATGACCTGCTTCATAGTCATTTCCACAAGTGTCACACATCAAAATATTTACCTTCGGAACTAATGGTTTCCAATGGTATTGAGGGAAACCATATTTACGGTTTCTCCTTTTCTCAATTGTCCTTCTACTCTTAGGTACAGCAAATAAAAATGCATTTTGGAAAACATTTTTCAGGTTTGGTAAAATAGAATTATGGTTTAAAGTTGTTTCATTGAGAACATTGTAACTAAAACCTTTAGAGGAAAGAGATAAGGAAGTTAAAGAATAAAATTTAGTGGTAATTTTTAAAATATACATCAATAATCCATAGCGAAATATATTACTACACCTGGAGGGGACGGAGTTCCAAAAAAACAAAATAAAACCTGAGATTCAAATTTAAAATAAATTTCTCGACTTCTACTAATAAACCGATTAAGAAGCATGATGATGCTGATGATGAGAAGGTTATAATAACAAACACTAATATCAGCTGGTTTAAGAAGTAACCCTCTATCAACTGTTCCGAAAATATATTCAATGTTCAAAATAAATAATGCTACAGTCGGATATTACTAATTACAGTGGATATGTACATCATGTAATATTTTGAAAAATGATATTAGTTATAGTTTAAAACTTCTATGCAACATTTTATTAACTGAACCATCTTGAGAAATGTTTTCAGGATGTTGAGTACATAACAGCTGATCTTTACAAATGTCTGGGAGAGTAGTAGAGTAATGTACTGGGAGACCGCCTGTCCAGAACAGTTTGTACTATGGCTTGTATAGGGTCGAGTCGTCTTTGTGGTCGGGGTTTAGAGAAATTGTGTCAAATTGGTCGGAATACCCAGGCTCGGAAAAAATCTTCTGCTGCGTTTGTGAAAATTAAATCTACCGGATTTCAACATGTACTTTCTGAGAAAATCGGAATAAAATGCCAGGTAATTTTTATTTTGAAAATTTGTAGCTCTGATTAGTTAGTAAGCTGTTGGATTAATAAAAAAATAAATCACGCTTATCATATCTTATCATTTTCAATCTTTGGTGGATTGTCAACGTGATAGTGATTGGTCAGAAAAAATATATTTTTTATTGATTTTGTGTTTCAAATCAATTTAAAATTTTCCGCCGCAATTAAAAAATATTTTTACTGTATTATGTATTTTTGTTTCCTTCTATATGTTTTTTCATTTTTGTATTAAAGGAATTTTCATAAAGGCAGTTCTTATCATTTCAAGGGTGTCTCGACAAACATAAAATAATAAGCTTTTTTTACGTTTATTGTTTTCTTATTCTTGTGTATTTAACTTAAAATAATGCCAGAAGTTGAACATTAGTGGACCAGTGTTAGCTAAATTCTTTTTTAAATAATTCTGGACTGTCTTGCTATTTAAATTTGTACCGGATTGTTATCAGCAAGCCCAACGAAGACACTAGCGATATCATGTGAGCTGTTTTAGAAACTATGCATTTAAAATTTGAAACTCAAGTTTTTATCTTTTAAAAATATTTATTTTAAAATATTACATAGTTTGTGATTTTTCCTATGATTTTTTTTTTAATTTTCAAAACCATTGGGTTGAAGTTAAAAAGAAACGTCATATATTTGTTCATTTAATTTACTTAGAGAAATTCAATCCCTTGATAAATTATAGAATTTTATTTGTTTTTATCTTATTAATTAAAATTTATTTGGTATTTTAATATATGAATCTTTATATTTTATAACTACGATTTTTTTTATATTTTCTAAAAATATCACATATTTTTTGTTGTGAGAAATATATAAATGTACATTAAAAATAGATTTCGATTACGAAAATTACTTTGAATTTGAATCTTTATTTATTACTTTGAAGGCTTTATAGTTGCATCGCTTAAATTTTTAGTTTTTTCAATGATGCGACCAGTGTGTGGTGTTTCCATTGATGATTTATTATATCTCTTATTCCATAAAAATAGCTTTAGATTATCGCCTGTTACCCTTCTCTTGAATGTAGTGTTGAAATATATTTATTTGTTACTTTCTCGTCTGCGATGAATAAGTAGAGAAAGTATTGTAATGGAGAAAAAAAAAAATGACCTCGGGATTTTGACGTATTGGAACTCCCTTAGCCTAATTATTTATTTATTTTTAAAATTTCATTTTTTGTTTGTTTCTAGTTTTTAGAAATTTATATCATTAATTAATTATTCTTATTTTATTTTTTAAATCAATTTATTAGTTTTTTGATATTGCTTATGAAGTATATTTTCTTGTACTTGTGTGATTAGTATAACTCAAAACGACGCTTATGATTGGAAGAGATATCTAATTGTCTTCATATGCTGTTCAATTCTTATGGAATTCAAATTAAAGCAAATCAATCAAATTTCCCCGCAGTCTTCATAATGGCAGAATAAAAATTAGTGCCAAATTTTAGCCGAATAATATGAAGTTTTTAATTTATTTTTTGTTTGTGAATTAATATATTTAAAATGTCAACATTAAGGGATTCCGAAAAATTTCCTTAAACTGAAAATAGGAATGTTTTCCGTTTTTATTTATTTTTATTATTATAATTTTTTTTTTTATGTGTTATAAATATTGTAATTATTTTTTTATATATGTTAATCCTCCTCATTACTCCTCATTATTAGTTATTTTTCTATACATTAATTACATTTTAAATTTATTCACAGTAATTTAAATTTTTATGAAGGCATTTACTAGAAATTTGATAAGAATTTAATTTAGACGACTGGCTTCATCAAAAAAAATAATTGTTAAGAATTATTCCCAAGTTAATAAAATTAGTGATTATAATAACCTATATTTGTGAGAATACTTACTTTATAAGATTCAATTTATAATTTTACCTAAATATATCTTTTTTTAATAATAATGTTTAGTTTAAAAAATCCAATTTTATTTTAAATTTACATGTAATCTCCTGGAATTTATTAAATGAAAGCATAGATAAAAAGTATTCATGTATTAACTTTTGGCATGCTCAATTCAATCTTAATTCATACTAATTCATTTTCAAAAATTTATACGAGAAACCCTAAACATATGATTGTGCCCAGTTTGATCCTAGGTAACCAAGGTTTGATGTAGCTTTTGGCCAATGCGACTTTGCTGGGTGGTGCAGTGGAAGGATTCCCAGTGTGTATTAGTCCAGGAGCCGAGGCCAAAAAACGTATCTGATTTCAAGATAATTTTTGATGATTTAGGCGGAAACTAACCTCATAATATACTGAAAATATGAACGTCTGCCACCTTAGAGCGGTTGCAATCAAATTTTATAGGTCAACGAATTTGTCATTTTCGTCACTTTTTTCAGATTTTTCTCAGCAACTCGCTCCCAGTGCATTTTAGGTTAACTTTGACATAGAAAATTTTAAAGAACGTTAAATTTCCTGTAAGTTTTATAATTAGTATTTTTTTAAATTCGAAATAGCCAATGACATATGGTGCCGAACAAATCTGCAAAATGCCAAAAAACGCAGAGTTAGATATTTTGTCGTTTCGCCTTTTTTCAGTACACTTTAGTGCAAAATACATAATAATTAATCTTGTATGGGATTAAATTTTCTACAAAATATTTGTAATTGCTCTAAACAGACGCCTTGAAAGATTGAAATAACAATTTTAGAGAAAGTTGACTTTTCTCAGATTCTCCTTAGTAACTCGCTTCCAGTGCATTTTAGGTAAATCTCAAAAAGTTTGATATTCAGAGGTTTCGCCTTAACAAATCTTTTTTAGTGCAAAATGAGTGATAACCAATCTTGTAGAGGATTAATTTTTCTATAATATCCCTATCAAATATTTATAATTACTCTCAACTGATGCCAAGAAATATGGAAATAACATTTCCCTATCTCTAAATTGTTATTTCAATATTACTTGGCGTCTGTTGTGAGTAATTATAAATATTTTGTATGGATATTGTAGGAAATTTAATCCTCTACAAGATTGATTATGCATTTTGCACTTAAGTGCAGTGAAAAATAGTTATTAAGGCTAAACCACAGAATATATAACTTTTTGCGTTTTTTGACATTTTGCATATGTTTGGCCCTCTATCTCATTAGCTATTTCGAATTTAAAAAAATACTAAATATAAAACTTACAGAGAATTTAAAAAAGTGACGAATTCATTGACCTATAAAATTTGATTGCAACCGATCTAGGGTGGCAGACGTTCGCAGGGTACTTCCGTCCTAGTCCATCAACAAATTTTTTGACTCGTTTTTTTTTGGTTCGGCTCCCTGACTATATCACTTTCACTTTTCAGATAACTTGGCATACCAATAACTGAACTTATTATATTAGCATTAAAGATTCGTCTTAAAAAAAAAAAATACAAACTGATTTACATGACAATTTATATTACAGCCAAATTTGTTTAAGAAAATAATAAATTGAAAATAAAGTTCAAAATCCTAAATCAAATGTGAAATTGATATCGCATAACAACAGCCAACAATAAGATTAACTACATCAAATATTTTTCAGATAATAGTGTATCTATCAAAAATAAGATATTTGGACATTTTTCAGTTGGAAGTATCTAGTTGTTTATTTATTATCAGGACATCAATGTTGAGCTGGATAAAGCTCAACTTGATTATTAAGTCCTCTTCAGCACTGAATGCTTTCGGCTTTACTACGGTAAGCATCCTAATTCATTTTTATTAATTGTAGTTCGTGTTTATTCATCTTATTATTGATGCCTTCAAAAATATTTTTTGAAAAATTGTTATCCATCATTGAACCTGTTAAAAAGATGATTTTTTTAATGACTTTTGTTTGTTCGCGTACCACGCTTTGTGAACCCCTACACATTTCACATGTAGTGTATTGAGAAATTGTGAAAAATGAAATTAAAATAATTTTTAGATAAAAATGGATTGAGTCGTTTTTGATTGAGTACTAATAGCTTTATGTATACTTCTAGAATTTAATAACCAATTAAATCAAGATAGACCTTTCGAAAAGAAAAAAAAAATGTATAACGATTATATTTACGTTTTTTTCATGCTAATTTAATTTTAATTCACAAATTGATTGCACATTCGAGTAAAGTAATTTGTTATGAAATGTTGCACTAGCGTGTTACAAACTGACTCCGTACGTGTGGACACGGGACGTTTGTATGGGACCAGTGTATGGCGTCTTTTCTATTCAATGCCCCATACATTGCCGCTAGTGCACTAGGTTTCAGAAGTTGAAGGCAAAATACGTCATCTTAAAATATTTTCATTGATAAAATTTGTTTTTAATTTTTAGTTGTTATACTGTACATGTTTTAATCCAAATATTAGTCAAAATATTCGTGGTTGTGATATAATAATAAATTATCGTAATTTTTTGCTTATTCAAGTTTATCTTTTAAATAATAATCTTCACTGCCATTATTTGAATTGTTTGCATCATGTTATTAAATTTAACATATCGAGGTGAAGTGCCGCTATTACGGTTCCAAATAATTTATATGAAATGAATCGTTTTAATATTTTTTTTGGGCCAAATGGGCCAAACCGTTTTGTGTTGGATGTTTTAGAACAATTAGACGAAGAAGTAGACAAGTCTAATAGTTCCGTAATATGAGACTGTGATCAGAAAAAGTCAAGAATCGACGTTTCACACCTGTCTCCATGAGGGTGGAAGATGTACGCTTTCATTTTTTTTCATAACTTTCGAGAATTTTTGAAATATATATGTATGTATATATATATATATATATATATATATATATATATATATATATATATATATATATATCTGTGTGTGTGTGTGTATAATATGAATTATATGACAATTACTTAATTCTTCGCTGCATTTCTTTCATATAGATTTCGAGAAACAATCAAGTTCGAAACCATTCCTGTAATTTTTTTTTTTATTACACTCCAGTCCAAAAAAACCGGCGCACCTTGAATTTTAGGATTATTATTTTTCTAACGGAATGAAAGTTGCCGATTTTTTAGCTATATGTAGTGTATACATTCATTTGATAGGAGACAACAGAAAATAACAATAAAACCTAAGATTTCCTACAAAAAAATAATGCAATGTAAAGAAAAACGACTAAGACCTTGAAAACGAAAAAGTAGGCATACTGCGACTAAGATCTCTCTTATCCAAAGTCTCTACCACGTCAGTTCTTAGCTTCTGGAGGTCACGATGAGGGTCAAGTCGTCGGATGGACCTCCCAAGCTGGCAAAGATCTTCTTTTGGTCTGAGATCGGGGCTGCGAGCTGGCCACTCGCATGGACACCGATCTCATCCAGATAGCCCCTTATCCATTCGCGACGTGCGGCCGGGCATTGTTGGAAATTATCGCCTATGAAAGTTGCAAAAGGTACCTCTAGGATGTCCTTGATGTATGTAATATTGTGCTACGGTCTCAGTAACACACAGAAGTCTGTCTTCCCCTCAAAAGAAACCCCTCCTTCCATATTCCAATGAGCGCAGCGTTCTCATGTTGTTTCTCACACTCTTATTCGAGCATCTGAACCAAGACGTTAAATCTGGACTCGTCTGAAAACAGAACAGAAGCCCAATCAGCCGCAGTTTAGGGAGCATGATTTTGGTGGATAAAACAGAGGTCGCTTGGTGTGCTGGGGTGAATAGAGATCTGTGGCAGACACCTTGGAGAGCAGGTTCATTTCTCCGATTCCTCTACCTACTGTTTGCACATTGGCATGCACTCCACTATTTTTTTTTTTGGACTCGAGTGTATTTATATTGTTCTTCATCTTTCGTCGGTTTAATGACGCATATTTTAACAGATCAAAAGTGAATTGCCGGGAATTTCAGTTTAATGAGAAATAAAAGTATAACTTCCAGGACTAATGATATGCTTCTCAACAATGTAATATAGAATTTTTGACATTGAGAACTAAAAACAGAAGATTTGAACAGAAAAATCTTAAAATGTATTTTGAACCGTTTTTGTTTGTTTTGTCGACCCTGTGCGCCATAACGTTTGTTTTTCTATAAACTGTAGCACCAAAACGGCTATGTGAGGATTCATATTCAGAATATATACATAGTCTGGATATTAAAACAATATTATATCTTGTTAAGGAGCTTTGCTAAGCAACGAAAACTACACCCTAAGCTCAGGTATTTAATATTATGTCAATCTATACATACTTGAAAGATATGGTAAGACTTGAAACCAACCTGTATAGAAAAATTAATATATTGGCTGTATTAAAAGTTGTGAATAAAATTGATGGGGGGAAGGGAATATAAGAGAGAGGATGAACGTCCCTGACACAGATGGGAGGGTGAGGGAAGGGGTCGTTAGTCCAAGCAGGCTCTGGAGAAAGCATCTTTTCGCTTTCTTATTATCTTACTTCTCGCATGAGAGTCCTTCCTCTTTGTTGCTGAGAAAAAAGGAGTTATAGTTCATTTCAACTAACCTCAAAAAATTGGCTAATCAACAAGTAGAACCTTTTGAGGTTGATGATAGGCAACATACATTTTAAAATCGTATTAAGTCTATTTCGTTTCGTTGTAATTGAAAGCCTTGTTGACCGAAAATATAATTCTAGACCCCAGGGCATTGTTCACCAATATCTGCATGACAAATAAGTGTGCAGTTATTTTTTATTATTATTTTCTTTTATTTATTTTAAAAGGAATCATTATTATACGTGTATGATTTGACAAAATTTTGATTGACTTGTTTTTTTTTCTTTAATGGTTATAGGTAATAAAACTTTAGTATATTATTTTATTATAAGAGGTTAACCGGAAAACAGACGCGATCAATGCAATTGTTGAAAAATTTCAGATTTATTTATTTCAATGAAGAAGTTTTCATATATATTATCTATTTGTAGGTGATGAATATTTGAATGTAAAATAATTTTTTGAAATATGTTTGTGATTTAAATCTCTCTCTCTCTCTCTCTCTCTCTCTCTCTCTCTCTCTCTCTCTCTCTCTCTCTCACACACACACACACACACACACAGACACACACAGACACACACACAAACACACACACACTAACACACTCACACACTAACACACTCACTCATTCACAAACTCACTCTCATTTCATGTATTTAATCTATTAAATGTTAACGATTTTCGGAGACAAATTTTCATCACTCGAGCAATATCATTGCAGTATACTGAGTTATCTTGAAGAAAATAGTATACAGTAGGGTTGTCAAGGTTTGGGGTAAAAATTCCAGATTGTATGGAACAGAATGCACTCGAGCGTCAATATTTTCAAAATAGTTAAATGCCGACAAATTTCTTACGGTATGTTTCGGAATGCATCAAAATATATCTCTCACGTACTGCAGAGGTAGAGCGAAACAAATGTGATGTTGGCTGGAAGAAGTGAATTGACTTTAATTTAAAAAAAATATGCATAGATGGAATTGCTTCATTTCTTTATTTCATTAGTTTGACATCAGCAGGGTCTGTAAAGGAACGAAATAAATACCAAATTAAGTTAATGGGGAAATTTCAAATATCCATTTAAAGAAGGTTTTCGAAAATTCATTTAACAGCGGTAATTATCATATAACTTGCTTGTCAGCTGGCATTTTCCTGTAGCCATTCATTTTATTCAGTAACTTCTACTACAAAATTATTGTAATTTCAATTACGCATAATGAATACATATATATATATATATATATATATATATATATATATATATATATATATATATATATATATGTATATATAACTAATATCTGATAAAAAAAACTATATATATTAATAAAATAGAATTACCAAAGCTGAGGGACCTTCTGAAGTTGGCCTACACGAAACCAGTATCATTTTTGTACTACGGTTGATTTTTTAATATCTGCTTACAGAAAGTGTGAAATTTTGACATTGGTTATTCTTGTATAAAGCCATAGATATATTATTTCAAAATGAATTCACCTCATTCTGTAAGGATTTGTGACCTGTTTTTAGATGAGACTTAGGATAATTTCATAATTGTTTTATTATGTATCGAAAAATAAATTTATTTGTCTTTCCTATAAATGGGTATCAAAGGGAAAAGAAAAACATTTAGAAGGTGTATTTACTGCATAAAAAAAATCAAGAAAAATCAACCGTTTTCGTCGAGCATTATAAATTAATAAAATATTAAAGTTCATCACAATTTTTCTTATTTTTAAAGAATAAATATAATTCACATTTTTATATCGATAAAGAACAAGAGATATTTTTTCCTATAATTCATTCTAATTATTTAAACTAAAATATCATGATTTTCGTAATGTTTTATAATAATTGTTTTGCAAAATATAATTTTGTTTGTACAACAACTTAATAACGTATTTCTTGATTATTAATTTTTTTATCAATGATATTTATTTGAAGTACAAACTTCTGAATTTGGCATAAAATTCTATTCCTAACTTGGTTTTGATTACTCAATCGATGTTATCCATTGATTCGAAATAGCCAAGCAAAAGTACTTGAAATTTTGAATGTTTGCCAATTCGTCCCGTTGCCCATTCAGTTTTACGACGAGACACGTGTCAAACATTTTCCATGCTAGAATCATTCATAGAAATTCATCAAGATCGTTGTTTATATTGAATTGACTTTTATAGAAAATAACTCATTTGAACTTCAGTGTTTTTGGCCAGAAATAGAGTTATTCATTTTGTTAAGTAACCATTCCCATACGATGCGGTTATGTTAACCACTTGGAACCGAATTAAAGTTGTCGAAATCCGTTGCCCTTGGCTATGTTGCATTGCTTGATCACACTTCTTTTTGTGATAACATAGTAGAATCACGTTGAGAAATGTTTTCGATTTCCAACCAAATGTTGAGAAAGAATGTAATGTAATCTGAAGATAGTTTTATGCTTTTCTTATTCTATCGCATTATTATGAAGCCTATATAAGATTACTCATTTGTTACACAATATATATATATATATATATATATATATATATATATATATATATATATATATATATATATATATATATATATATATTTTCATTTTTTACAATTCATAACGTACCAGATAATTTTACATTTTTGAATTTGTACATCGCTTCTGAAGAAAAATGGGTGCATGGGTGTTAGATTCTTATTGGAATTTTCGTTAAATGTTTTAAATGTTGTTTTTTGTTAAATGTTCCGTTTAATTTTTATATTTTTATCTTCTGTTTTCTAAAAAATAGGAAATCCGAATGATAATAAACTGATAAATAAATTAAATAAAAGACCTCATAAATTTTCGAGACCTCATGTAATCTCTATGTTTTAGGTTGCCCTGTGTCTAAAAACCCTAAAAATTATTACACTATGGTTTATTATTTCCATATAGTTATATAATAAAAAAAAATTTAAAATTTATTCGGACTGAATTTTTAAAAAATGCTTCAATATAATGGTTCCAAAATTCTTTATATTTTTCCTCCATCTTAATAAATGGCCGTATGAGCGTATGGCAAAATTTAATCGCCCGCCATATTTTTATATGAAACGGCGGATGGTAATGTCGAGTTCCGAGAATAATCCTGGAGTGGCCTGTGACTTTGGAGTCAAATATTTAAAAAATAGGACGAGTTATCCCGGAGAAATTGTTTGGGTTTGGTCTCAAAATTTTGGTTTGTTTTTGTACAAGCCACTTAGATGAATGGTTCTTTATTTCAGTTTTTATGAAATAGTAATATTCAAATGATACAATTTTTTGTGAAAATGAATATTGAAATTTTATTTTTTTCTATAAATTTTGAAAACATTCCTTTTTTTCGAATAATCGAATAATCGAGAATAATCGGTGTTTTTGAAAAGTTAAACTTTAGTTCCTCGCGCGGATCTCATTACCGCGTAGGGGAGCGTCCCACGGATGGCGGATGTGGGGATGGTCGGTGGAAATTCCTTGGAAGTTCCTCCCGGCTAAGTCCGATGGACTCGCTGACCAACAATGAGAGCGCCCCTCCAGGCTTGCTGGAGGGTGTGACGTAGGTTTGAACGCCCTACTCACATATTTTTAGTTCAAAAATTCTCTCTGAGGTAAAACGCTCATTATCCGGAAGTAAACTAGTCCCCCGTTCGGGTCTCCGGGTGGGGACTGCTTCAGGGGATTCATGGCGCAAGTTGAAAATTAGAGATTTAGGTATAGGGACGTGGAACGTAAGAAGTTTGAATACAGCGGGTGGGTTAAAATCGGTGGCAAACGAGGTTAAGAGATACAATGTAGATATCGTGGCACTGCAAGAGGTTCGGTGGTCAGGGGAGGGTTCGTTAACAGAAGGGAACTATTCTATTTGGTACGGTGGGAGCGGTAATTATTGTTTAGGTACTGGATTTCTAATAAGGAATAGATTGCTCTCCGCATTGAGGGACGTAAAATTTTTTAGTGATAGGATATCTGTGGCCATATTTCAGGGGCAGTGGTTTAAAATCGCGCTGATAAACATACATTCCCCTACTGAAGACAGTGATGATGAAGTTAAATGCGAATTTTATGATAAACTAGAGTGGGTATATGATAAACTACCACGAAACTGCATGAAAATAATATTAGGGGACGCAAACGCAAAGGTGGGAAGGGAAGAAGTATACTATCCGACGATCGGTAAAGAAAGTTTGCACGAACATAGCAATGATAATGGGATCCGTCTAATAAACTTTGCTATCTCGAAAAACCTAACAATCAAAAGTACTACGTTTAAACATAGGGATATTCATAAATATACGTGGACATCGCCGGATTCACAAACACGCAATCAAATTGATCATGTTGTGGCGACTGGGCAGCGATAGTGATATCAGTGCCAGGGAGGTTATGGTTGTAAAATGGGTTTGCCAATGTATATAAAATTAATTATTTCATTTTTTCGTTTTTCCGCTAAATATTTTCAATTAACTAATTTTCTTATTGCAAATTTCAATAGTCAAATTTTCTTGCGTGTTCATTGGCAAGCCTATTAATTACCTCCCTGAAAAAGTGCTGTTGAGAGCTCTCTCATGTGTGTATTGTTGTCCAATAATTCTTATTCTGCTATTTTCTCATTTTGTTCCAGTATACCTTTTATGTACCAATTGCTTTGGGAAATAAAAGCACTGCTTTGAATTATTATCAATTATTTAGTGTACATCGTACCCCGAACACCAATTACACTAAAGTGGTGACCCCGACGTGATCGGTGAGTACAATTGTTATAATTTTTTTTTTTGTACGCTAAGGACTATAAGTGAAGATGCCCCTTAGCAATAAATTCAATTTATTGACACTCGATGGAGCCGATGAGGGCAAAGAGACGGGGTTTGCTCCCCAGGTGATCGAAGCTGCTTCGGCGGCCATAGTTGCGGCCCGAATGCCCACATTTCGTAAGAGTGACCCGGAGATGTTTTTCTTACAGTGCGAAATGGTTTTCGACCTGTACCGGGTCACTAATTCGCTTACTAGATTTAGATACGTGGCCACGCAATTGGACAGAGAGCCGCTCAGAGATGTCATAGACCTCATCAGTACGAATTACTCAAGGCTGATGGGGAGTTTCGGTGATTCCGAACATACTCGAATCAAGAAACTCCTCGAAGACCAACGTCTCGGGGACCGCCGCCCATCGCACTTTTTGAGGGAACTGCAGTCTTTGGGAGGAACCACACTGCCTAGCGACCTATTAAAGTCAATCTGGCTACGGGGACTGCCAGATGGGATGCAGGCAGCGCTAGCAGCTGCGGAGCCGGCCGACATGGTCAAACTCAGCACCATTGCTGACCGCATCGCCGAGATCCAGGGGTACCGAACCGGCGAAGTAGCTGCCATGCGGCCCTCCACCTCCAACGACAGAGAAGACAGGCTTCTAGCGGCCCTGGAGAGATTGACCGATCGCGTTGCAGCTCTAGAAACCCGAGGAAGGTATGAGGGGAGGAACCGGCCACGAAGCCGTAGCAGAAGTAAGGGTCGCTGCCTGTGTTATTACCACAACATGTTTGGGAGTAAAGCGACAAACTGCCGCCAGCCGTGCGATTGGAGGCCCTCACCCGTTCCGAAGCCATCGGGAAACTAGTCGCAGCGACAGACAAGGCGGACTCTGTCGCTCAGGTAATTAACCGCCGACTCTTCGTCACGGACAAGAAGTCCGGGCACAGATACTTGGTGGATACAGGAGTCACCCTATCTGTGTTCCCGGTGAAGACGCCGACGAGAAGAATGAGCGAGGAGTTCACGCTGTATGCAGCGAACGGCACCCCTATTCCGACCTACGGTAGCACACTGCTGAACGTGGACTTGGGGCTGCGGAGCAGCCTTCCCTGGCGTTTCGTCGTGGCAAAGGTGAGCTACCCCATTATCGGCGCGGATCTGCTATATCGCCATAACATATTAGTAGACCTCGCCGGTTGCCAGTTGGTAGATGGCATCACTGGGCTAACGACGCGCGGCAGGCTGGCGACAGTACCAGTTCCCACTGTGTACTCCGTCCCAGCAGGAGAATGGTACACAGAGATCCTGCGCAAGTACCCCAGCGTCACGAACCCGACCACGTTCACGAAGCAGCCCAAGCACGACGTGCGGCACTACATTGAGACACGGGGAGCTCCAGTCGCAGCGAGAGCTCGGCGCCTTCCACCGGAAAGGTACATCGCCGCCAAGAGGGAATTTGCCCAGATGATGGAAGAAGGGATTTGCAGGCCTTCAAACAGCCCTTGGGCTAGCCCTCTCCACATCGTGCAGAAGAAGGACGGTGGAATCAGACCTTGCGGAGATTATCGTCAGCTAAACGCCAAGACAATTCCCGACAGGTATGCAGTTCCGAACTTGGCGGATTTTAACATCAATATGCACGGTAAGAAGATCTTCAGCAAGCTGGACCTCAACCGTGCATATTATCAAATTCCGGTGGCAGAGGAGGACATACCGAAGACAGCAGTCATAACTCCCTTTGGTCTATTCGAATTTCTCCGGATGTGTTTTGGTCTCAGGAACGCCTCTCAGACCTTTCAGCGTTTTCTCGATAGGGTTCTTCAAGGTCTGGAGTTTGCGTGGTGGTACCTGGACGACATCGTCATATGCTCCAGAGACGAAGAGGAACACCGAGCACATCTGGAGGAAGTACTGCGACGGCTGGATGACCAAGGGCTGACCATAAACTTGGCCAAATGTGTCTTCGGGCGTCCGGACGTCGAGTTTCTCGGATACCACGCGAATTCGGAGGGCGTCACCGCACTGCCTGCTAAAGTCGAGGCCATCTCCACCTACCCACGACCTGGCACTGTCAAGGATCTCCGACGCTTTCTGGGTATGTTTAACTTCTACCGACGTTGCATACCCAGAGCGGCAGAGCTGCAAGGTCCGCTTAACAAGTACTTGGCTGGAGCGAAGAAGAATGATAGGTCGCCAATTACTTGGAGTGAAGATTCAAACCAGGCGTTCGAGCGCTGCAAGGCCGCCATCAAAGCAGCGGTGGTGATTGGACACCCCAAGCACGATGCAGATCTCGTGCTGGTCTGTGATGCGTCCAACACTGCAATGGGTGCTGTCTTGCAGCAGAAGGAGGGCGACGCCTGGCGGCCTCTAGGATTCTTCTCTAAGTCCCTCGCTCCAGCCCAGCAGAAATACTCCACATACGATCGGGAGCTGCTGGCGATCCATCGGGCCATCAAGCACTTTCGAGGCCAACTGGAGGGGGGACAATTCGTCATCTGGACAGACCACAAAGCTCTGGAGTTTGCATTTTCGTAGAAGCCGGACACAGCGACGCCCTTGCGGATTCGGTTGGTTAACTTCATTAGCCAGTTCACAACCGATATCCGCCATGTAGCCGGGAATGACAACACGGTCGCCTACGCGCTGTCGAGAGTGGAGGATATTGACTGCACGGAAGACTTTGCTCGTCTAGCTGAGGAGCAAGCGAATGATTCGTCGATCCAGAAGATGCAGAAGAATCCTCGTCTCCAACTTCGCTGGATGACACCTCCTGGAAGCTCAACAGCGGTCCTCTGCGAGACCTCCACTTCTCATGCGCGACCTTACGTTCCTGAATCCATGCGTCAGAACATCTTCAAGCGGCTACATGGGCTCAGTCACCCCGGCATACGAACCTCCAGACGCTTAGTTGCCCAGAGATTTTTTTGGCCGAGCATGAATGCCGACATCTCGAGGTGGGCTCGCTGTTGCATACCCTGCCAGCGCTCCAAAGTGGTTCGGCATACGGTCACCCCTCCGGGTAATTTCGAGCCGAGCGGGCGGTTCGAGCACATCCATGTGGATATTATCGAACCTTTGCCGCCCTCTAATGGACAGCGATACTGCCTCACGATGATCGACAGATGTACCCGTTGGCCCGAAGCGTGCCCATTGGAGGAAATCACCAGTGTTGCGGTAGTCGAAGCAATATTGGGCACGTGGATCTCTCGATATGGTACGCCTGCAAGGATTACCACCGACCAGGGACGCCAGTTCGAGTCAGACCTTTTCACTAGTCTCACTAGTGTCCTTGGTATCCAGCGTTGTCGCACGACGGCGTACCATCCGCAGTCCAATGGGTGCATCGAGCGGTGGCATAGGTCCCTTGAGGCATCCCTCATGGCAGCACTCAACAATGATGGCTGGACGACTGTGCTGCCAACAGTTCTCTTGGGTCTCAGGTCGGCCGTTAGAGAGGAAATCGGGGCCAGCGCTGCTGAAATGACCTTCGGGCAGCCTCTACGTCTCCCTGGCGAGTTCTTCGAGCCTTCCAGACGTCCTGAAGACACCGAGTCGACGTTGAAGTCTCTTCGCCAGGCCATGAAGGACCTTCGCCCAGCTCCTCACCGCAGCAGCACAGCCAAGACGTTCGTCCACCGAGACTTAGGGCACTGCAGTCATGTGTTTCTGAGGGATGACCACGTCCGTAAGTCGCTGACTCCTCCCTACTCTGGCCCTTTTAAAGTCATCTCGAGGGAAGAGAATACCTTCACTGTCCAGCTGCCTTCCGGTCGGAAGGTCATATCCATGGATCGACTGAAGCCGGCCCATCTCCTGGACGACAACGGAGAAAGCACCGCCACCAGAGATCGACCCACTCCTACACCTGCCGCAGGACCTTCAGGCGACCATCCGAATGACCTCGACGCAGACCCTCCTACGTTGCAACGTGGTTACCGCACTCGCTCTGGTAGGGATGTGAAGCCTAAGGTGCGGTTCTGTGCCGATGTCATTGGGGGGAGTGATGTGGCGACTGGGCAGCGAGGTTATGGTTGTAAAATGGGTTTGCCAATGTATATAAAATTAATTATTTCATTTTTTTCGTTTTTCCGCTAAACATTTTCAATTAACTAATTTTCTTATTGCAAATTTCAATAGTCAAATTTTCTTGCGTGTTCATTGGCAAGCCTATTAATTACCTCCCTGAAAAAGTGCTGTTGAGAGCTCTCTCATGTGTGTATTGTTGTCCAATAATTCTTATTCTGCTATTTTCTCATTTTGTTCCAGTATACCTTTTATGTACCAATTGCTTTGGGAAATAAAAGCACTGCTTTGAATTATTATCAATTATTTAGTGTACATCGTACCCCGAACACCAATTACACTAAAATGTTTTGATACAACAAAGATGGCAAAATAGTATAATTAACGTGAGGTCTTATCGTGGGGCAGAATGTGGGTCAGATCATGAATAAGTAATCGCGAAACTTCGACAAAAACTTAATATAAAAAAAAGGAAAGAAAGCCGTATTTGTTCCGAAAATTTTGATCTAGATAAATTGAAAAACCCTTCAATTAGAAATCAATTCGCGGTAGAAATCAGGAATAGGTTTGAAGCCTTGGAATCTTTAGATGAGGATCGCGAAGATGTAGACAAGCTATGGATCGGAATTAGGGATAATATTAAAGAGGTAAGTAATCTGTGTCTTGGAAAAAGGGACAATAAAAAGAATAAACCGTGGTTCGATAATGATTGTCTAAACTTGTGCGAAAAAAGAAGAGCCGCGAAACTAAAAGCTTTGAATAATCCAAGCGATAACAATGTCGCTAATTTCCGGGCCTTGATGAATGAAACGTCCAAATTACTCAAAAATAAAAAACGAGAATATCTTAAAAACAAAATAATAGAGATAGAAACTAATAGAATTGAAAACAAAGTAAGAGACATGTACAAGGGTATAAACAGATCGCGTAAACAGTTTGAACCAGCAATGAATGGAATTAGAGATGAAAATAACAATATCTTGGCCGATCCGGGGGACATTGTGAATAAATTTAAAAAACACTTTGAAAGTATTTTGAATTCGGGAAATAATAATCAATCTCCCCCTTCTGAATATCAGAGTGCTGAACCGTTAATTGAAGAACCGAGTAAGGAGGAAGTCGAAATAGCCATCGGAAAATTAAAATCTCATAAAGCAGCGGGAATCGACAACATTTCCAGTGAAATAATAAAAGCGTGCGGTGAAGCTGGAGTTTCTAAAATACATTTTTTGGTTAAAAAGATCTGGGAAAATGAAAAAATGCCCGAAGAATGGAAAGAATCTATACTTATTCCGATTCACAAAAAAGGTCCGAGGACGGAGTGTAATAACTATCGCGGAATATCACTCCTCCCGGTATGTTATAAAATATTCTCGTTGATCCTAACTAGTCGAATCACGGAATATGCCGAGGAAATTATCGGAGACTACCAATGTGGTTTTAGACGGAACCGATCAACTATCGATCAAATATTCTCCTTACGGCAAATATTAGAAAAAAAATTAGAATTCAACTGTGCAGTTCATCAGCTTTTTGTGGATTTCAAAAAGGCTTATGATTCCATTGATCGCCGGAGACTGTATAACATTTTGATTGAGCAGGGAATACCGAAGAAGTTAGTAAATCTAGTAGGGATGTGCATGACCGAAACATTCAATAAAGTTAGAATAGGTAATTATTTTTCGGAGAAATTTGAAGTTCGCTCGGGGTTAAAACAAGGCGATTCCCTTTCACCTGTCCTATTTAATTTAGCATTAGAGTATGTCATTAGAAAGGTAATGCTTACCGAAAGGGGTCTAGATCTGGTTGGTAGAATATCCGTGCTGGGGTTTGCGGATGATTTGGTATTATTAAGTGAGGACGCGGAAACTATAAAACTGAATACAGCAACGTTGATGACAGCTGGGAAAGAGGTTGGCCTCAAAATAAATACGGATAAGACGAAATATATGGTTAGCAATAGAAACAGAGGCGATTTTGAGGATATAGATATAGGAGAAAATAGGTTTGAACACGTTGAGAAATTTAAGTATTTGGGGTCTGTGATTACTAGAAAAAACGAAATTCAAGAGGAAATAAAGGCGCGGTTAAAGGCGGGAAATGCTTGTTATTTTTCGGTGTCAACATTACTTAGGTCGCGCATTTTGTCCAGAAACTTAAAACTTAGAATATACAAAACTATTATCTTGCCTACAGTTCTGTATGGGTGTGAAACGTGGCCGCTAACCTTGAAGGACGAACAACGCCTTAAGGTATTCGAGAATAAGGTACTGCGTAAAATATTTGGTCCGAAAAAGGATGAGTCAACCGGAGAGTTTAGGAGATCACACAACGCGGAATTGCGGAGCATGCACCCTGTTAATATAATCGAAGTGATATCATCGCGACGGTTGAAATGGGCTTACAAAGTTGTTGGGCTCAGTAACGAACGAATTCCTAAAAAGTTAATAAACGCTGAGCTGACTGGTAAACGTCCGAGGGGTAGACCGAAACGTAGGTGGGAGGATAGTAATAAGAGTGATCTAATGAATTTGGGTTTGGAAGGTAGTCGGTGGACCGAGATTTGTAGACAGCGATTAGTGGTATCGGCATCGAACCTCCGGGTTCGCTAAGCCTTTTATTATTATTATTAAACTTTAGTTACTAAAGATGGTAAATAAAAACAAATATACTAAAACGAATGATTCTTCCGGAGCTATATATATATATATATATATATATATATATAAAACTATTAATTTCCCCATTAATTATGTGAAGTAGTGGTGAGATTTTTATTTGCACTTGTTACGATAATATATTTTTAACACTTACCTATTGTTGCGAATAGTCATATCTCTTACAATGAGATCTGGTATTTCTTAAAATGAATTTTCAAATGCAGAATTTAATTTTGTTGCTTAGTACGGAACATGATGTAATTCATTTTTCATATTGCTTCTTTGGTGGATTTTCGCCTACAGATTTAATATAAGCTCTGCGTAGCTGATGATTTTGTTTGAAAATATATAGGTATACATACTACAATATTTCGGATGTATCATGTTTTTTGCAACAAACAATTAAGGGGTTTTGTTAACAAACTTCAGTACTTCTACATACCCACCCACCCAGGTTAAATTGTAAATAGTCATAATCAAATTTGGATTTTCAGGATAATTAGTCATGGGTGACTTTAATGACAACGAATTGTTAAGTTTTTGTTACTAGACGTTTCGGCCTAAACATGTGGGCCATCATCAGGGCTAAAATAGATCTGTTATTTAATAAAAAGAGGCACATTTGCGCCAACACGTCATAAAAACTGAGCAATTCGTTCCTTTTTTAAAGTCTCCCTGACTAATTATCTTGAAAATTCCTCATTTATTAATAAAACTATATCTAAAAATCTTAGGATTTTTTATGCACCTCAAGTGGTTGTTGTATTGCACTCACAGCATATTTATTTTAGTGATTGTTCATTTTCTAACATTCACCCCTTGTAGGCCTAATTTATCCCCTTCTTTCCAGCTTAGGGATTGGATAGGGTGGATACTTACAATAGATTATCATTGAGGCCTGAGTTCTCATTGGAAAGATAAAAATATTATACCGAAATGGCCATGTCTGAAACGGGTTTAGCCTCTTAAAAATAACTGAGTAGCTTCTAGAAAACTGCAGTAAGGTCTTGAGAGTTAAGAATGTGTTCCTAAAAATAATAATATGTTTATTAGTCAAGTCAATAACGCATTCTTCTCTTTGAGCCATTTTGTGTAATAATTAAATATGTTCGTTTGTATTGAATTAATTGAGTATATTATGGCTGCGTCTTCCAACCTGATACTTTTGATTCTTCATCCTCTTGCTCTAAACAGTGTACGTACTAACTCATGACGTCTCGCGATGATCCATTTACGTCATGTTTTCTAACAGAAGAGCATCCCGTCTCGTACAAGAAAGACTGGACGTTGGATACGAGGCAAGGAGAAACCTCAGCTTTCCCTTGCATCTATCAGGTTAGTCGGGTCTCAACTGGAATGGGCTTTAATGGGGTCAAGGGACGTCGGTGTTTACTGCCCATTGGCCTGCGCGGTTTGTCGCAACGGATTCCCTTCATACCTTCCATAAGGGTTTGCACCCAATGTATCATGCCCCAGTGGACCTTTGGGAATGCTTGCTATCCTGCTTCTTGGCATACTTTTTCATCGGGTTCATACATTTCACGATCAGTAGATTTCAGTATTAGGAAATTAAAGTTTCTCCAGAACTCGAATCTTTTTTCTTAAAACACTTTCGTTACTTTTTTATTGTGTTTGAACTCATTACTTATAATTATTAATTATATTATTGATTTTTATAATATTTTTAGGTGAAGCCATTCTTTCACTTCAGCCAAACTTTTTCATATTTTTTTATTAGTGCTTTAAAACATTTTTTATTATTATAACTGTTTTATTCAAGGAAGCAGCTTGAGGAAATGGAAGAATAGCTACATTTCTAATTCAGAATCAATTCAGAATGTTGTACAGAAAGATTAACCAAAGTAGAACATAAGTCAAAACACTGGTCAAGGCATGTAGGAAGGAGAATAGTACAAAAAAAGGACGATATAATGGCCCAATGGTCTGGTTATTTCGATACACTCTTGAACGAAGATGCTAGACAGTCAGATGAGTTTGTGATCCCAAGTAAGGAGATGATGAAGATCCACCGACATTCGACTCGGAGTCCTGAACTCTCACAAGCTCAGAAGAAAATGCTCTTCTTATTTTTACAGAAAAATCCTTTGTTGCATGTTTGGATCTGTGAAGGACGGCAAAAATTGGAGAAGGAGGAGAACAAATGTATAGGTTTATGAGCTCTAGGGCAGATGTAATGAGATGCATAAGGCTAGGCAGTTTACGTAGATCTGACCACATCGCAGGAATGCCAGCAGAGGTGATCCCCAAGGAATTGTTGGACGGGAGACTGTATGGGACCAGAGGAAGAGGCAGGCCGCGATTAAGTATGTTGTACACAGAGACGTCCGGGACCTGCTGGGCAATCGCAACTGGCGAGAGACTGCACAGGACAGATTGACCTTGGCGAAGAAGCATTGTGGAGGCCAAGTCTGTAGTGCCACGGATTTGTAGTAATAGTAGTTTAATTCAAATAGCTACTCTAACTGATGAGAATTAAACATTCCCACGTACCTTGAGAGGCCTACAAGCACTTCGATCTGTGAAGTTGATTAAACACACAGTATGGCCAAATTCTAGTTTTCTAAATATGAGAAAAATATCAGATTCGCCGAATTGACTCCAGTTTTTGAAATAAAGACCATCGTTCTCTTAAATTGAAAGAAAAACGATTTTTTTTTTTTGGAGGGGAGAGAGAAAATTATTTAAACTATATAATGTTATTATTTGTTTATTTAAAGCCTGCATAGACAAAACAGTGTTTTTCGAAATGCGTACCAGCTCATTGGGACACCAAATGGAAGCCCTTTGCGTTCTCCTTGAATCCAGTACCGAAGTGTTTCCACACGCGTTTTACAAACTTTTTGTGACAACCAGTATTTATCTTATTGACCAAGCTGTTTCCCAAAATATGCTTGATTAGCATCTTTAACAAATTCATTTATATTTCTTCGTTAGTTTTCTTGACAAAATTTCCCACATATGTAGCAAAAACGACCGAGATCGTTAGCTCAAGGCTTACGAGAATTACTCATGCTTTTTCTTAAGTAAAGTAGTGTTAAAGGTAGACAAATAACCGTTTGTATTTTATTAACATTGCGAATTTCTTTCTTCCGACGCAATGACAATATAAACAAAACAAATAAACAGAGAGCTTTAAGGATTATTAAACCTGAAAAATTACGACATTAGACTAGATAACCGAAAACATTTTTCATTTTCGATAGATTGGTTTATAATGAGATCCTAGATTAATAAAGAAAAAAAATTGAACAAAGTAACTGTACGTCGTGTACCTTAGTGCATTAATGTATCTATACTATATTCACTCCAATACCTATGCCGTAAAAACAAGTATTTTTTTTTGCTCCCCTGTATTATCATTTATTTTTGTAAATATTTTGTTATAATATGCTGTTCATCATACATTTATATGTACATGTATCATGGTGGTGTACGCTATTAATCAATCAAACTTTCAACAATTTTTTTAGTAAGCTTTGATTTTTATCTTCCATACTCTGCGGTGGTTTTAAGGACAGTGGTATACTTTTTAGGACTATAGTACATTTCTAACATTGCAATGTGAAGATCTCACATTTGGGACTAGACCAGAAATCTGTTGTGTGAGCTCTACAAATTGTATCTTGTTGAAGACTATGAATCCTTTTATAATTATTGAATTTTCTTTATTGTAGATTTGTTTCCATTTTTGCATGTATATTTCCATCACTGTTACCTTCCAATTGTGAATAACTTAATGTTCTTAAAAAATATAACTATAAATGTTTGCGTGTATCGTCGCAATTAATTCTTATAAGGCAGCTTATACACTACTATTATAATATATAGTTTTATGAACTCAAATTCATATGGCTATAGATAAATATAGTAAATCAAGTTTCGCCTCCCAAGGCGTGTAGCCAACTTTCACCAGGAGGGCTTAAACTTGGCGTGTTACTTTTATCGCTTTTGAACCGTTGTTCTATAAAACGTACAATCTTATCATGTTTCGAACCCTGGCCGATATAGTGAATGCCGAACTGCCGACATAAAAAGGTTTCAGATCCTGTGTCATTGCCTTTTTTAATACTAAGTTTTTTTTATTTTTATTACAGCTAATGTATTAAACCTCGATACAGTGTTCCCTTATGTCAATGAATTTTTGTTCTTTTAACGTCTTTTATGATGATGTTATATCATTTTTGTTCTGTAAACAATTTAAAAAAATCTGGTGCCTTGCGCTCATCACGCAAATTTTCCTTACCACCCTATAAAAATATTATTTTTAAAATAATTTAAAAGAGTTAACATAAACACTGTTTGACATAAACTCAGCTGCATTCACTTCATCTCTCGCAAAAGTACAGTGAAATAGTTCTTTTTAAACTATTTTAATACGACAATTCTGAGCACTATATTTTTTTGATTTGTCAAGCTGAAAATATATTTTAAAAAATTTCTAAAGAGAGTTTAAAAAAAGAAGAGTTCGTCATTTAAAAAAATTTAGGGATAACATTCTTCAATATTTTTAAACCGCGTCAAATTAATTTTCTTCATCCTTCGATTTTTGAAGTTACCCTCTTTTGAATTAAAACAATTTTATATATCCAGAATGATAGGGAGACAACTCAAAATGTGTTTTTGTTAGAACGAGCATTAGACACAGATTATGTTCTACATAGAAGTTCCAGAATGTTTCCTCGAACACATGTTGCAAGTAGATCACCTATTGGATCTATTGGTTTGGTCTGATATTTGAGGGCATGCTTGCTCTTTGGTATGATTGGGGTCCAATTATTTAATCGCTGACGCTAGGAATTTTGATTTGGGCTTCTATCATTATGGATGTGCGATAAGACTCTTAGTATATGCATATGTATTTTAGTATTATATGAAGTAGTATACGAATTTTAAAATGATAATGTCCTATTTCCGCCAGTTTTTCAAAATGTATGGGGGAGGGGAAATGACATGATGACTATGCTACAAATTTCTAGTATTGTTATTGCTCTGAAAAATGTTCTAGCTGTCCGCAGGGATGGCTCTAGGTTTTCTGGCGCCCTAAGCAACAAAAAAAAAATCTTCGCTCCATAATCTCCTCATTTGGTCGAGCCAGCTCCGGCTGCAGAAAATTCAATTCCAGTACTGAAGTTACGACTTAGCTTTCCCGGAAGAACTTTGCTTGTTAGCCATAATAATAGTCTATTATCGATTAGATAATTTTATTATTTTTCTCTTTTTTATAATGAGAATAAAATAGTTTTTACTTAGCTAAGGAAACTACAGCTGGTTGAAAAGACTTTCTCTACTCAGCCCCGACTGCGATGCTGTCTGGCCTTGGGAAGGACGTTCGTTCACCAGGCGGGGTAGAAACGTTTTCCATAGTCAGTCATGGTTTTTTCCCCCTTTAATTCAGTTTATTTATAAAGGAATACGCTATCCAAGCTAGAAGGGGTCGGCAATTAAAATAAGATTATAAATAAAAAAAACAAAAACAATAAATATAAAATGGTACCTATTTTTTTAATACGCAAGCACTTTTTTTTCTTACCGATAACTTGGCGCGAATACATAGTACTCAGGGAGAAAATAGATATATAAATGGAAAGGTATGGTCGAGTAGAGTGGTTCATGAACAAAAGTTTTGCACATGTGGTGCAGTTAAGGATAATAAGGATAAAATACCTTTTCTCCTATATAAAACGTTCTACTTATTAATATGAAGCACTTTTTGTCTTACCAATAACTCCACCTATATGTATAGTAGGAGAAAAATATATCTATCATTGCAAAGATATAGTAGGATAGAAAAACGTAAAAAAAAATGTCATAATTTTTTTTTTACGTTTCTACTTTATTCATGGTTATTGACAAATCCGAAACAAAATTTCTTTTTACATGATTGCGTATTTTGCAAGATTGTTTTAATGCTTTATCTGCTTAAAAATAATTAAATTATTTGTCATCATCCAGTTTAGAAGTTTATCTTCTTCCATATAATATATTTATTGATTGAACTATATTATTGTTACCGATTGCTTGTTTCTATTATTTTTTATTACATGCAGAGAAAGTCGTTCAATAAAGTATAAGCTCATTTAAAACCTGTAAACTACAACCCATGAAGGGTCTTGGACTCGGTATTTGCTAAGGAAGTACGGTTTCTTGCAAACGGTCATACAAGGAGGTGGTGTGGTCAATACCCACGCTCAACCGCCATGTTTATCCCACAACCCAATGGAGGACCATGTACCCACTTTTTAGATGCTGGGTGTGCCTAAATCTCTGGACTACTTTCTGTCGCAATTTTTATCTACAGTATTTTATTTTCCATATTATTGTTTCTTTATTATTAAATTTCTTTTATTACATTTTATTATTACATCTTTTATTATCTGATGAAAATTGAACCGTTTTTTTATAGAGGTAATTATTGTTATACAAAAATAAGACCTTTTTCTACATATTTTTTATTTTTATAAGAATAATTTAGATATTGTTCGACACTTATTACTAAGTCTTACACTTTTATTTGTATTTATTTATTTTATTGTTTTCAGAAATCCAATCGCTTTGAAACTTTATTTTAAAGTTCAATGAAAACATTTTTATATTATAGTTGTTATGTATATAATTATTATAATATTATAATTATATAATTGGATAATTTATAATTATAATTAAGGGGGCCCTAAGCGGTTTAAATTTCTCCCCTCCACCACAAAAGAAAAAAGTTAAAAAAGATCATTCATTAAGTTATCTACAATAAAGAAAATTAATAAAACAAATTCCTTACCATAAGACAATAAAGTTTAGATTTGTTTGATTATTTTAAAGGAGGGTTATTTGAACCTGTTCGGTCATTTTCAAAATCATAAAGTTAAAATATTTTAATATCTCGGGATCCTACGCGACCGCTTAGTCCATTTACCACTTGTCTCTCTTGTGCCTCTTTAGTGTCTCTAAAGTCACTCTAAAATGTTCCCTTCTCTACTCTAGAGCTTGACGGTCGGTTACCTTCATTATCGTAGAGCATTGAATCACAGATCTTTCTTAAGACGTGTGTTTCTCCAAGATCCCCTCTTGTTCCAGGTATAGGAATTGGCAATAATTTTCTCTTGATATCGTTCTTGACCTACATACCAATACTCTTTCTTCATCTTCATCACTGCTTGCCAGTACTGTGTTTCCCCCCCCCCCTCCCTTTGAATGTTATGATGCCTATCGCCGACGTTAGTTTCTTATGCCATTTCCTCTAACTTATCTTTATTCATTCCGTCTGCTCCACGAAGATTTCTTCACCTCTCTCCACGAATGAACTGTCTAAATGAATGTTTTCATCCATCAAGGTGAAAATTGTTATCTTATGTTAACGTTTTGTTATGCTTAACTGCATTGTAAAATCGTTCGATTTGAATGAAATATTATTAATAAGTGTAGATTTGCTATCCATGGTTAAAAATATATAATTAATCAACAACTTAAAATACATAAACCTATATTTTTTGTACAGTGTCTCTTATTCTATGACAATAAAAACAATAAAAAAATGAACATAAATTAACTTATGGATATGATAAAAAAACAACATTCCGCATTAATTTTTACAGGTGAGGAAAATTAGGAACCCATACAACCTAATTAAAATTAACAAAAAATGAACAATTCATCTTAATAGGTAGAACTTAATCATTGAGATTTAGGATCCGTTTTAGGAGAATGGGTAATAAAAACAAAAATTGAAAAGTTATCATGCAAACAATGTATTCATACAGTAAATTTTCATAGAGTATCGTCATACATTACCGTCGGAAATTCTTTCTTTTCTACAGGATTCATTGGTATCTTTCAAAATTTCGTTTTTTAGAAAGTAGGTTTTTCAACTAAAAACTAGTGTCTTGTGCCCTGAAGTGAAAGTATATTTCTAGTAGTTTTTAATTCCTGTCCAAATTCTAGATCATATCAAAACTTGCTTTCTGTTAGCCTGTTGTTTTTGGTTTAGTTTAAAATTTCATTTCATTAAAATTAGAAAGACCATTCTCCTGCATCTCCTACTTTAAATAAAGTTTTTAATAAAAAAAATATTAAAATCAAGATTTTTTTGAAGGATTTTCGGTATCATATTATTGCATTGTATTTTTTCAGCGGATTGGTTGATTGTTTTGAAAATTTAAGTTTATTGTTTAGAAGTTAGACAAAAATAATTAATAAAATTAATGATAATTAGAATTGATTGATAATAGGGGAATCTAATTTTTTCTCATGCTATATTTATGTGCTTTACATGCCACGGAATTCTCAGTTAATATATTATTAGATTATAATGAATGATTACATAGGGCAACAAAAAAATTTGTTTTAAAAACTTTTTTAACTTTAATAGTTGATCTTTATAGATTTTTATGTGCTGAATTTAAATCTGGCCTTAGTTTTTTTGTATCACCCATAGTTTTTCCGTAGGTTTCAGGCTCATCAAACATCCTAACTTTTTAAACTTCTGTAACATGTTAGCTACAATAGAAACATACTCTGGGTCTTTTTCATTTCCCAAGAACTTTGTAACGACTTGCTTGAATGATACCCATACGTCTTTCTCATTTAAGGTCATTCTGGATTCAAAGTTAACATCAAACATCATTTTTCTAATGTCAGGTCCGACAAAGACGCCTTCTTTTAGTTTAGCTTCTGAAAGGCGTGGAAACTTTTGGCAGAGATTTCTGAAACATGGTCCATCTTTAGGCAAAGCCTTTACAAATTGTTTCATGAGGCCTAACTTTATATGTAGGTCTTCCTTTTTAAAAATTGCTTAATTTAATAAATTTAACTATGAAATGTGAAGAAATTGTGGGTAATACAGCTTTTTTAATATCATATTTGGATTCAGCACCCTAAAAACTATAGGAATAAGGTATTTTCAGTACAAAAGTTTTTTCATCGTTGGCATGTGTTACTATATTTTAAAATTGACAATTGTTGAATTAATTTCAAGTATCGGACTCTATACACCGTTATTTTCTTTACTGAAAACACTATTTAACTCGGTTGCCGGCATCTTGAAAAAAAAATTCCGTTTTTATTATATGGTAAAAAAATCTATATTGAAGAGTCATTGATATTGGAATAACAAGTATCGTCTGTTGTTTCTTTTTTTTTATCTACGTTTTTTTTGGTTTTTGATGAGCAAGGGAAATCGATAGCATACCCACCTCCCTCCCCCTTCCTTCACCTGGTGTTCTGGAGAAGGAGCTCAGACTCACTTTCTATATTCAGGGGCCGGTGGATGTGAAAGTCTTTCTTCATATAACATTATCCTTTTGAATCAACTACATATGGAACATATCACGGCTTACTTTTAAATAATGAAAGTGTTCCACTTCACTACTTTACCCTCCATATTAATTACTGTATTAAAATCACATAATTAAAACTTAATTTAAAAATAAATTATGCCTTAGTCATTCAATTCGGATATACCAAAAATATCAGGTGATGAAAAAAAATAAAAGTTAAGAAATTATCAAAGATGTAGAAATACAAGTATACATCTATACTATTACACAATGTTGGGCAAAACGTAATTTCAATTACAATTACAATTACTTACTAATTAATGTAATTTGAAATTGCAGAAATAAAATTACAATTATAAATAATTATATTTTCAATTACTTAGTTGTAATTTTGGGTAGCAATTACAATTACTAGTTGAGCCAAAGTAATTGCAATTAAGATTACAATTATTTGTAATTGTATTTTATTTCTGCAATTCCAAATTACGTTCCTAGTAATTATATATGGTAACTGCAATTGCTTAGCACCGAAAGGCACTAAAAATAAGTTATTTTCACAAATGTGCTAAAAGATACGTTAAAATGGCGAGTTTCAATGAATCGAATGGAAATTTACAACATTACGACAAAAATTAAATATAGAGTAAATATGTTCAAGACTTGAATTCTAGGTATTGTAATTTTAATTACTTAGCCTCAAGAAGTAATTGTAATTGGATCTGCAATTATTTACCGTCAGAAAGTAATTTTAATTATACTTGCAATTACATCCTGTCAAGAAGTAATTGTAATTGAGAGCCTCAACTACAATTACAGCAATGAAAAGGAGTAATTGCAAATACTTAATACAATTAAAGTAATTGTAATTGAAGATGCAATTAAATACTAATGTAATTAAATACTGCCCAACTCTGCTATTATATAAAGCTCAAGAATTTGTGTGTTTGAACGAGCTAATTTCAGGAACTACCTGACCGATTTGAATTCCAAAAATTCTTTTTGAATTAGATAGACCATTTGTTGAGGAAGCTTTTTAGGGTTTGTAACATTACATAGGAACGGAGCAGTAACCATAAATAAATTGCTAAGAGCAAAAGTATCCAACTTGCTAACCTGTCGTTGTCATGACAATTGCATATCACTTGCACATTGGAAGCAAGTTGACTACACAAACGTTTTAATAAGTGTGAAAACATTATTTTTTAATGATATTTAGCGCAACTAACTGTAACGAAAGTTTTTTTTTTTTACTTTTATTGTACTGCTAAAATTTAGGGCAAATAATTAACCTTTCAAACTTCTTCTTTATTGATTACCATACATAGACAACGTTTCGGACTAAACTGATCCATTTTCAAGTCTAAAAACATAATTAATAAAGCTTTGTCAGCAATTACTGTACTAAAACAAATACCAACAAATACCTTCTCTGTATTATATATAATTCCTGTTCAAATGTGATTAAAATTAAAAACAATTTGGTAACATTATTATTGGTGGAAATTTAAGAAATCACGCTTCGAGCCGTAGGAACGGAGCAGTTACTATGAATAAATTACTAAGAGGAAAAGTGCCCAACTTGCGTACCTGTCGTTGTCGTGACAACTTCAAACGCCTGGAGTCAGGTTGACTACACAAACTTTTAATAAGTGTGAAAACGTTATTTTTTAAATAAAATGGGAGGGTAAGGAAAAATAAAAAGTGTGAAAATTTGAAACTTTGTTGCCATTTATAAAAATTTATTGTCGTTTTGACTCTGTCTATTTACACTCCACGATTTACACCCTAAGGATTTACCGTTTATTCGCAAGTTGGGAGAGGAAAAAGGTAAAACCTTGGAGCAGATGATGATGTTGGCACGGGACCGACAGGACTGGCACAGTTGGGTAGAGGCTCCTCCACACTGAAAGGTATACGGAGGAAGGGAAAGAAGAAGAAGAAAGGATTTTCCCTTACAGGATTGAACCTATTTGTTAAATTTATAATGCCATCCATGAAAATTTTGAGAACTACCTTTTGCAAAATATGTTGATGCTAATAGGCGACCGTAAAAATGATTATACAACACTTATTATTATTAGATATTGATTTTTCTGGATTGGTTGTTTTGATATTTTTAGGCGCAAAACATCGAGGTCATTACCGCCCGATACAGATAATAATACTGCTGCAGGAACTGAAAACACACACACACAAACAAACAAATACACACACACAAACAAACAAATACACACACACACACATATATTACACAAATACCTATATATATATATATATATATATATATATATATATACACACACACACACACACACACACACACACACACACACACACATTTTTGTGCATTTAACTCTTTAAAATAATATTTCAATATTTACATTTAATATTTAATGCTAAATATTAGCATTTAACATGCTAAATATTTTATTAATTATCAGAATCTCATTTAATTTTGGAAAGGTCATTTTATTAGACAAAATAGACCAACTCTGTAATATTTTTTTTTCGTTTCTGATGCAACACTTGTTCGAAGGTCGGACTTACACAAGATGTAATCATTTTTTTAGAAATCACTCACTAGAGACCAATGTTCCTTCGATCGCATTACGTTTTCGATAGTTCATTATTATTTATCTATTTTCATTATTTTATTATTACAGTTTTTATGGAATTTTATATTTTTCCACAATTATCTGAATATATTGTAATGTAAACCAATATTTCCTTCCATTTGTTGTAAAGTATTTTAATACTTAGTCATGATACCCTTAGTAATTTTTTGATGATTTAATTCATTTTTTTAATAGCTATCATAGAGTCTAGATATTAAATTTCTATATACATTTAAACGTATTTTCCTTTATGTTTATTTAACAAACTAATTTACTCTTCTACTATTAGCCTTATATTCTGTTGCAGTATTTTCAATAATGTGTAATTAATTAATGAAAATCTTACTGATTGTATGTATTGAAGTACCTATTTAGATTTGTATAATTTCATCTCATGAAAATTCCTCTTTCTGTTAATTTTTTTATTACATTGCAATCCATCTTTTGATTTTATTGGACTGCTAATTCTGACTGTTACATCATTTAGCAACGTTTATCATCACTTCTACTAAATATTTGAAATATCTTCAACCTATTATTATTACTGAAGATGATCTATAAACATGTAATCACGAACCTGATTTCCCATTATTACTTTCACTTTATTTAAAGGAGAAAGCATACTAACCGTTAAGTATTCAACTTTGCAAAGTTTTTATCTTGCTTTAGAATCATTCAATAATTCACATCATAATCGCTTCATTTGTGTTTCTAAAGAAAAAACAATTCAGAGGTTCAACATCCCTCAGTAGACACTAGACACTCTGTGAACTGAATCGGTAATAGTAAAAATGCTAATTAGCTTTAACATCCTTAATTTCGACTTACTAGACTGAAACGCTTCTCGTTTATTCTCACTCTGCTGATTTATGTCCGCTTCAGACCTTAACCTCTTTGGAATGAATCTGATTCCGAGAACTGGTAAGCCATCTCGATAAATATTTAATTGCATCAATGTTCTATAAATTAATGCGAGCATGGTGGCAAATTATCGCTACCAATAGACAAAAAATTGGAGTGTGCTTCGAAAATCTATAAAAACTAATTCTTATAAGCGGTTTAAAAAACTTGTGTTGGTTCTATATGTTACACAACATAGTAAAAATCAAGTAGTTCTTAGTAAATTATATTCTTGATGAATATGCCATGGTTTTATTGTTGGAAAAAGAAAAATTATATGTTTCCAGTGTATAAATATTGACTATTGTACGAATTTGCAGACTTCATTTCGTTTCATATTCATCAAGGGAATTCATTGAAACCCTTTTACAATGACGTCCTGACAAATCACTATGTGATTCCCGGCACTATCTGTACTGTCAGGGTGGTCCGTCAGGTAGGGCGAAAGTGATTTGTTGATGCGAGGTGAGATGATGATCGGGTAGCGTTTTAAGTATCCTCAATAGATGTATCAAGATCGTTTGTGCTATTTATCTTCACTAATTCTAAAAATGGATACAGAACAGGTTTCGGGTTCGTTTAAAAAAAATAGGAAAATAAAATAGCTGAAGCGTCCGAAGTGAAAGTAACCTGTTCGTGACTATATTCTTCGGTTACCGACCAAAGGCTTATTGCTTCGAAGTTTTCAAGTTCTATTGCAGGTTCTTTGCTATTGTAATCATCACGATATTTGAAACCAATTAGATTTACGTTTCATTATGGTTTTTCACGTCTTAAAATAAAAACTTTTTTTTAGGAATATCATACATCACTCAATAAAGAACCAAGAAAAAAAAATCATTTTATACAAAATAAAAATTTCACAAGACAGTAGTCTAGCGTTTAATATTGACCTAATTATGTTTTAAGTTTATTTATCTTTCTGTGAAGCTAATCAATAAAAAAAAGGCCTCCTGCATTTTGGGACAAAGAAAGTTGGAATGATTGAACGTTAGTGTTAGGTATGGGAAAAGACAGCTGAAATTATTCTAAAGGTTTCGTTGGACTGCTAGAAAGACGATCAGCCGGGACCTTAAAAATATATTGTAGTTATAAATGTATTGCCATCTTAATAAACTCCTACAGTATACAATAAAGAATACAATTAAAAAAGAAAAATTTTTATTTGCACAAAAATCGTTTCATGTGATTCCTGTAAAGTTTGCTAAATGGCGCTTACACCTTTTTCAAAAAAATACGTGGATATATATACTTCCATAATATATATATTCCATAATATATATATATATATATATATATATATATATATATACATATACATATACAATTCGAAATTCGAATACCGCCTCAAACTCCTTTATTTACTTGATCCGTGTATATTGGCGATTCGGGCTTAGTTGCCCATTTTCAAACCATGTACTCTTTCCAAAAATATCTTTTGTATATATTGCCGTTTTTATCACCACTGATCCAATTATTGCTCCATTTATGCTTTTTAAAAAATAATTTTCTTGAATTACGCATATGCTAAGTTGTTTATTTGCCCAGTGCCTTTTTATATTCATTTTTATATAAAATTATAATCTTCCCTTTAATAATGTTCATTAATCCATTTCAGTTTATAAAAAGAAATGAACGATACTAGGCTTAAGCTTGTAAGGAACTTAGCACTGGACACTGAAATGATTATGGAAAATTAAAATTCAGGTTTTGTTTTTATTCTTTATGTTCAACGTTTTTCAGATTTCAATTTATATTGTTATTTCTTATCGCCTTGATAAAATGCCTTTAGAGTCGGAAGTTGTCATATGTTCGATGAAGTGGAAAAATGGTGAGGTAGTAAGTAGATAATGGTATTGAAAGTGAAAAATTAAGTTTTCCGACCTAAATACTGTGATTATTTACGGTATCATAAACATTTTTGCATTGGGGGATATCTCAATCCTTTGAAAGAACATGCGGTTGTTTTGATGAGATTAGATCTCGTTATTAAAGAGAAGGATGTATAAGCAGAAAATTAGCATGTCTCGTTTCTGATTGTGAGACAGACTGCATTGACGTGTGATGTACTAATATGTTGTTAAAGGTTGATTATGATCAAGCTTTCATTAGGAAGGACGTATTAATTGTTATTACATGACTTCCGTTGTGAAGAGACTGTTATGGTGGCACGGCAGGTAGCCATTGTCTATTGTTCTTTGGGGGCAAACTATTTTCATACTCGCTGCTGCCTCTGATGACAAAAATGCGAAATATGGAAGCGGCCTCGTCCTGATTCGGTGGAAGTCAAGTTGTCACGGTGGTGGGTAGCTGTGGCATGCTCTTCATGTTCTTGGCCGTGATGGCTATTGTCTTGTCAATAATGTAGTAGGCTATTCTCACATAAAATAGTCCTTCACGATGCCCTTGGCTGTTTGTATTTTATTGAATTTTTTTTTATTATTACTTTTACTTCATAAATGACCAAAGGTTGGAGGAAATGTGGCATTCAGCTGACAATTTTTTTCGTCCTCATAGACCTCACGCAGAGATATGTAAACAAAAAAAAAACTGTGCGTCATAATTTCTTCCCTCGATGTCATATCTCAAGTCATTCAAATTTGGAAAATGTTTTAAAATCGGCATGAAATATTTGCCTATCCCTACTCGTGATAAGGTTTAAAATTGAGGAGAAAAAAATGTTTTTTTGTGCTTTATAATATTAACGTTTTCTCAAAGATTGTCTCTTAATTCAGTTTTTTTTTAACTAACCGACTTCTATAAGAATTTGTTGAACATTTTTAGTCAAACTGATGAATATTAATATTATTTAGAAAAAATAATACATGATAAAAATTATTAAAATTTGTAATGTATAATCGTTTTAGAATGAAACTTATTGCAAATTTCTATTAGAATTTATTAGTACTTTTGAAAATTTAAATTACAGTTGTTTAAATAGTGAATAGTTATATCAAAGCGATTTAGTGATAAAACACCACTATAGATGACAAGTATATAAATTGAAAAACAATGTATTTTTCAAACAGATTTTAAATAAAATATTTTTAAAAATATGTATTCTACTAACGTCGGTACACATTTAAAATAAGTTTACACTTATCTCTGTACTTTCTTCAAATCAAATGAGCTGAATTTCGGTATGTATAGTTCTTTTCTAGGCTGAATAATACCAAGAAGTGGAAGCAAATTTCAGCCAAAATTTCGACATGCGCAAAAGCGCGGTTTTTAAGGTTTTGCGCACCTCTAAAACCTCTCCAAATTAAGTTAGAGGTTGAAATTTTGTATGGGAATTGAGTTTGTGTTAAAGAAATTTCTTTTGGAGGTCTCAATTTTTTTTTTCACCCCTACCATTTTGATTTTTTTAATTTTGTATTTTAGTGAAAATACGATCTTAGTGACAGAGTTGTTCACTTAAAAAAATAAATATATGTATTGTGGTTGATATCCTTCATTTTCTCAATCTGCTTCGATTTCATAATTTGTTCTTATGATCTTATCTTCTACTATCACTTTTATGTCATTTCCTAAGGGCGTCAAGCTAAGATATTCTGAAGATTGGCTAGTGTAATTCATTTAAAATCAATGACATTCAAGATATACATAAATATATCGTTATATATCGAATCAGTGATCGATCCTTGCAAAAGCGTGTTAACTTAAGGCGAAAGTAAGGTTACCTATGTTTGCACTACGAATGAGTTCATTGCTATCGAAGAAAATGGCTACATCGAAAGACAGTGAGAATATTTGCAATAACACAGGTTCCCTTTTAAAAAGCTATTTTGACGTTAAGGTCAATATTAGCACTGTGCTGAGTAAATCCATTAGGTGCCGTGATTGCAAGTATTGCTTGTCTAGTATAGTCTAACGCCGTGGCTGCTTACTTATCCAGCAGATTACGTTTATTTAAGTTGAAGTAACTTTTTTAAATATGTATTTTGCTTGTGCTAATATTACCAACAATTAGCTTTATCTATACCCCAATACCCAATACCTCTACAACTACCAATATCTCGCCTCGACGACCGAATTCCTAATCCTTATCTAGGATAGGAATGTTGATCCTTGCGAATTATTTTATTTTTAACCATCTTCATTAACCATATTAAACATAAGATGTTCGAAAAAAAAATCTGGTATAAGAAAGCATTCTATTGAAAGGAAAAGAATGCCATTTATGGTATTCCATCCCTTTATTTCGTTGATTATGTGCTGTATGTCATGATATTATCTAATTTTTGGGGTTGACGAAGGTTTCATTTTTAACTAATTGTTTTTAATTTCATATAAATTCAAATTTTTCGTATTTACAAAATATTTGCTTTGATATTCCTTATTTATCATTTGTAGAGTAATGTTACGTGTTTAGTTTTCCTAGGTTATGATTATTTATTATTTTGTACTGGACTAATCCATTCCGTTTCTAATTGCCTTCAATTCTTGCTACAGCCTATTGCATCATATAGGTTTTGTCAATTTATTTTTTTCTGCTATCGAAGATCTTGAATATTCCCTCATGACTAGTGAATGATTTTATTCAAGTTCAGAAAGGTTACTTCTAAATGTGGGTCGGGCCTCAAGATTCTTCTGTCTTAGTACTTTCACTCACGATCTTTAGTGCTAAGTATAGTTGGTAGTGAAAATTTTGTTTTCTATAGATAGGAACAATGCTCCGAGAAATTCTTATTATCTTATTTTTTTATTGTCTTGTGTATCATTCCTGTAAATTTTCCAGAAATAAAAGTGTAATGAACTTTTTTAGAAAAGACATTTTATCACCAATAATTCTCTTGAATTTACTGAAGTAACCTTCAAATCCTAAACCCCTTTCCTCATTCCTCGATAATCAAGAAACATGAAATATGAATGAAATATTTAGATTGAGCCTGCAGTTCTCTGTTGTATGATATAATAGTTTTTGTGTAGTTTATCAAAGATACATTTTTAATGGTTGCAGAACATTTTTGTTAACAAATTCTACGTTATTTATTTATTTTACTGTCCTTATACAGCTTAGATTGTGAAATTATTCTTACGTATCTTAATTTACTTTGCACATTGCAACTGTATCTACCGTTAAAGTCTCCAGTGATTTCTCTCAGGCATTGAAGTTTCCAAGGAACTTAATTATTTGAGGATGATTGGATCATTTATGCTGTTCTTTTTATTTATGTGTTTTCATTTCTGAAAAAAAAAAAAATTGTTTTCACTTATATGTGTTTACACAATCACTCGCAAAACTATTGCTGGAGGGTATTCGTAGTTTTTATACTTTTGTTTTTAGCTATCAGTACAAATTGTGGTAGAACAATTATGATGTATATCTAAAACTATAAAATGTATAACATAAATTCAAGATTTCATTTAGGCACCAAACCATATTTTTTATTGTATTTTACTTTTTCTTCTTTCGTTTTCGATGTTTCGATATATATATATATATATATATATATATATATATATATATATATATATATATATATATATATATATATAATTTTCACATTTTCATGTTCACATCTTTTTGCGATGTTTCGGACTCCTATCGTCCAACATCAAACCTTCCTGCCTTCTTGTTCCTTTAATACACAATATTAAATATATTACCTTTTGTTATTCTATTATTAAGCCTCACTAATCATTGCATTGACTTTAATAATTTAATAACTGTTAAACAAGTATTAACAATCTATTTAAAGAATATGTTATTATGACGTATATGCATATTGAATAATTAAGGTTGTTTTTAATCTCGACGTCGTTTTTTAAATAGAGATAGTGCTGGACACCGAAAGCTTCTCAAATAAATAAAATATAATGAATTTGAGACTGTGTATGGTAATTTACCTTATCAATTAGAATGTGTTGGTTAAAATTAGACTGTAGGAAGTAAGTAAATATTTGTTTGGCTAATTATCAAAAGGAAGTAATTAAATTAATCAAATCATGCAGAAAAATAAAGTGATTGTGTAAAAAAAGTTGAAATATAAAATTTAATCAATAGCATTAATATCAGTAAAATTAACAAATTGCATAAGATTGATAAAAGTGGTTAATATAGTGACTGTTGAAAGTTTATTATAT
Organism: Rhaphigaster nebulosa; assembly: GCA_948150685.1. Taxonomy (NCBI): domain Eukaryota; kingdom Metazoa; phylum Arthropoda; class Insecta; order Hemiptera; family Pentatomidae; genus Rhaphigaster; species Rhaphigaster nebulosa. The sequence goes on from OX411310.1 coordinate 33,909,057, forward strand.
GATCACAGGGGTAATGTTTTTTATATTGTAAATTAAAGGAACAAGAATATAATATAAGGTGATGGACGATAGGAATCCGAAACGTCGCAAAAAGATTTGAAAAAAGAAACATGAAGTAAGATGGGATTTTATTAATTTCCAGAAATTAATACCTTACATAAACTTTATTATTATTAATTTATCTATAGAAATGTTCGAAAACTCCATACATTTTTTTTTTTGTAACAAGAACTTTTTGTTTTATAAAACTTCAGAACGATGCTACTCTGTAAATTAAAGAAATAGAAATATCTTTATAACATCCCACTAAAATTATCACATTAATAGGTGGTGAGTTCTTCATATTACCAATTCTTTGAATTACCAGGCTTTGAATAAACATTTCTGTCACTTTTTTTGGTGTAATGATGAAAAAAAATAAGAGATTCGTAGAGAATAATTAAACTAGAAAATAAAAATTCATAAAATTAATTTTTAAAAATGGCTAACGCCAGTCGTTATTTTTTCTGCATGTTGGTAATCCGTTGTATGCAGCTGTGATAATGAACAGGAATTGAACATTTGGAAAAGTATAATCTCGATGGTTAGCGAAAGTAGAAAGGCATTCCTTGAGCTGTAGCCAAAACTGAACCACTAATGGATAGGAAGAAGGTTAACCATTCCCAATGTGTTGTAACCACATCCACACGCAATGGCTTATAGTACTTATATTTCATGGAGTTATGAGCACTCTAATTAACTTTGTGGAAAGATATGCAAAGAAAAGAAGTCGTAACGTGATAATATTAGACTATAGTTTATTATTTTTATTTTTCAAACTAACATTGTCAGTATGTATTCGTAATTAAAAATTTTATCATGACTAAGATGCAAAATTCATGGGGGTAAGTAGGGTGAAGGGGAATTAGGTTACTTCTAGGATTCGTAAAATGTATTAATGTCTAGAAACTTCGATCGAAAATATAATTAAGAGTCTAGCAATAAACTAACTGTTTTTAAAATACTAACGAAAAAATATTTTTCCAATATCTCGAATTGTAAATTTTTCATTAATGTTAGTTCATAGTGTATAATTTAATCGAATAATAAATGCTTTATGGTTGCGTCCATTGGCTTTTTTACCGTCTGTAAAACATCTGTTACGATACATGATATACATTACATACAAGTATTCTTTACATACTTATATACTGAAAATTGATAATTGGAGAGCTTGGGAAATCAATAGTATTTAAATGAAATTAGTTATGAAGTTAGTTAGAGAGGTGGCTTAAGGAATGGAGATGGATGCGGAATTCCAAAACTATGTTCTGCTAATGATTAAAGATTTTTCGTCAGAAGTATTTCTATGACAAGGTTTATACAAATTAGTGGGTTGAGATCTTTTATTCAAGAGGTGGATGTAAGAACGAAACGCGAGAATACATAAAAAATAAAGGAAGGTTTTTTGATTCTTGGGGACTGGTATAGAAAGGTACCATGGAGGTATTGTCAACAGAAAGTATAATAAACCCTCCATGAAATCTGTGTTAAAACAAATTGCTAGCCATCTCTTGATTTATTGAAGAATCATATGTGTTTCTTATTTTAATTCAAATAATTGTTTCTTGATGACTCAATGTTTCTCAAAAATATTTAAAATTGTGGAATTGATAAGGTTTTAGCAACGTTTAATATGTGTTTTCTAAGTATTTATAAGAATTTAAAGTAAATTTTGTACATCTTTCAATGGTTCTGTTTCTTCCGTAGGGAATATTTCTGGCCATAACTTATGGAATTTATTTTCGTTTTATTTTTCAATAAAAGAATAAAAAAACAAAAAAAAACGAATATTCATGTTTACGTATTTAAAATTGTTAGCTATAAAAGAGAAAACAATCCTTAAGTTCCGCAAACAGCCGCTAGATGGCTGCTGATATCTGACACCTGCTAGGACTTGCTGGCAAAGTTTATCGGTATTTTCGAATTTATTCAGATATCCAAGACTTTTATTCTTTTTTTTTTTGTAATTCTCATGTGACATTTTGGCTTAAGGCTATTGTAAAGCAAGATCGAGAACAATCAAATTTGTTGAAAGTATTTTCTAAAAAATGACGGAGGGTTTCTATTGGTTTTACCTGTCTTCTTCCATGTTAACTAGTCTGCTCCATCTCTGCCTATCTTGGGCTACTGTGTTGTCGTTGAATTTTCTGCAAGTAACTATTTGGTGTCTGTTTATACATTTTAGCTGGTGTTAGGTCTGTCATATAGTCTCTAGCCAAGTTGATACTATAGGATTCGTGGGATTTTAGAGACGTCCTTTTGACAGATGATAGTTCGATAGCTCTGACTATCGATAGTTTCGATTTTATCAGCTTGCAGATATCGATTCGATAGGTTATTAATGTTTAGATTTAGGATGATGGGGGAGGGAGAGGAGGCTTAGAAAACTTCTTTATATCTCAACATCCCATTCATGATTGAATATTTTTCAAACAAATCGGGCGGTTCAGTACTATCATAATAAACGTCGCCTTGTGGAAAAGTTAATTGTCGCGCCGAGATATGAATTAAAATCGAAAGGTTTCCATTAAATAAAATATGAAAGAGCGGTGAAACGAAGACATTTAATCCTATGTTAAACAGTTTTCAATTCAAAATCTTGATTATTAGATATGTAGCAAATTCCTAGTTATTTTGCACCTTTTCGCCATATTGTAGTATTTATATACATTAATATTTATTGAATGATATTTGACTTTGTTTACTAAACCCATAACGCGATAGGTTGGTCTTTGGGACTCATAGGCATATTTATTTTAGGATGTGGATAAAATATTTGCTTTTTCCAAATTTATTATTCTTTTTAGTTTGGGCAACACTAACAGTGCAAAAAGTTTTACAAATTAAATGAAACTCAACCAAAGTAAACATTGGTAATTTTCTATTAACGACATTTTTTTTTTTAAATAAGACTAGTTTACTCTTATAAATCATAAAAATACTGTTTAGTGCCATATTTTATCTGAAGTTTATATTATGATTATAAGAATTTCGTTTTGAATCATTCTTTGTTTTTCTCTAAGAGTTTATGGTTATTTAATTTAATTTTTATTCTCTGTTTTACTCTAATAAAATAAATTTATAAAAACATTTTTTAGTGAAATAAAATTTTGGTTTTCTTAACAAAAGGTTTTTTATTTTTTGCTATATAATACGTTTTACAGAAAAATAAATAAAAAAATAAAATAATAATTGCATAATATATTAAACGTATATAATGCTACTTGGTCTGTAAGACACATCTATCGCCAGAAAACAGTAACTGGCACCTGCCGTGTTGTGGGTTAAACTCTTCAATGTACGAATGTATGAGAAGTTTGAAGATTGAATCGAGGGTTAAATTTGAATGATTGGATTATCACCATCCTATTCCGTGTATCTTCGCATAGGTGCTATGTGATAAGTGGTATTTATTTCAGCATGAGAAGCATCATTATATAAAGATTAGTTTATTCCAAAGAATTAGACTTTTTTTGGTCTTTACAATTTTATTCAATTATTTATTTTTTTTTAACTTTATTTTTAAATTCACACCTGTCTATGAGACAACCAGTGAATGTGCTGGCTATGTACATGTTAACGTGGCATGAAAGGCATGAGAAAGAGTAGTACCCAGCGGCACCTCTTCCTGTCATGATAATCGGATATAGTTAGTCTAGGAGATCCCTCATCCAGCTCCTCTTCAGCCTTCTGCGGGTGTTGTCAGGCATGTTGATTGTCGCGATATCTTGTATGAGTGTGTTAGGGTGTCCGTGTAAGTTATCGTGAAATCGTTTGTAGTGGGTCCGTATGTATTCGTTAACTGTAGACATATTGAGGTCTGTATGTAACGTAACGTTGCTGATGTACCAAGGGGCTTTGGTGATAGTCCTAAAAGTTTTTGACTGAAAAATTTGGAGTTTTTGTACGTGTGTTTTTTTGGCTGTCCCGTATATCCGTGAAGCGTAGGTCCAGATGGACTTGAGTAAGTAAGTGTAAGTGTTCAATTTATGTCTAAGTTTCAATTTTGAACGGTTTGAAAGAAGTGAATATAGCAGTTTAAGTCTTTGGTTTAGCGTTTTTTGTTTATTCTTGATGTGTGGGCCCCATGTCATTCTTCCGTCAAATGTCAGGCCAAGGTATCGAATTTTGTCTGTCTGCGGAATTACTACATTGTCGAGGTACATTGGAGGACAGGTTTCTTTTCGGAGAGTAAAAGTGATATGTTGAGATTTGTCTTGATTAAGTCTAATTTTCCAAAGTTTGCACCAATCCTGAAGTTTTGTTAGGTGATGTTGTAAAGTCTGTGAGGCGTGTGCTGGATTTTGATGTTTTGTTAGAATTGTTGTATCGTCTGCATACGTCGCTATCAGAGTTTCGGTGCTGTTTGGAATATCATGTGTATATATGATGTAGAGCAGCGGAGCTAGTACTGATCCCTGAGGTACTCCGGCTAAGGCCGGTCGAATGGCTGATAGTTCTGAGCCTTGGCAGACAGAGAAAAATCTTTCAGAAAGAAAGGATTGAAGAATAAGATAATAGGTAGGAGGAAGTATCGTCTTAAGTTTGAAGAGAAGCCCCTGATGCCAGACTCTATCGAACGCCTGAGCGATGTCCAGAAATACTCCTGTTGCATATAATTTGTGCTCTAATGCCGTCGCAATGTAGTCCGTCACCCTGTGTAATTGTTGAATGGTTGAATGTTGGGATCGGAATCCAAATTGATGGTCAGGTATTATGTTATTGTTCGTCAGTATGTCAAGAAGTCTTTTGTAGAGTAATTTCTCAAAAATTTTTGAATAAATCGGGAGCAGACTGATAGGTCTGTATGATGATGGAGTAGCTGTGTCTTTGTTTGGTTTATGAATCATGATAATGTGTGAGTATTTCCATTGTAGAGGGAATTTAGTAGTTCGGAGTATTGCATTGTAAATAGAGGTTAGATACACTAGAACACGGCCCAGGAACCATCCTCATTACGGAGAGGTACCGACACCACACGATGTTTAACAATTTTCTTGATGTGCCTCCATAAGCTCCCATCGTCAGTCGCAAGATTTCTGACGTAATTGTCGTAAATTGTGCTTTTGAAACTTTGGATCTGTCGTTTGGGTTCATTGTTAAGTCTATTAAACGTCCGTTTGTCAGATGGAAGTCGGTCAGTCTGCCATACTTTACGAGCTCTTCTCTTAGCTCTGATCAAGTCTCTGATGTACTGGGGATAGTTTGGAAGTTGCCCAATTCTTCTGGATCTGGGCACAGAAGAAGACCATATTATGCATTCAATTATGCAATAGCTTTTAAGTTATTTTTGATTTAATTGTTGACTTATTTAGTTTTCTTTCCCCTCAAATGGTGTAGGTGATAGGAAAAGCGAAAAGAGAAGAATCATATTCAAAAAGAAAATGTTCTGAAAAATAAATGAATCTATTGTTAAACTAAAAAAAATATCTGATGTAGAAACCCCATGACTTCCTTGTATGCCTATTAAACTATAAATCGATGGCTCAAAAAGTGATCCTGGATTTGGTTACTAGTTTCCGATTGCCGGATTTGCAGGATCTCAAAAATGACACGCGGCGTCATGACGTCCATCTATTGAAACATACAGACACACACGCATAAGCTCTTGTTTCTGGAGGTGTTATTCCGTTATTATATGTCGTTTCCTTTTAGTTGGTAACAAGTTCTCAAGAGATTTCTTCGTGTTCCTTGACAAAATTAGAACTGTCTATGTCACTATATAAAGCATTGAAAATCGACGGTTTCAACATTTTAAGCGGAAGAACCTGCGAAATCTCATTTCGTTTGATGTCCCTTGTAAACTATAGCTATAGCTGCCGTCATAAGCTAAAAGCCGCTAACATTTTTTAACAGAACAGAACATTTTTTTAAAATACATATTTGTATTGCACTCGAATTGCTCTAAAAACTATCCCTTTATATGATATTATAAAGCCCTAAATCCAATGGTTAGATCCTAACCATTGGTTTTAGGGCTCTCTAATGTCATAAAAAGGTTCAGTTTTAGAGTAATTCGAGTACAATATAAAAATGTATTTTAAAAAATGATTTGGAGTTACGGTCTTTTAGCTTATGGCGGCAGTATTGGTTTAACCTTTAAATGTAATTTCTCTTGCGTGAAGTGTGCTTTGAGAAACCGTTGTGGTTAATCTCCACAACAAATTTACCTCCTTAATATATTTATTTAAACTTTTTCTTTTTCTTTTTTTAAATATAGTAAAGAAGATAATTTCGCATTAAAAAAAAATGACAATAATAACATTTTGTTGGTAATATAAATAAAATTAATATACATCAAGATTTGGTACACTTCCATCATCTTGTCAATTTCTCGTTCATCACAGCTGAATCATCTACTTTTCTCGTCGCGTTGTTGATAATATTTCTACAGTTTATTACCTTTTTTGAACTATTATTTCAATATTTATCCATTTATTTATCTTTAGATACATATATTTGATAAACCCCTGGAGATGAGGAGAACTGTGGTCAGAATGACGCCCTAGACATTGCGACAGAGGCCCCTGTCGTAATCCCCTCATCCCCCCGCATTCCTCCTTAACCTGTTTTATTCCCTTCTAACCTACTTCCACCCCACTTTTCAAGGCCGAAATATTCACCACGTCCATTTTAGCAAACAATAATTTACGACTTAGTAGTAGCTTATGAGTAATATTTAATCCTCTGAGTATATATGCAAATATAAAATGAAAATCAAAACGGATTCTGGGTCCCGTGGTTGACCATCAAGGAAATATAAAGTTTTTTGCAGCTATTAGGCATGCTTCCTTTATCTGATGAATGAATGCTAATGATGAGCTGGTACAACAAAGATATCTTCGGACCTTTTGTACGATTCCTATCGCACAAGATACTAACTGCATGCTAATTGTGAGGTTTTCATTAAAGATTGTTTGGAATCAATTATTTTTTATTCTGACCATTGTTAGCTGGTTTTTAGTTTAAATATGAATATTTTTGGAAAGTGTTGTTAGCTTAACTGTAACGCGAATTTGGCTAGTTTAACTCTAATAATAATAATAATACAGGGTTTAACTGAAAATTTATTGGTGTAAAGCAGGATTCTTAATGTTCCCACACACCGAAGGAGATATTTAGATATTTCTTTTTTCGTTTATAGATAAAATATTTTGTTTCGAACTCCATAAACCTTTTGGGTGGATATTAATCATTCATTCGTTTGTTTCTTTAAGATAACTAATAGATGTTCTTTTCATTTAACTATTTCGTTTCTACATAGGTTTTTGACCTTGACCAGTTGATTTTCGAAATTTTCACTTTTTCTGTTAACAAGATCCAAAAATCATTCTAGAAATACTTTTCAGGCAATCATTTTTCTCCGGTATTATCTGTTTTCATCGTAGGAAAGGGTGGCGAATCAGTGAGTGCTTTCTAAACAGAGTGTAATATTTGGAGTTTAGATGGATTCTTTTCGTCCTAACAATATTTCATGGTCTATTGACCTCACATTCTACTTATAAATTATCTTTATTTACAAATGTACAATTTCAAAATGATTATTTTCATCATTTCGGATGCCTTAGAATATCCTTTTAATTAAAAATAATTTTGATTCATTTATAAATTTAATACATAAATAACTTTAACTTAATATAATAAACCTAACATAATGTTTTGTAGCAACAGTTGGAAAAAGAAAGGTAATATATATAATAAAAAAAAAAATATAAGTACCTCTGCACTAACATTTTTCAGTTAATTTACGGGTGCATTTGGGATATATTTACATAATAATAGTATTCCAGAAGCTATAATGAATACTATTGAACCAATTTACGAAGGCCTTTCTGGCCCAAATCCACAAAACAAAAGTGTCTAACCAGTTTGCGTTTTTCCGAAACTTTATATTTTTGACAAATAAGGGAGGGACATTTTCTTAGAAAGTATTTGTCTCAGTTTGTTGAAATTTTTACAGTCATATAACTATATACATATACTGAGTTTTTTTTACTAGAAAATGATATTTATATATCATAAAATAAAATAACTAAATATATCATAAGAAATATTTTAAACTTTAAACTTTTAATTTTAAACTTTTTCACTACAGATCTTTCACATATGGGCACTCAAAAATAAAATTAAAATAAAGGACATGTACCAAGAGTCAATAAAAAAAATTGAAAGACATTGATCAAACGGGTTTTGAGAAAATGTTAACGTGAGGAATAGGGATTCTGCCTTCTCTTAAATAGGAAATAATTGTATTTTTGCTAGCGCAAATGACCTTTTAATTTTTTTTTTGTTTAAATTATATTCAAAAGATATAAAAATAGAACACATCGATAAATATCCAATTCTATAACTGCTAGGGAATTAAATACTCATTAATGGTAGTTCTTAGTTTCATATCGGACGCGTGGTGTAGAATACCAAGACAATATGATCTACTTCTTGGTGCCTCCTTCGCTGAGGTATGCAATACCCTTTGATGATCCCTGATGCCGCCGAAGACGACGGCCACCGCGGCATGTGAAGAGGACCAGAGGACACGTGGGGTATCGCTTTCACCGGACACCAGCCGCCCTTGGGGCACTGCCCGGCTCAGCATCTTTTCCACCTCCCTGACTCTCGGTCACGTTTTCGACTGCTTTCATCATAGGACGGAACATCTTGCGTAACGTGGCAGAAGTTCAGGAGGAAACAAAGAAACTGAAGAATCTTTAATGCCGGATGCATTATTCTTCAAGGACATCTGTCTAAATCAAGAGGGGCTAACTTCGGTTTTTATATGATTGAATTTTTTTCTTTAAAATGCCCACTGATCTAACTGCTAAATGTATGTATAGAAAAAATACATATGAATTTCTTATTGTCATTAATGGAATTCTGTGCGGGCATGTCTCCAAATAAAAGTTCAAAATTAGGTGTGTATCCTGATAAAGATAATATTAATTGAAATATTAATTTGTGACTCAATAACTAAGGAACGATGTTTAGTCTTGTTAAACTGTAAATAAACATAAAAATTCGAGTCACATAAGCATGTAGTTCTTAAACGAGAACTAAACTATTCTCCATATCGGGTCGTATTGGTTGGTACCCTTCTGAATTGAAAATTCTTACTCGAGTTCTCTGACTTTGAGTTTTGGTTTTGTCTATAATCAATGAATTTTCTTTATTTATTTATTTAAAGTCTAAATGTACAGCAATTGTTGCGAAAAGTTATTTACTTTAATTTTTGAAATGAAAAGACAGATACTTTAAAGTTACTTTCTTAGTGAATTTATTATTATAAGTTTGTATTGCTTGGAATAATGAATAAATCATCTTAAAAATCTTTTAAATGACGAGTAACGAATTAGAAACAAAAAATTATTCGTTATTAAATTATTCCAATAATAGCCAAGTGTGGTCACCATAAGTTGCATTTGCGCTTCGAAATCGCTTCCTGTTGGTTGTTTGCGTTTTTCGGCTTGAACTCTCGAACTAATTATAATAACTAAACACTACAACTGTACACTAAATACTTCGTCAAACAAATGACACCAATCCCCTCTTGCAAAGTTCTGCATTTCATGACACTCATTTATCTTGCGATTTTCAGTTGTTGGACAGTTTTACTTGATAAATAAGCCATTAAAGGAGAAAAAAGCCATTATAAGAAGGATCTTATAAATTATTTATGATTTCTTAATTATCTTGCCATAGATTCTTGAACGACTCTAATTTCGTTTAGGAAGTTTTCAATCTGCGGTATTCACTACAATGGTCTCTAAGCAATGTTAAATTCGAACCAGTTCAGCAGCAGAACCAATAAATTATTTTTATCAGGTTATTACACTCTCGCCAACCTGAACGTTTGGATTTCCATATCACTAAAAAGCTGATATAACCTTGGCCGGGTGGGGTTGGGAAATCGATATATTGGTCGCCCTACATTCATTTTTTAATGTCGACGTTTCATTGATGTTAACTTCGATGTGAAGTGCTGGATGTTCTATCTCAACTCACCTTTTATATTCAATGACATAATTATAAAAGGTATATTATAAAATTTCAGTATATTATAAAATAAATTTATACTGTTGTTTTTATAGTTAAGAGTTTTAAAGTCTCCGTTTGAACTGTTTACTTTTTGGATCCGACTACAGCGTTGTGCGTCTTCCTTCAACCAATTTCTATCCAATATATAAAAAATTTAAATATTTTAGTTTTTAGTCTTTTATTTAAAGCAAGTTACTGGTATCCAAAATAATGTATTATAATTTATTATTTCATTACAAGTGCTCCAGGTACCTAGAAAAAAAAATTGCGTTTTCGCAACATTGGTCGGAAGATGCCACATGAACAAAAAAATATTTTTTATAATGTATGTAACTTTATTAAAAAATGTATAAAAAATCATTCATTCATTGGATAAGTATTAATTAAGTGTATAAGTGGAAATTATTTTAAAACAAGATATATGTAAAGGAACTTTACACTTTTCAGTCTAATGCTCAGAATATACTGAACAAGCTCTTGTATGAACATTTCAAAAAATTACATAACACCCAGAAATGGGTTTTTTCCTCAATAACGTTTGGGAAATTAAGATATAATAAAGAAGCTATAAAAAATAGTTTTGTTTGTTTTTAGGAAAACATTTTTAAATTAATGTTGCATTTTTGCAACATTGGGCAGAAATGTGTTAATGAAACATTGGATTTTTTATATTTAGTAGGTCTTTATTAGTGCGCAAAGCTTTATGGTTTGCTTGATATATGGCAACTGTACAAATATGCATCTTTATTATTTTGCTACATTAATATTGTTTAGTGTTACCCCATTTTTTTAAGGCGCCATAAAAACGGAAAGATTCCTTCCGTAATACGTCGTTACAGAATCGTAAATTAACATTAAAAACATCGGAATATATATGGATCGCGTTATGAAATCCAGCAGATATAAGAGGAAGAGGTTAACGAAAACTTTCATGGAGAAAGCTCGTGCCTGAACAGGATGTGTTCTGAGGAATGCCTTCGACAGGAAGGAATGGTGAAGAGAATGAAGAAGGAGGCGGCAATCCTTTCTGATGACTTCAGTAGTATATATTTGTTTATTTTTTTTTTTACGTATAAATTATTTTTTGATGGTATATTGCAATTTTTTCTGAATAGGAAATTAATACGAAAGATTCGTGCGCTTTGGAACTTTGGTGGTACAACATACATGCTCTGTGGACACTCAAGTTAAAAAATGAATACCTAATATTAATCTAAAATAAACCACGCGGCTGTTATGCTGAGTACATTTTCTTTCAATTATACTTTATAGTCCATTCAATGAATGCTCAAAATGGGAGCGTAGACGGAAATGACAGGACGACCAAAATTGTCTTCAGAGCTTTGTTTGGACCTAGTTGAGGAGTAAACATACCAAAAGTCTCCGCATCTAGGAGCAGAGGCAAAGAGAGAAGTTCATATTTTTCAGTTTTTCGATTATATCTCGAAAACAGTAGTTTCTACCTTAAAACATTATATTTAAAAAAAAATAAGATCATAAAATATCCTACAAGAATGATTCTATTAATTTTCCTCGTTTCCGTTATGATTTAAAACATATTCGCTCTTCTAAGTAACAAACGGTAAAGCGATAAAATAAAAAGTATATTCCAATATAGTATAGAGTCAAAAACTATTTTTTTTTCAAACTCGTTACTTTGAAGAGAGTATATTTCTTAAACTATATCAAATACAAAAAAAACAATTAGAATGTTCTTGTAGGAAATTTTATGATCTCAATTTTTTTAAATATGATCTTTTAAACTAGAAACTACCGTTTTTGAGATATATTCGAAAAACTGAAAAATATATTCTTCTTCCCTACCTGCTCTCTTTGCCTCTGCTCCTAGATCCGGGGACTTTTAGCATGTCCATTTTTCGACTAGTCCAAACAAAGCTCTGAAATCAATGTTGTCCCGTCATTTCCGTCTATGACCTCCTCATTGACTGGCTATTACGGCCACGCGTTTGATACCTCTGTCAGTGTCTATTGCCGGACTGGTTTAATAGAACGGATGATATGTAATTAATTATTTTAAATTTGAATTGTGTCTTCTCTCCCTCTTTTTTCTGGTAATTGTTGATTGTAATTGACTGGTGCGGATCCATAAATAAATAAAAAAAAAAAAATTGAATTGTTGAAATTTTTAAATATTATTTTAAGTATGTAAGAAAATTTCTTTCTATGGAAAGTATAATTTTTACTCGTTAGCTTCAATTATTATTTCATTCGATTTTGTGGATATCTTTAAATATTGTTTTGTCCTATTTAAAATACTTTTTTAAATTAACTTGAAGATAACATCATTGAAAAACATTCCTACGCTGTTGACAATCGTGTAATTCATACAAGCACTGTGACACAGACTTTGCTTTCTCCGCATTTAGTTATGGATGGCATTCAGAATTCTTTTGGCCACACCCCTATTGTATGTGATTAGCTCTTATAGCCACAGAAGTGAAATCGGCAAGCCGTCTTCCTCCTAAGCCATCCCCTGAATATGCAAAACATATGTTAATATGTTTATACTCAGTGGCAATAAATTTATTAAATATTAATGGCTATTAATATATGTTTTATTTTTTCACACAGAGTTATTAATTCAGCTGATTGTTAAATCTCTGATTTCAAAAATATATTTTTATCTTATATCAAATATAAAAATCATATGAATTTTTTTTTATGGTCTTTTAAAAAAATACAGTTCAATATTTATTGTAAAATGCGTCATGATGCTGGCGTATCTATACTGATTTATTTTATTTAAAACGCTTAAATAAAATAAAACCTAAACCTAAAAAAATAAAACCGCGATTTTTTGTAACTTTTTTGGTCGCTCTTGCAAATTTTGTAAGTTAAACTGATTATAAAATAATACTTCTATATAGAAAGCATTGAATTGGTTTCTTTACCATGAAAATTTCGGGCCATCTTCATTACACCATACCCAAGTGCTCGACCATTCCAATTCCTACTCATACGGTAGGTGGACCAGGACCCCGATCGTGCATATCCTCCCTCCTTCCCTACATCCCTCTAAATTGCACATCGTGCAAAAAAAAAAAGCCAGAGTTCCCAGAAAAATAAGTGGCCGCACTTTACCAAATTGGCGTCCAAAGATGACGGGCTAACGAATTTGACTTGAGTTATTTTTCAGCATTTGCTTAATTTCGGCATAATTGACTTTTTTCAAAGCTTTGTACACCAGGGTCCTATTCCATAATTAAGTACAAAAGTACAAGTACAAGTGGAATGATTCATTTTTAGGGGTTACATGTTACTTATTGTCATTAGATAATAATAATTTTATTCATTTTTTTTTTAATTTACTGTTTTTTAATATACCTAAATGTTAAATGTTATCCTGTTTTAACATTTCACTGTGTAAGTCATAAGCCAATTTGTACTTGTACTTCATTAGGAAACAGGATGTGCCTATAAAGTAAAGTACAAATTGCTATGTATTGTTTAAACATTGTTAAAATGTTTATACTCGATAACCTTTAAAATAATTATATAAAATATCTGATGTGAACAACACATGACTTCCTTTTACGCCTATTAAACTAATAATCGGTGGCTCAAAAAAGTGATCCAGAATTTGGTTAGTAGTTTCCGAATGAAATACTGATTGCAGTATTTCAAATACGACACTCGGCGTCGCGGCATACATCTATGGACACATACACACACACACAAAATATCTTGTTTCTGGAGGTCTCATTCCGTTATTATATTACGTTTTCTTTCAGTAGGTAACAAGTTCCCAAGAGATTTCTTCGTGTTCCATGACAAAATTAGAACTGTCAATGCCACTAGATAAAGCATTGGAAATCGACAGTTTCGACATTTTAGGTAGAAGAACTCACTTAACTTATATCTTATTCTCCTGCTGCAGACTTGTTCATCTCTCAAATGGGGAGGAAAACAAGTATTTTACACTCAATTTTAATACTTAAAACAAGTAATAAAATTGTTTAATTAAAGTGGAAAAAAAAATCGCGTTTGTAACCTTTATTACAGAACCATCTCTCTGTATTTAATTTTAATATAATTTTGGATGTTAAGTTTATTATGATCTTCAAGTAAAGTACCCTTTTCGGCTCACCAATTTTAACCAAAATCTTGTAAATACTTTCATATTGATATAAAAGTCCTATTTACCAAATTTGAGGTGTTTTAAATCGTATTTTAATGCAATGTTTGATGAAAGTCTAATATGACCTTCAAGTAAAGTATCATTTCCGGTTTGTCAATGTTAACCAAAATTTATTACATCAATATGTAAGTCTTATGTACCTAATTTGAGAAGTTTTGCATTATATTTTATTATAATTTTTGATGAAAATCAAAAATGACCTTCAATTAAGTACCGCTTCCGGTAATCATGTAGTGATTAAAAAGGAAGGCTCGCAACTAGATTTAACAATAATCCTAAATACAAAATTAATTCTAAGAAAGTTAATTCTACGTCTAACCGTTTTTGAGTTATATGAGATACGAACGTCAAATAGATAATTCTGTTGAAATCTGAAATCCGAAAATTCAATATAACAATACTTCCTATACTGTGTACAAAAAATTAAAAAATACTAAATTAAAAAAATGAATACAATTATTATTATTTAATGATAAGCAATTTCTAATCTCTTTCCACTTGTACTTTATTATGAAATAGGGTCAGATACACTGAACATGTGCATTTTTCCACTTCGCGACACTGATCACCTGTAATTAATTATATAATTTCCATACTCAATTAGTATTTTCATCAATAAGAAAAAGAACATAGAAATATATGTTGAGTGGGATGAGGATGTATATATATATACACATACATACATCTGATGTTACTTAGTAAGGTCTCCAATAATCCATATCAAAAAGTTCCTGAACCAATCACTCCCTCTGGGGCTAATTCGATAGCGTCCTTCCCACCGACTCACTTGGGTTCAAAGACAGTGACAAAGCTCCATGGCTGTTCGTGGCCAGCAGGCGCTCGATGACCTGTATTTCTTTTCCCAAAGCAGATCGTGCATGGACCAAACCTTCGGGTTGCTATTTGACATACTTGAAGACCAGAATGCGATTCACAATTTAGGTACAAGGGGTATATCAAGTATAAGGGGTATACCATAATTCATTACTCCTACTATGTGAGTTGCCTCGAGTAGGTTGACCGTCCTCACATACCCAAAGGGGAGAGGGATAATCGCGGATTGCGTGGATTTTTTCCCAATAGGTGGTCACCCAAATTCTGGCGGTCACTCATCCAGGTACTAACCACGCTCGACGTTGCTTAATTTTGATTACCTATTGCAAGCGCCTTAGCACGCTCAGCCACCTCGCCCGCCCCACAGACCTATATTGTTCTCAGATATTTCTCCTCTACTTTGGTTCTGCAGCTTGCAATTTGTTATAGTCTTTCTACTGAGCCCTTTTTTTCTAATTATTAACACTCGTCTAAAACTTCGTGAGTCGCTTCATTTTACCGTAACCTACAACATAATTAGGTAATGTTAAAATGAAGCGACTCACAAAGTTTTAGTCAAGTGTAAATATTTAAAAAAAGGGCCCTTTAACCTGGACTATTACATTTGGTATATGCCATGCAAACATATTTCAACGATCTAGTGTATCTTGTGGTTGAAACTTTTTAGTTCTTTGAGATTTAATAAGTTAAATTTATCATTGGCTATTGTCCTATTTTTTATTTCTTTTATTATTGGTTATCTATTTCTCTTCAAATTTAGGCGGAGATGCTTCCTAAGGTTCATAAACCCACCCCAAAAATCCTTTATAAATAACAACCACCCACGAGAAAATAAAAAAATGTCGTTTTAATAAACTCATTAATAAAACCAGACGTTAGAAATAAAAGTTTCTAAGGATATTCTTATTTGATATTACATAAATTATCAAATTGAAAATTTATTTTTACAATACCTCAATATCAATATCTGTGTTGTCGAACCTTCGAAAAAAAAATTAATTATTCAATGGCTATGATATTCATGTTTCACCAAACTCTGAAAAAATAAAATAAACAATTATCTTTTGTGTTTCAGGTTACTAATCATCGTCGAATAATATAATATAATCGGTTTATTTAATTGCTCTGAAGAATGTTCCCCTTAACAATATAGGCATCGCTAAAATTCAATACAATTTATTAGTGTTAAAAATATTGTGAATAACTTCCTTGACTATTTCACAAAAGCCAGTTAATTTTTAAAACAACCAAGTTCGTTATTAATGATAAGATTTAACGTCAATTTGTCGCAGACTATAGGGTTGTCAGTGTTTGACAAGTGTTAGTTGCACTTTATTCCAGACAGAGCAATGAAACAACCTATTTGCAACTGGAATTTAATCTGATTTCATATATCAAGAGTTGATGATTATTCGATACGGTTTCGAAATATCACACTATCATTACTTTCATGTTATATGATCTTATTAGAAAGGATCTTGTAAAAATACTTCCTTATGGTCTTGATACTGTTTAAGATTTTTTGACGTTAGCTTACTGTAAACTTTAAAAGTAAGCAGTTTTGGCAGATTAGAAAATCAATTTAATCTTGCATAGGCAATAAGTAGCTTAAGCTTGACAAGACAAACTGAGTTAATATCCTTTCCAAAGATAAAGTTCGTTAATTCTTAGTCGAAGCTATTATAATACAATAATACTTCGACTAATAATACTTTCTTAAACCGAACATTAATTATCATTGTTTTTCACTAATATTTATCTTATATAGTCACAAAATGTTCTCTATTTTGTTCTACATATAACTTTTATTAATTACTCAAGTTGATAAATAATAATTTTACTAAGTTTTATCTTCTATCATTATATTATTCTAAGCATTTAAAATGTTACTTATATGTTGATTGCCAGACCTAGCACTGATATTTATCTGGTTTAGACACAAGCTTCAAGAAATTTATTTTACCTATACATATTTTAGTTTAATGTTACATTATATTTATAATATCTGCTTAAAATATAATTCAACTCATACAGAATTTTATGAGTTTTTATTGTCTTTCCCATAAAATTATATGATTAAAAATCAGTTTAATATAACGTTTAATTGTACTATAAATGTTTTCCTAATTCCAGCATAATTATTTATGTTTTATTATTAATATTTATTTTATTAATCTACAAATCTTTCTGAATTTTATTTTATCCATTAATATAGCACTATAATTTTTAATTAGATTAATAATGTTTTCTTAAATTTAGGACAATTTTTCTTTTTTATATCTTCAACTCTTATTTCCGGAAATTTGATTAAAACCTGGAAAAATATAAATATATTTTTTTTGTCTTTAGTTAATTATCAAATTCTTTCATAGTTTATATTTATCCATTTTTTATTACTATTAACAACGAGAGGTGATTAATTATTTAATAAATAAATTAAATTAAAGAGGCTTTCGAGGAATATCAATGCACATAGATAGAACAAGTTTGATCAAAATCGTTAAATCCTTTTTCGAGAATTTTAGAAATTGCAAAAATGTGTAAAATCAATGATATTAAGTGGAACTTCAGGTTAGTCGATTTTGGCGAAAACGTTGTTGTAACATTCCAGGCATATAACTACATTAAATACGTAATTTCAGTTTCGTACGTAAGCACGCGCACACAGAGGCCGTTTTGCGTGACTTTTGACTCAAGGGACCATACAACATGATTTTGCGTTGAAAAATCGGATTCAAAATTGTTCACGATCGCAATATTTTCCCTTACTGTATGTTTCATATAGGTATTGGTAAGCGAAAGTAAAAAATAACATAAACACAAGGGCATCAATTTTTTGGAAAATTTTAACTAATATAAACATTTAAATTGGCATGAGCAGTATAAATCCAACCTATTGATAGGATCTGACCTCATGGAGCTCTAATGATCATGGTTTGACTTTCAGAGAGAAAGGAGATGCCTGAGCAGCCAAGCGTCTGGCCCCGGTTCTCAGCCCAACTACCAGCCACAGAGAGTTGACCCTTACCGGCTTATCGAGGATGATTTGAAGATCGTCCACGCCGGTATCACACAGGTAAGCATTTGTCATTTTCTCTTTTGATTACTTGTAATTGTGGCCGAAGAGGTTACTCTGTTGTTGAGTTCTTCCGTTCCCGCTGATGAATTACGAAAATCCTAAACCTGCGATGTGTTCAACTCCAAAAACATTAAATGATCAGGTTTACACTCACTTTATAAGACTGAGTGTGCCCAGGATGGGTCTATTCTAATCTAAAGTCGGTTCACGGCTAACATGACGGATTATAAATTTTCTGTCTCATTGGTTTAACTAATTAGAGTGTGCTTAATAATGTAATATTAAACAATAACCGATCATTGATTTTTTTAAAGATTGACATATTCGAAGGTGTGCGCGGAGCGGGAACAGGATTTCCTATGTATTGCGGGTCTCAAGCTTCAATTTTTGTGAAGCCAACTAACTATTTATGATTTCTTAACTGGTCAAGTTGGTTTTAGTCTTATTCAATACACTGTTTTATATTAAGCTATATAATGACAGTATTAACAGCTTTTTATTTATCCCTAAAATAAGTACAAATATAATATTTTTTTTTAAGCCTGAGCTTTTTTCTTAAGCGTTTGCACACCCAGATTTATCAGAAATTTATCCCATACAGCAGCGTTTCGGTAATTGAGGTCATCCAATATAGAAGATCAAATGTTTATATTTATTTTATCCTTTTTATCTTCTGTCTGCTTCTAATATCTGCAGGATATTTTCATCCTAATCACTTATACCACGTTTGTTTGATGGATCCGCTTACTTAAATAAGCGATCGTTATTTTCCTTCCCACAGGACTCGAAGAGAAACTCACTTGCTCTTTGTAAAAGGAAAGAAGGCCATTGTAATATTAGCGAACAAGATCTTGACCGGTAGTCAGTGTTCTATTGGTTGCTACTGGTGAATGTGCTTTTAGGAAATGAGAACTCCGCCCATCATCAGTATTTCGCCTTTCACAATGGATTTTGTTTATCCTATAACTCCGATGGCGCAGTATATTGCTATTACTACAACTTGACTTATCAATTATTTATTTATTTTTTCGATGACATAGAAGGAAGTGGTTCGTGGTCCATTAATACCTTTTCTTTGGTTTTTAGTTTAATATTTTTAAAATAGCTCATTTCCTTCTTAAATTTGGTAATAAACAAATTTTAACCCTCTTTCCCATGTGTAATTTTTCTTAAATAAGAGCTATGTAGAGGAGACATTTTATAAAGTTATGTTTAAAATATATTCCGAAATCTTTTTAATTTTTATTCAACTACACAGGTTTGAGGAGAAGTATGGTAGTAGGTTATTTATTTATTTTATTTTTTCAACGCTTCATTTAACATACATATTTTAGGACTTCCAAAATAAACATAAGTAAATTTAATAAAAAAAAAAAAAAAAAATTGTCGTCTTCATTCACTGTTTTAAAGCACCCCAGATTTTGAGGGGGAAAAAATATACGAGGAGGAGATAAAGGCAGACAGGTGCAATCTATTGTATAATTCGCGGAAAACTTTTTTTAAAACGAATTTCACAGTAGAGTTTGCTTTGATTTGCTGAATAAATTTCGGATTGTTGTGTGTAGCTAATTGCAATAAAATAAAACCGCAAAACTTTCAGTTGTCAATGCCGGATCTGTTAATTGCTTTCTTAATGAAGATTAATCAGACATAATATCTCTTATTTAATTATCCAATTACATCTATTATGACCTTTTTTAAAGTTTATATTTATTTATTTTTTTTTTCCTCTATTCTGCCCTGTTAAGACTTTTTAACTTTCTTCGATTTTTTTAAACCCTTCGTAAAACTTCGAGGTTCTATCAGAAGAAGTATGGAAAATTCGTTGAGAGTTATTTCCATATCTGACAGGCAAGAAAGAGCAAGGATATAAAGCAACCATTAGATATGATGAACTCCTGATCGAAGGGAAGTTCTATTGTTTTGAAGAACTTAAACGAGATATCAATTTAAAAAGAGGAAGAAGCAGTGAAGAAAACTCACCAATAAAACCAAGTAAAAAAATCAGTATTAAGTAATATAAAACCCAGAATAAGCAGTCTTGATCGTTATTTCACTAAGGATGGCCAACCAGGTACATCTGTTTACGAGCCTGATCAAACGCTGAATATGACTGAAATTAATATGAAACAAAACAGAAAAAAAAACATAGCAAACAGCACTTAAAGAAGATGGAATGATATTAGGCAAAAATGGGGTAAGGTAAACAATTCAGAATTATGAGTATGCACATTTAACGTTCGAACGCTTTTGGAAGAAGAGACGGTAGTAGAACTAAAACTGGCATTAGAACAATTAAAATGGGACATTATAGGCCTAGCTGAAACCAGGAGAAAATTTAAAACAATTCTAGAAATGAAGGATGGTACGTTACTATTTCATATTCATTCAACTAAAAGGTTAGCCGGCGTAGGGTTTCAAGTCAACGAAAAATTCGTAGAGAAAATAATCGACTTCCAAGAGGTCAGCTCAAGAATAGCTGTATTAACTATCGTTATAGGTAATAATAAAAAGCTATTCCTAGTCCAAATATATGGCCCAATAGCTTCTTCAACAACCAACGACAAAGAAAACTTCTACGCAAAATTACAAATAACAACAGATAAACTGAAAGTTGGCCCTAAAAACACCCTACTAGTGATGAGAGACTGGAACAGCAGAGAGGGAGAGGCAGAGACTAGGGAGGAATTCATCATGAAAAATCATGGTTCGGTAAGTACAATGCAGGCGGTGAACTTGTCATAAATTAGCACACAGCAATAAACTAATAAACTTAAAATATTAAACACGTTTTACAAAAAGAAAACAAAAAACAAATGGAGCTAGAAGTCTCATACAGGAGCGAAATCTAAGATAGACTACTTCCCAGAATTAGAACGAATTTTCCAAGCCCTACATTGGGAAGATAACGGGATCTCTCTTGATGGAATAAACTTAATAAGAATTAATAAACTAAAATTTGCAGATGACGTGGTTTTGCTAGCAAGGTTTTGAAGAACTCGTTACATTGATCAACCAGCTGATAGAGAGGTGCTCTACTCAAGGCTTGATATTGAAGCCACAAACAATTGTGGTCATGATAAATGGGCCTTCGAAAACAATCAGCCACAAACTCCTAGGTACGAAGATTTCTAACGAAGCTAATTATCTTGGACAAATAATATCATTCGAGAATAGAGTAAAAAAATAAATAGAATCCTGAATAAGCAAGGCATGAGAGAAATGTTGGAACCTCAAATGTATTTTTAAATGCCGCTTGAAAATGAGATGTAAAAAAATTTAACAGGTGCATAATCCCAGTACTTATTACTTACTTATCTACGGGTGTCATGGCCACTGACTAAGAACTTTGAGGGAAAAATAAAAGTCTGTCAACATAGAATGGAAAGAATCATGTTAGGGATCTCTCCAAGAGACAAAGTTAGTTCGACTCGATTAACGAAGCTAACCGCGGTTTCTGGCGGCATCAGTTACGCCAGAAAAATGAAGTGGACCTGAGCAGGCCACCTCATGAGGAAAATCGTAGATAGTTGGGTTAGGCGCTCTGCAGAGTGGATTCCACTGGACAGAAAGAGACGTAGATGTCGACAACGCCGGGCCGATGAACTAATGAAAATGGGATGGTGGTCCCTTCCGGATGAGACAGGCACAAGACAGGGACATATGGAAAGTTAAGTGCCAGCGACTTCCCCTTTAAGGTTCCGCTAGTCTCCGTTTAAAATACTCTAATCTCCCATTACATGGGAAGGTGTGTAAGTAAATATATATATATATATATATATATATATATATATATATATATATATATATAAATATTGTAAATCACAGTCGGGCTTTGGAGGATATTGAATGGTGGGTCCGTTCTAATATTATTATTATTAGAATGAGCTACTGAAGTTTGTCTGTTTATTTAAGCCAGATGGCTGAGGCATGGTGTTGACAACACTGTCGACCAAGAATATCATAACGTCTTGATGCAGGACCTTTACTTGTACCTTCTTCTTTATCTTAAGCCTTTGATGGCCTGTTGTAATACTGATTTACAGCCAGAATAAATACGTTTATATTTATTTAAACACAACTTTCTATGATAGCTTAATCTAAAAGATATATAAACTTATGAAAATCATATTTAAGAATCATTGTGCAGGTTTCATTAGGTGAAAATTGCGGTATTTCTTTGTTTCCGTTCGTTTGCGGATTCACTATCATCGTATTAAACAATAACATTTTCGGTTAAGGCTATCGTTAATGTTAGGTTAGCAAATTTCGCGGTTTGTTCTTTTAAGCCTATGACATTTCAGTATGTAATGGTAGTATTTTGAAGTAGTATCCTTTCACTTTTCATCTAGGTCATATTCTGTTCTTAATTCCATTTTTATTGATAATATACGGTCATTCCTTGAGCAATTTTTGATTTCGCATTAATCTACACTTAGACCTCTGTCATTACGATAAATATAATGTCAGAGGTCAAATAAATTCGAATAATAATGAATTTTTGAAATGTTAGTTATTGATTGTCGAATTGAATTCGTAAGATGTAAACAAAATCTTAAAGGCATAGTGAGTTAAGGTTAATTCGCAGTGGCTGTGTTAAATACATTCCATGCTTTCATTAGTTGTTTTATTTCCTCGTTTTAAGCTAAAGCGACTGATGTAATACATGCAAAAAACATCCTTATTTTTTTTGTTCTCGGATAAACGTGATAAAATTATCATCCGAAGCTCACTTTCCTTATAGTTTTAGCAATCTAACAATTGATGTTGGTATTTAGCTCAAAGAGTCAGTTGTGAAAGAAGTTACTCAACCTTCAAGGGAATGGTAGTCTGTAAGTAGCAAGCCGGGACACTCGATAGCCTGAGTTACGTGTGTCACAATCTGTGCCAGACTAATAGAATCCTGGATTCATATCTTGCATATGAGAGTTAGTTGGGAAAGTTTACTATTGTTGGATGTGTACATGTCATCAAATTTGACTTGATTTGAACTGGCATTGTCATGATGGACTAGTGAGGTTCTTTAATGTGTCACATATAATTTTTAATTGTATTTGTATACCAAGGGCATTAAAAAAAAAGTTTAATACAATAACATCGATGTTTGTGTTTGTGTACCTACAATTTGTTCAGCATATTATAACTTGGAAAGAATTATTTTCTAATATTTTAATGTGACTGTAACATAAGGGCAATTCGTACTATTAATCTTTTAAATTTTATGTACAATTGTAAAGTTCTTTCCTTACTTTTGAGACCACTGGTATTCTATGGTAGTCGAAGAAATAATATTTTATTTAGAGACCTCCAATTTAAAAAACCTGAATATATAATCGTTGTTATTGATATTTTTATTCCGATGTTTCGACCTAACTCAAAGCCATTTTTAAGTGCATATTAAAAATTTAACAAATTACATTTTTTTTGTCCAGTAATTTATTGGCAATTAAAAGTCATAGAATTAAAATTATATATTTCCCAATGTGGCTTTTCGCCATTAAAAATAAATAGTTGATATAACATGACATAACAGTCACCAACAATGTTTTTTTATTGACAGACAAAACAGAAAAAATGTGGATTCATTGTTTTCATCGTGAGCAGGAATCGATAGAGATGGTGTTTAGACCCCATAATAAAATGAAACCTAATATTAGAATATTCGGCTCCTAAGCCTTTTCCAAAAAACGACGTCGATAAGTACATTTACACACGATAAAAAATTAAATAACCAATTTTAAAAAAAAGTATTTTCCTTTTCTATTTCAATGTAAAGAAATATAAATAAACCCTCTTGTTTATTTGCACAATACAAACAAAGTAATGTAAATTGATAAAGTTTAATAATAATGACAAAATATAATAATTGAGAAGAAAAATATACTTTTAAATATGCTAGTGAAGTATTTACGTTCGCACTGTAATTTTGTAACTGATTGAAATAGTTTTATTCAGTGCATAACTGATTGGGTATTATAATAAAAGTTGTAATGCGGTGAATCTTAAATAAATAAAAATTAAATCCTTAGGATAGAAATTTTTGTAAATGCTAGTAATTCAGTCAGCTGTAATCTGTTGCATTGGATAATATTCAATACAGCCTATCATCTTAGTACATCGGGCAATTAACTTATAAATCGGCAATTTGGAATTTCATATGGTGAACTCGTTCAGTGGTTTAATTATGCGAGATTGGTTATGGAATGAAATTTTAATTATATATTTACTGGTGAGTCTTAGTTGCGCCCATCCACAACAGACGTCTGTACTTGTCCCTGCTATCATATTTTGCGGGGTGACTGCGGACATGCGCTAAAAAATAGAAAAATGTAAGAAGAAATTTAAATCACAATGTATTTTGAAAAATAGTTTCTATAGGTTCCGATTACGGCAAAAACACACAGCTTTATCAACTATATTTTTACAACTCGTTACACTTCATCTTAGCGAACTTTGGTAGCAGATTTCTGATACATCAGTGGTTGTTTCATGCTCCGTATAGAGTAGCTCTTTCCAGTTGAGGATTTGGATTTAACGAGACAATTACGCACTTATCTCATATCCATTAGCGTAAGTATGAATATGGAGGCCCCCTAAGCTTGTTTCTGAAAATATGAAGATGTAGCTGTTTGTTATACATAATAATAAAATGTTAGTTAACAATTGTGTTACTTCATATAATATTGTATTACTACATATAAATACTGTTAATTTATTGTTATTAATTTATTCGCGCCCCCTTCCTTGGGCCGAGGCCCGTGGCTTTTGCCACCTTGCCATCTGTCCCCCTTCCCACGTGTGATGTACTTACTTTATATTTGATCCATTTCTTGAAGAATTATAATTGATATCCAGATTTTATTTTGTGTCTATCCTATCCAACGCCAATCCTATATTTTGCTTTTCATCTTAGTAATATTGATCAAACCGAATTATATGCCATCTTTGACGATATAATACGAGGGCATTCGTCATTTTTTCAAAATCTCTTCAGTTGTGAAGAATTTGATGAAAGGAGTTGTGTAGCGGCGTATTGCCCTGGATAGAAGTCGTGCCTAAACAATGACCTGGAGCTGCTGTTTTAGCAATCGCTACTTTTCAGTCAGTAGACGTTGATTAATGGAGCTCTTCCATCGCTGATAACGTCATCTGACGTCATATTATGCCATGTTCCTTTTGGAATCAATCTTGAACCTCAGAGCTCCTGGAATTTCAGTATTATATCTATTGTATCTTGTAAACGTCTAAAATTCAAATTAAATTACTCAGGAAAAATGTAAATTTTATTTTTCAGATTTTCTTAACAATATTTTTAGTTCTTGACCTTTTACAAATGTTTGTATGCTAATGTGTTTATGAAATTTCTCTGACAGAACAAGAATTTTTATGACTTTCACTGGCCAACCAGTTATATTCAGTTATATCACAGTCCTCAGTTCGGAGTCATAAAATGTAAATTATAAATCTTCTAGAGATTAACACCTGAATCAATCCTTAAATGTATGAAATTTTTTAAACCTGAGAAAAACCCAAAACGTTTTTATATGGTCCAGTGGTTAAGCCGCTGGACTCGTATAAATGAAGACATAATCAAGGTCAACATAGTTTTAAATTGGTTCAAACTAAGTTGCTAAGTAATTCTTGAGATATCTTGTCAATCCCTTCTCGCGCAGGTTAAGACAACTCAACCACATAATTATACTTATCATTCTTATATACATATATTCACTGCAAATTAAAAGTGGTTGGTGCCTCAAAGGAAGAATATATACCAACATTAAAAAATCTCAAAAAAATGTATAGCACAATCCCAACCTGTACTACAAGTATTCCAAATTCTGTGGTGTCTGGTACAGAGCCGAGAACTAAGAAGGGGGCACTTTTCCCCGGCGGACGATTTTAGAAAATTTTATTTTTAGGTTAAGTAAAGATTATTTGTTTCTGATTTTTTTATTTTATTGACCTTAATTCAGTCAATGTTAATGTTAGAATATGATGTTATTTATTCCGAAATATAGTATCTGCAATACTGTTATAAAACTGTTGACTTTTATTTGAGAAGAGGGGAGTGAAAGAAGGGGCGGCAGAATTGATTTCTCCCTCCCCCCTCCGTGGCAAAAATCCTGGTTCCCGGCCTTGCCCTGATAGTCCCCTTCAAACCCTCCAAGAAAGTGCCACTTTATATAATCGATTTTACACATTTTTACAATTTTCTCGAAAACGGCTCTAACGATTTTGATTAAACTTGGCTAAATTATTCTTCATAAAGGCCTTCAACTTTTCATTCATATAGTAAATCACCGAGGTATTGCAGGGAAAAAAGTTTTGATGAAAAGAATATTTTATTTACGCATAACTTCAAAAGCGTGCAATTTATGGTAAATCATCTATGCACTTGTATGAAAGATAATTAAACTATCTAAAAAACAATAAAAGAATCATCAAAATCGGACCAGTATTAGCAAAGATACAGCGCATCAGACTAACCAGAAATAGCTATTATATCATGGATTTTACAATTGTTTACATTTTTCTCGAAAACGACTCTCTTGATGTGAACTCTTTAAAATTGTATTAAAAAGATAATTATTATAGGACGGTAAGGGAAAGTTGTGTGATGCGCGCACCGCACCAGATTTTTTCCATCAGTAATTGGCAACAAGTGTATACAATGTTGAAACCTCTTGCCCTTGATGCCGAGGGCGGAGCGACTAGGATTTCATTCCAATAACAATTAGTATGAGTAATATTATTATTATATATGCGAATCTTGAAAAAGACGTAAAAGAAGCAAAACAAAATAAAAAGTATTCTCATTCAGTTATAGATATATTTAATAATATTACTCATATTTAATTCTAATTACAGTGAAACCTCCCCTAACGGAGCCCTTTCTCCAACGGACAATGCCTTATGGACAATTTTTAAATTTAATTCGGTCTGAAAGTGAAATATATATGGGCTCATTTTATTATTTTTCTTTTGTTTACATTATAATTAATCAATCCCTCCGACTGATATTTAGTCTTAAAATACATTACCATGGTTATATTGAATTATTTACGAGAATATATGTTTTGTTTTTTATGTATATTAACTTTGTTAATAAAATTGTGGTGAAATTTATTCCAATAAGTGAATATTATTTATTTACACTTGAAATCATTGTTTCTATGCTGTATTTTCATTTTTTTTTTTCTCCCCGATGTAATGAGTTCTCAGTTTAAGAAATAAGGTAACAATTTTTCATTATCTAACAAACACAGCCGTTATAATTATTCAAATTCATTCTCAAGTCCTAATTGTCATTTTATCAGGAGACGACCAAATACTACATTTTATGGTTCCGATTTTGTTTTAAATTTAATCCAATAAATTGACGAAAAGCGCCTTGAATTTTAATGTTCACAGTCTTGAAATCCTTGAATTATGCTTGATTTTTTTCATGCCTTATCGCTGGACACCCTGATTGAGTATATCTCAAAAAGTTATTTCACAAAACTCAAGAAAGAATCTACACCCACACTAGTTGTAGATCGTCACATTTATTACTTAGTTTCTTATCGCTTAACCCAACTCACTTTTTTTATAATTTGTATCTAATTCTTATCAGGATTGGATTAAATGAACATCATTAATGATCATTAAAATGAACTGAATATTTAAACAAAATTAAACATTAATCAAAGTTAACAACGGCAGTTTTAATAAGTAATGGTATTTAATATGAACTTTTCGTTGTAGTCGAATTTTTTCTCTAGCTGTGAATAACATCCATTTTATTCTATAAAAATATAGATTAAATCTTATCTGATTTAATACCCTTTAATTAATTACTTAATTCTTACAAATAATATTATTACATGTTAGTGAAACCATAATGTTAATCGAAATGTAATTTCTCTAAATTGAAACAGTTACCAATTCCCAACTCAGGCTTTTATGCCTAAATAATTGCTCATTACCAACATTTTATTAATATATGTCAATCAATATCAATAAGTATACAAAAACATTATGATTGTCTTCGTTTGAAAATAAGTTATAAAATGTATAAATTTGCAGTTGTAAAATTATTATTTAACTTAAAATAAAGTATTATAATAATATAGTAAGTTATAATTTATTATGTTGTAGGACTATTATTATTGAAGAAAACAGTCGATTTTCACGATTTTTAATATTACAATATTGACCTACAAATAATTAAATCGTAATTATTATTAAAATTTATTAAAATATTTTTTGCCTGTGCGTTAATTCCTGATTTGATGGTCTAAACTCACCCAATTTATCACTATTATTGAACTTGCTGTTTTTTGAATGCGAAGCAGAGCTTTCTTGATGGTAGTTGCTTTTCCTGCGAAAACTTATTAAATACCTAGCAGGACATCATCAAATACCCCTAAAGGTGTTGTTATTTCTTAATTATTAATCAAGAAATAGTGGTGCTCTGTCGGAGAATTTAATATTTTCCTATAAATGAACTATGATTTACATTTTAAAAATTGTAGTTATGTCTTGCAATGTATGCTGAAAAATCTATCATTAAGAATTATGAAAGCAAAAGTCCATTTCTAGGTAATTATTATTGCTTATTGATTTAATTCATATTGTGAACTTTTTAAATCCATTTCTTAATCAAACCAGTGTAATTAAAATGGAACTGATTAACATCAACAATCTTTCTGATTTGGTAGTTTTGGCAATAGTTTTTCCTCATTACGGAACTATACTTCCGTTACTTGTACAATTTCCCTCTTCTGAAATTTACGAAATACAACCTTGAAAAGTCCCTTTCTAAGGTGTTAATGCCCTGATATATCTTCAGCATGTAATTGTGGTGTGATGTTAAGATTTGTCAATTTTAAATTATTACTAACTTGCATGTCATTGGTGATTTCATTTGAGCTTAATATAATTTTGAACTATTTATCCATGCGAATACAGATAACGGACCCAATTATTTTTCATCTAAAAAAAAAAAAAAATCGTATTAAAATAACTTAAATGTTTTTTAAATATTCTCATCACTTATTCCAGATATTATGAACTTACTTTTTGTTTAGGACTTTATTGAAAGTTATTGGCCTACAAGGAAACAAAAAAAAAAATTAAACTTGTTTTTGGTTATTGGAAACATATTTAATCGAAAGGGTGACAAAACCACTGCTATTGAAAAGTCACATCGATATCACGAATTGTTCTCAGACAAAAACTTGAACATATAAGACAAGAACTTACGAAACTTTCACATCTTTTAGAATACTAACTTTTAGAATCAGATTTTAAAGAATACTAAACTTACTCAAGATTCATCTACACATCTATAGTTGAACCTGTTTGAACCCACGGAGTAGAACGTTCTGCAAAACATATTCACAAATAATATATATCTGAAATTGTTGTAACAACCTATTTATTTTTTATTACATATCACTAAATAGACAACGAAAGCATACAGAGAAAATACAAAACATTTTAAATTTCCATTCCGAATCTTCTTGTATAATCTCTTCTAAGATGACATTAGTTCAAAGATCTGGTTAGACGCAATAGTCGCAGGTGAAGTAATCAAGTTTGTTGAAAATGTTAGCCAAAGAACATCGAAGGTGCATACCAAGCACTAAGGTACAGTTACAAGAACAATTGAAATTAATAAATGTAGTTTTTCTAATAAAAGATATGTGAACAATCTTTTTCTATCATTAATGGTACAATTATCTGTCGTCAAATACATATCTCCAAAGTGAGTGTACTTTATTTTGATTTTTTGTTATTTCTAAGGTCGGTGTATATTTATGAAATTTATCGTTTGTCCACTAGGCCTAGAACCTAAAAGAACTTCTTAAACTGGTTTCTTGTTTCGTCACTGGGTTCTGAATTCTATAATCATTTAACTCGTTAAGGAATTCTATTCCTGAAATTGTCATTCAGGATTGTCATGCAGGATTGTCATTCTTACTGGACTATTTAAATCCATTATTGAGTCTTCATATTAATCATTAAAGATAAATGGTTTATTTATTTACTAGGTTATATACATGGAGTATTAAATGTTTGTACCATATATTGAAGATCTACCTTAGCATGGCTGATTGGCCCAAGTAAACACAAATCCACGTGGCCCCGATAATCTGAACACTGTTTCCCAGATCGTAGTCATCGCGGTGAAGTAACAAACAAACTTGTACTTATCTATTTCGCTCCCTCGAAGGAGCTATAGTACGGGCTTTGGTTCGTAACCTTAGGGCCATTGCAGACATACCCGGCTGCAGTAAACAGCTTATAGTTTACGGCAGCCGGGTTGTCGCCGAGAGCTCCCACATCCCTGTTAATTCAGGGAGCTAAGTGAATTTGAGGGAATATTAATAAATGTATGCTTAAAATTCTATTAATATTTAACATAATTAATGATAAATTAATTTATTAATAATTTATTAAATAAAGGAATTTATTATAGTACTTAATATTCAAGGATATATAATAGACCCTTAAAACTGCATGTTTATTATCACTTTCAGACAACGTTTCACACCAATAGGTTCATTTTCAAGTGCCTACAGATTTAATTCATTTGGTAAAAATACATTTAAAATATTATTAAATACAATTTAATTTACATTATTTACTATTATATTATTATACACCCTACAACAATTAATAACGGTTATTTGAGAAATTACAAATTAATTCAAAATAATAATATTAACATATTTACCGTACTTTTACAATCCAAAAACGATTCCATTTTTAGATTTTTCGAAACAGTTTTATTAGAACTATTTTACATCAACCAAATGCTTCCTATTATTCGATTTCCTGGAATATGATTATTTGTTTAATTTTGTTTATAAGAAAATGTATGCGTTTTAATCAGGGATTGAAATTAATTCTTGTTTTTAACTCGAAATGAACAAAAGTCACGAAATGATTTATATACATTTATTTTGCATCAAAAAATAAATGTCAATGTTAAATTTTTATTATTTGTGTTTGAATATAAAAGTTTTTCGAATATTTTCGATATTGAGGTCCTTTGTTGGATTTTCGAACGAGATAATTATGAAAATACTATCGATTTTAAGATCACGCGGTCACATAACGATTTATATTGACATTTCATATATTTTCGGAATTGAGGTGTCCATCATTGAAATAACGAAGGTGCTGATTATGAAAACACTATCGATTTTAAAATCAAGCTCTCACCTATCGATTTATTTTAGCATTTCGGATATACTCGATATTGAGGTCCATCATTGGATTATCGAGGGGCTTTTTTTTTATACAAATTATATAGATTATAAGATTGCGCTTTCACTTATGATCCATTTTGGCTTTTTACATTTCTTAGATATTGAAGTTGATTTGTGGTATCAGAGGCGCAGTTTCGTCGATATCGTGAGCTTGCATTAGTCTGCTAATAATTGATCGAATATCTAGGATATTCTATTTTTAAGATTTTAAAGCCCCGGATGACGGACAGACGGATCCTTTTTTTTATTCTATTCTGTGATATTCTGTGTATCTTAAAACGTAAAACCTCAAATTCTTAGGAGGACGTTAAATTTATTTTTTGTTTGATTCTTGCATATGGTATATACAATAATTCGGGATATAAATGATATGAGACCGCAACTATACTGCTATCGGCATTAAGCATCCCACGGCATTCATAATTTGTTTAATGAAGCGCATAATGCATACTTTACTCTCTTGTATAAATATTCCTTCCTGATGTTTACCAATTTAAATTTTACATTCATATTATAAGAAATTAAACACTCTCAAAATTATTAACGGTTTTATGAACGAACACGGTAAACGTTTTAGAGAAACACAAAATGTGATATCTCTCCTCAACGATGGCATTTGGAAAAATGTTTACTACACATGGTCATGTTCTACACATGGTTGTTTCCCCAGTTTCTCCGTTTCGAAGTGAGATACTTTGTTCACGTTTTAAGCTGGATGTAGAGCTATCACAGAGCGATGTAATGTTGCACCACATACCCTGCGACTAAAGTTAGCAATAAACAGTTATGGCGACAGTCAGGGATCGAACTGTGTTCGCAAGCAGGTGATAGTTACTTGCAAGGTCATTATTGCATAACTCGTTGACATATTCATTACATCATTGTTGCAACTTGTTGTTTGACCAATAATGAGAGTAAATACAACTGACCCATTCCCATATATAATTGAGGTTAAAGAGGTCTTTGTTAATTATATGAAAAAAAAATATAATATAGTGTTGTTGCTTTTTTTACAGTCATGTCAAGGTTTATTGCTCAAAGTTTTATCGTAGAACCAAGAATAGATACATAGATTATGAAAATATCTGAATCCTCAAAAGATTTTATTTTCTCGTGGACGGGCAATAAAGAATATAGCAATTTACATTATTTTATCCTATAGGGCAAATAGAGGCAGTGAAACAGGATGAATTCAAAATTAATTTATTTATTAAATTATTATTTTTTTATGTATAAGTATAATTTACAAGAATAGTCATTTGGTGTAAAATTAAAATAAAAAAAACTATTTTCTAAACACTGCGTTCGTCAAGTGGCTTTCGTGGGTCCGGCATTGAAAATGGATGATGATTTGAGGGAGGGGTTTGAGAACTCGAAAGGTGGTGATGGGACGACGGCAATTTTTAAATAAACAAACAAAAGTGTTTCATGCCGATTCACCCAGAACTATTCAAGATATTAAACGACACATTCGGTACGAGATGAGAGCAATAACAGTCAATATGCTGATATTCCATGCAAAACTTCCAGATACAACTCCAAGAATGCATAAATTTCAATTAAGAATATTTGGCGAACGTAGCATTTAGAAAATTGTTTTGTTTTTTGTATAGTATAGCAAATGTCTATTATTGTAATTTATAATTATACATGAAAAGTGAATTCTAAAAAAAAAAATGAATACAAAATTTAATTTTCTAATCATCCTTGTATCATTTGAGATAAGTGGAAGACATTTTTACATTTATATTTAATTTACGTCTTCTTTATCGTTTATTATTTGAGCATTTAAGAAATGAGAGTTAGTCGTGTGAACAATATTGTAGCCCTCTTTCCAGGTAGATCTCTGTTGTTTATTTTCATTCCATATACATCATCGAAGACAAAGCATCTTTATTAGTTAGCTTCTCCTTGAACTTAATCATTTTTAAGTTCGTCAGGCTCTAATACTTATGGTGAAGTAATAAGATTTATTTATGTAATATATATAATTCTTGTTTGAGACTAGATACTATTTATTAGTAAAACAGGGATGATTCATTTGTCTCAGCAAAGTTTATTTCTTGTCATTCACCAAAGTTTCGGCCCTCCAAGGTATCTAGGATAACCTGTTAAAAAAATATAAAATAAGGCTTATTTTTATTGTGAATATCCCAGCCATTTCAAGACAAAACATTTCGTGAATTAATACACACACATATATATAACTATAGCTCGCAACAAAATTATGACAGTAGGGAATTGATAGCAGTCGCGAGATGGGAAAAATTCTTCCTGTTCCACACATAATTCAATAGATCTGACCAGCATTTGAACTATAAATGACATATTGGTTTTTATTTCGCCGTAAATGTGAATTTTTTTGGATACAATTTGAATGAATTGATTAATAAAACGAGTTGACCTGCTAAAACTAGCTGATTTTGTAAAATTGGTTCACAATTTAAACGGATAAATGAATTTGTCTAACGGTTTACTATGGGTGTGGATACCCTATTCGTGCATTCTTATTTCATACTTTATGATCATTCGACATGTTGTTTGACAAGCGTGGCCACTATGAAAGGCATAGATTACCTTACAAACTTTTTTATGTATAATTAGTGGGTAAAATAGCCGAGTAAAGAATTTCCGAAAATATATCAGCTTACAACTTGTTTTTTAGATCCCGGCACTTTATTACAACAGTTTCTAATTCGATAGTTCACGTCAAAGTTCGCACAAAAATCCTCTAAATTATATCCATTAGAAAATTTACTTTAATTTAATTGGGCTACATAAATTATTTTACTAAGTATACTAATTTTAATGAGATCTAACAGCAGTTTTTGTTGTTTAAACATCAACAAAAATCAATATATGATTTTTCTATTGTGTTAAAAAATAGGATTAGACATTCTTTAAGCAGGGATTTCTTTATTTTGTAGAATGGTAATAAATAAAATTATATTATAGTAAAAGAATTCGTAGTTACATAATTACTTTTATCGGAGGGGTATTGATGAAGGTAATTTAATGGTTACTAAATTTAACTTTTTTAATATTTATTTTTTAAATGGGCACTGCCAACAATCTTAAAATATTGTTTACACTATTGAATGGTGTGCCTTTGATTACTTAATTTTATCATTGTTGCGGTCTGCTAATCTGTTTTAAGCTATGCCCTTTCATTCCTAAGATTGTACTCCTTTTCGAAACAGGATTGTTTAATAGGAAGTTTCAAAGATGAAGTTTATGAGGTCTTTTGTGGAATTTCAAATGGCAATCCTCTTGTGTGTTGAAGGCTCCTAGGTCTAAACGTGGACCCATTAAAATCAAGTGCTTAGGAATGCACTAAGAGTTCCTAACATTTGGATTTACCTATGAATTAGAATATACTTTTTATTGTTTATTTTCGTATTTTTCTGAGTTATTCTTTCTACTTATTCTCTATCTGGATGCTAAATTCTTGAATTTTTAAGGATTAGTTGTTTTCCGATTATTCAGATTTTTTTTTTCGTATTTTAACCTCTCTGGATATTAATTTGGTGCAATAATAAAAATCATCGATGAATAAGCAACGCACCTTCAAAGAGTTAAATACCTACCACTTTTGGATTTTATAGTATCCATAGCTTAGTGTACGGACATTGTCTCTTGGAATCGGGTTGAAATTGGTAGGATTAATGAATCGCTTAATTTGAAGGATACTGGGGAAATATAGTATAATTTCATTTTTTTTTTTTTTTTCGATTTTGGCGCAATATTGTAGCTCTAAGAAAGGGAAATCGAATAATGTGTACTGCTCTGGAGAAAGCAGTATGAATATTTAGTTTTTCCCCAGCAAAGAACAGCTGGTCTGTGGAAAATAATGTAGGAGGGACAAGATCTCCAAAACCCCTTATATTCTTCATCTTCTAACTAGATAATTAATATATCTCCTCTTATAGAATGTACCTTCCATTGTGCATTCTATAGGGACACTAAATACTAGCATGAAAAAAGTATTTCATTGCATTTCCAGTTGTAAGAAATGAGATAGGCAATAAAGAAAATAAAAAGTCAAGGACTGGATTATTAACCTTTCGGTAGATCTTCCTTAATTACTTCCGTAAGGAACAGGCGTAATTAAACGTAAGCAGAATACTGACTCAAGCTTAAGTTAAAAATCACAATGGTAATGCATTTTAATCTATTTTTTTATTCTATTTATTTTTTTAATAGTTGTATGTTAATTTATAAAAATTCTAATCAAATTCGATCAAAAGGTTCTTAAAAATACCAATCTTAAGCATTTTTTAGTAGTAAAATATAAACAACAATAATAAAATAAAAAATGTACCACAACAATCCACGAAGGGATCTTGGGTTCGAATCTTGTTGGATAATTACTGTTTTATGACCCATGAAATTCGCTAATTTTATGAACAACGATATAACGTTTGGCACTGGCACGCCACAGGCTAAGGTTAGATCTGGACTTTAGTCATTCGATTATCATACCCTGTGTACATTAAGAAATAAAATTATTCAATATTCATGTTTTTTATTAATTATTAAAATGACTTTTGCAGAATAAGTTTTTTAACGACGGATTTTTTAATATTTGCTCTTATGAATTGTAAAATACACTTACAGTAAATGTAAAGTGACTAGATGCTTTACAATGGAATTTGGAAAAGTACAATCAAATCCTAAAACAATATTGTTGTCCCATCTTATATCAACCCCATCTCGACTTTGTAAAAATATAAGTAATTATTTAAATATAATTGTTTTTTATCCAAAATACGAAAGAATGAAGAACACTTTCTGGTTCAGTTTTCATGTGTGAGACAGTCCCTCCTAATGTGATGAGATATCTTATAACTTTAAATAAATGTCAGTAGTCCAATAAGGCTTCAAAGTCCATCACCATCTTGTACTCCCCGAGATATTTTCTTTAATTTGATATTTCTTCTTTGCAAGGTCATAAACACATTAAACATCGCATGTTTTAAAAAAGTAATTATTAAAAGATGTAAATTTTTGTTTTTCTGCATCAAGTTTTGCGACTTTCTTTGACGGTCTGGAACGAGTTTTAAAACCTTGAACTGATTTTTTTCAGGTAGTTTTTGTTTCGTTCGTGTTGCTTAATGTTTTCAAACCAGTTAGAACAACTTTGAACTTATAATACTTTTTAATGATATTCCTCTTCATATATTAACAGGAAGTGTAGGCTTCTATTACTTTTTCTAATTGTAGAATGAAAATACCTTACGCACAGATTGGATTACTTATGAATAAAACTCGATTAAAAATCAGTTCTGTGATTACTTATTCCAATGGCCAAAAACGTAAGGGCAAAAATCGGGGAGTTATATCCCCTTCCCCAAAATGTACAAAAAAATATGATATTCATACCCACCAAGGTTTGTATTTTGATTAAAATTTTTGGTAATTTTAACCGTTGTTTTGGATCCAATAGTCATGCTTATCCTTAAAACATATGCCAAATTCCGCTTTGCGGCCAATCTGCGCACGTCCCTGCCAATCGCTAATCTTTTGCTATGAAATGACAATGTTTCAGCTAATTATAAAACAAGTTTTAGTTGATTATTTATATTATTTAGTTATTATTGATATATATCTAATAGTCTATTAATAAATTTTGTTAAATTTCGATATTTTCATTTACTAAAAGTGCTGAACCCAACAGTAGGGAAATAAATATATAAATACATATTACTTACTCAACTATTGTACATAAATTACTTATTGTAATAATATCTTTATGAGAGTTTCGTGATATCACATGATAAATATATATATATACACATACGTCGTTTTTTTAAAAAAAGCGTAAGGGCCATTTAGCAAACTTTACAGGAAACACATGAAAAGTTTTCCCCAAAATAACAATACTTTTTTTTTTTTTAATTTTATTGTTTATTGTTTGCTGAAGAAGTTTATAAAGCGGCAAAACCGTCATGATTATAATATATTTTTAAGGCTCTTGATAGCATTGGTCAAAAGCCTGTGTGACGACTAAGAATCGGCAGTATTTGGTGCTTATGTCATCAATCGTAAATTTGTTTGACCATTTCCATTTCTTTTTTTCAATTTATCGTGAGCGAGAACCGATAGATGTGGTGTTTAGGTCTCATAATAAATTGAAAACTAATTTTCGAATTTTTGACGCCAAAGCCTTTCTATCCTTAAAACTTACGCCAGATTTTAGCGTAATATTTACAAATGCAAATAATATTACAAATGCATATGGTATAGCCGGTATAGAGCTATCGCCGGTTATGCTAGCCAACCGCTGCACTATGGAAACCATTGTTCGTAACAAGTTTGGGTGATTCCCTCCTGGCTGTCTCCCACAAGCGATATAATGTCTGTAAGAAGACCATATCGCCCGGTCAAAGATCTTCATGGTCTATAGTATGTACTATTATTTCTACAAAAATTATTAAATGATATCTATAGCTTTTTAGGACAACAGAAATAATACTAAATTTCCGGTTGTGGCATTGGAGAACACCTGTTCATATAGGTAACCACTTTAATATGTGCAAATTTGCTTCTTTTTTTTTTCTCTTTAAATCAATTTTTTTTTTGTTTTGCTATCATGCAAAATACATTTATCGTGCTAAACTCTCATAATAAAACATAACACTAAGAGTACATTTCATTAAATTATGTACTGCATATTACCAAATCTAGTTTAGGCCTGATGATAAAATGATAAAATTACTCCTTTATGGAATAAATCACACTGAAAACTGAAAGAAATTTTGTATCTTATCGGTTTTATCAAGAATATTCATCCCCTATCAATAAATAATAGTAACGAAATTCTACTTCGAATGTGATAAACCAATACGACAATCATATGTTTTTAGTTGAGGTCCGTATGATGGTATGGAAGGATCAATTTAATTATGGATTGATAAATTATTTGCCACTTCTATTGTTTTATTGAAAACTAGTTTCGACTGTTATACATTCATCTTCAGTTCTAAAAATACAATAATTCAAAAATAAGCAATACAAAATGCAGTTTGGCATTTTGTTACAAATGTAACATACTAAATGTAATATAAATTAGTATTATAAAACATTTATGAATTATGAATTTAATTAAGACAAGAAATCAGACATATGCTTTTAGACGAATTTCCTAATTTTGACCTAATTCAGAAATCGATTAATTCTGAGCCCAATTTATGATATACTACTTATAACAGTTGTTTTATTTGTTTCATTGCACAACTGATTCATGGGCTGTTTAATTTCACATGATTGAGGCTGTTTCGGAATTCATTTTATTTATTTGCTTGAGAAAATCGATGAGAGAAAACTTTTGGCTGTTGACTGGCTGGTATCATTGCGCAATTCGTTTCGAGCAAGCTTATTAGAATAGAGTTGTATTTACTATATAATTAATTTTATTAATCCAATGGTTTATCACTTAATTACTTTTCGAGCATCCTTGCTTAACCGACTGAATTGCATTTTTCTGTTTGGGAATCTGTTGTTACTAATCTGTATTGATATTGGACAGTATTATCCTTAATATTATATAACAAGCACCAGGTGCGAACAAAAGATGATTAGAGGCGTATGATGAGAGGTAAGAGATTTATGTTAGAACAGTTAATGGCTAGGTCTAGTCAGAATCATTCCATGGTTAACAGTTTATTGTAACAATTATTTTCTCTTGTAACAGTTTATTATTTCAATTTTGAGGAATAAAGATAAATGTTTGAAAGGAGCTTGTTCTTTAGTAACCTCATTATTAGTAAGCCCATCATTAATTTGAATATATTTCATTAAGTATAATAGCAATAAATTTGATTAGCATTATCATCAAACTTAAAGTAGGATTAACATTATCTTGGTTAATTATTAAATATCACAAATCAGGCCCTTGGAAAGGTATCCAATTTAGAGGACAAAGTAAGTAATTCATATTTATTCATAATCTTACATAATTTTGGAATAATCATTCTCAATGATTGCCCAATGGCAGATATAGACTAATGTATTAGCAGCTAAATAGATATAAACTCAACCTAGATAAAACATAGCATTACATCAGATAACATCGTCTCAGCACAGTTCTTGTTCGGGTTGGTTGGTTTTCAATTCCTGTCAGGTAATCTTATGATGGGAATTAGGAACATTGAAAGGCCTTTGTCAAGTTTACATTTATAATAAGGAGGAGGCTACGGGCATCGCCGATTTCAATGAAACTTTTATTGGTGATACTAGGTCGAAAAATATTAGCCATGTGCCCGAAGGTTCTTGCCAATGCGCACTAAGAGCCGAAAATAAAATTATTTTAGATAATTTAAACTACATTTTATATTATTGTTTTCTGCCTTTGCTCTGCATGGATTTGTTTTCAATGTTCTCATAAACCAATCGATTTGTTTGTTTTTTTATGTAGAAAAAGAAACAAATATTGCCGATTGTATTAAATGAGTTCAAGTGTACAAAAACCAAAAGACGCTTTAATTAGGAACTTAAGAATCAGGTTCATGATTTTCTGAAGTTCTTCATTTCTTCTTGGTTTTCCATCTTTAATAAAGTTGTTATAATTTTGGACGAATGGTTTGGGAGGTTGGTGAGTCTGAATGATTGCGGGTGAAGCATGAATGAATAATGATGATAAGAAGTGAAATTGTTTGTTTGGATTCAGGTCTGTATGAATAAAGAGAGGTTATTACTACTCCATAAGTTACTAATATAAAATATACATTTATAAATTTTTATATTTATAAATACCATTAATTGTATTATTATAAATATTTTATTTTATCTAAATCTAATTATGTATTTTATTTACATGATTGTTTAGTTATATAATCTTAATTTTTTTTCTCGTATTATGTTCAATCTTAAAACCGATTTTAAACACGATACAACTCGTTTTATAAATAATATAGTAAATGTTATTATTTAGTATTAGTTAGTAATTATGTATAATATCTATTTTTAATTAATTAATATTTTATTATAAATATCAATATTTAATATTAATATTAATTATGTTATTATCGTTGTATTAATATCAATAGGCTCTTACAAGGCCATATGCTCTCAGAGCATGAAGCATGTATCTTAAATCAATAAACGGCTCTCTCACACGGTTACTGTGGGTACAAAGGAATGAAAACAAGAAGTTACCAATCTATTATATCCTACTAGGATAGTTGAAATTTATTCTGTGGATCGCCACCTCAAATTTAGATCAGAAAAGCAGATGTTTTGCTTAGTGGAGGTATAAACCGTTATAACTATTTCAAAAAGTTTTTTTTTACAAATGATTTCATTCGATAAATATAAAAAAAATTATCGATTTATTATATCATTGATTACAACTATTGATCTAGTCAAATTGATTAAAGGTTATAAGTAATGCTAATTAATATTTTAATAATATTATATTCAATATACCGTATTACGATCTAATATGCTCTAACCTTTGGTAATAGAAAAAGAATGAGGGAGAGGTGTATGAAGGATTAACAATAAAATAATATTAAAATTAATAGGTTATTTTAAGAAGTATCCTAGAAATATATATATTAGTAAAAAAGTCTCATCTTTTTGTTTTTCATTATTCACTAAGTTAGGATTCCCTTTTGTAATAAACGTTATTGAGAAATCACTTGAACATCTTTAAGCTATTATAATTACAATTACTTAATTTTAGCTGAATTACATTAAACCATCAAAACGAGAACTTATCTAAATTACGATCTAAATTACGAGTACGATCTAAATTACAGCGATCTACTACTTGTTTCAGGAAAATTAAAAATATCGATTAAACAATCCATTAATTAAAGAAATTGTCAACTACAACAAATCCTCTCTTAAACGCAACATTCATAAAAGAACAAAATATCTATTAATGTTGCAAGTTAATATTGTTTATTTTATTGATTTTTATTTCATCTTTTCTATTTATTTTTTTAGTATTTTTTTTCCTACTATTAGAACTTAAAATTATGTTAAACTTACAATTTAAATCAAATTTTATTATTAAGTTCAAATTGTTATATTGTTATTATGTTCAAATCTAAAATTGTTTGATTGTAAGGAAGTGGCTTCCGTAATTATGTAAAGTAATAATTTTTGTTTCTGTAAATTTGTAAATAAAAGCTTTATTATTAAAAAAAAAATAGAGAGGTATAAATATTATGTAAGTATATTTATATTAATAATTCATAAAGAATAACAAATTACACTTAATAATATATTCTCTAAATCTGTTAACAATGCGGTTAATTTTAAAGATTTCAATAATTATTAATGCAATATTATATTATATATGAATTCTTATACATGAGAAATTATCCTTCCTGTTGTGAGAAACTGTGCGAATACTTCTGGAATTTTGCCCTCAGAATCAGGATATATAATGATCGGGTTCATTCGCCTACTGTCGGGTGCAATTTACTACGTGTCCTCTTGATATATATACCTTTGTTTATACATTTGCTTAGTCGTATTCTTTATGAATAGTGGAATCTGGCTTCTACAAATATAGCCAATAAATTAATAGAGAAGAGACCTTGAATGCTAACTGTACTGTTTGTAAAAGATAAGCGCCTGAATGAGTGGTAGCGACCTTGAGCCGCCCTTGCACCCAGTCAATGGGCACTCTTCACAATACCTTTCATTCATAAAGCCTTGTTCGGTATTGTCTACACACGTTCATCTCTATTGTCAAACGGAACGCCTCTTGCATTTTGAACTTCTGGCATTTATTATTCGGCTAAAACAATTCTCAAGTGCTTACAAGTTATTGATATCCTTATGTGTTTGCCTTTGATATTTATCGGTGATAATTGTTTTTATATTTACATTCCCGCGAAATTTCCAAGCTCCGAACTATGATTACCTAGCTTATTATGCCACAGTAATTAGAGTTATCGATGTCTTTGTAATCTTCGATTAAGGCTTATTGCGTTAATCTTGATTGTTCTCATTGAATAATTCACTATTCGTATTGGAAGTTGGGTAAGCGTAGATATGAATTTGTACCTAATGATTTTTTTAATTATTGAAATATGGTTAATGTACAATCATTTTATCATTTATCCTGTGAGTCCTGTGTTTGCAGTAAATAATTTATTTATAAATTATTTGTACGCAATAAATAATTTTATAAATTTTTTGCAGTAAATAATTATATAATTTAATTTATAATTTATAATACAATTTAAACCGAGAACTAGAAGATGTAACAGTTAAGATACTATTGTTTCACTAATTGTAAGAAGTCTGAAAAATTTGTATGCGATGTAGAGAAAAAGTCGTGTGAACATTTTAACGACTTGGAATTGTATTTTTGCTTTGTATTACTTCAAGTATGCTTGCTTTCTAGTCTGCTAAAAAGACATTTTTATGTTAATTTAGTTAAAATAGTTATAATAGATATTTTAAATAGTGACCTATGGTAATGGTGACCTTATTATTCTGGGCCAACTTCTTCCTTAGGCGATGAAGTGAAAATAAATTACTACCCCGAATAAATATTATGTTTATAAAAATTAGAATTAAATTTTGTTTATTGTTTTAAATTTTAAAAACGAAATATGTTTTAAAAAAAATAGTTTAGTTTCAATGTAATTCGTTTAAAGTTATTTAATCTAATATAATAATAATAAAAAACGTCTTCTCTTTGTAATTTCCTCCCTTCAATTTCGATAAGTACTGCGTCATGATATCAATATGATGTCATAAAACAATTCAACCATTTAGGTTTCAACTTTCTCATACTGCGTTGGATCACGGAAAAATGTGTAGTTTTCATTTTAAATAGCTGTAAACTACTGCTTTGAGGCAATGATAGTACGAATTTGAATTCTCTACATAGATACTGATTTGTTATTAGTTTTATGAAATATTTCCTCCTTAAATTAAGTAGCCATAATATAGTATTAGTAAGTAGTTATTTGTTTCTTAAATGGCAGGCGGAACAGTTCATTGTCTGACAAAGACGATGAATGAACTGTCACAAATTTTTGATCTCATTTTATATTGTATATTGAAAAATTAGTGATCATAAATAATAATTATCCTTTTTATGTTATTTATTACTCCTCTTTGTTAAGTGATCAGATACTTTTAAAAGTGATCAGGAGTCATAAAAAAAATCTAAAGTATTTGTTAATTATTAATGATTTTAGTAACTTTTATAAATTTACTGAATTTTGAAAAGGATGCAGTCATCAGTTTTATTTGTAATAGAAATTCTAAACATTTTTGAAAAAAAATCATTGACCTTGAAATATGGGTAATTATGCACCCAGGAGAAATGGTAATGAATATATTGACCTACTTGTCTGACATTTTTTTTGGGGGGGTTTGATATATCGGTTGAGAAGAAAAATAGTTATTTTATTTGCTCAAAGTGTTACAATGGTTACGGTGGACCAAACTGACTAAAAGTTTTCAATTATCCCCGATGTGCAATCTAATTGCGAACGAAGTCTCTGGTACTTTATATATATATATATATACATATATATATATATATATATATATATATATATATATATATATATATATATATATATATATATATATATATATGTATATTATTATTATTATGTACTAAATTTATATCACTGTAATCGGAGTGCTGCTAAGGGATTTACACTTTCTCAACGCTTCATTATGTCAATATACCTCTTAACTTCATTAGTCAATATACCTGCAGTCGAAAATTAAAAGACAAAATAATAATCATTGATTAAAAATTACAGGATATTTGTGACACATTCTTTAGAACCCTTAACTTATTCTTATTGCACAATTGATAGGATTCGAGAAAGTATACGTAATATGTCTGTGATACTGTTATACCTTTGCCGGATGAGGTAATCTGTTACATATATATTGTCATGAAGTAGAATCACGGTAATAGAATGTTACTCCAGGAACCACGAGTAAAAAAAAAAAAAAATAAATCTTTTATCTTCTATTAAATAGTAAGCCGGATGAATGCATCGAAAGGCAGTCTTAGACATAGGATTGGTTTTCCAATCTCAATCCATTTCTCGTCACTTATGTATGCCTATCTGAAAAACCCCAAAGTTCTAGAATTTGCTATAGGATTAAGGATTATTCTAAGTATTTCCTCAACTTATTTCTTATGTTGTTCGGCTTACCTAGTTGATCATGATAGTTTCAGCATTATGACCCCCATCCAATGATTCTTCCAGTTTTTTACTTTCCTTACCGTGTAGATAAGGAATGTAATGCATTCGAGTGAAATTTTCGATATGCAGTTTTCAACACATCCATACGATTTATTACAACCCCCTGTGTCTAAAAAACGCATTTT
Organism: Rhaphigaster nebulosa; assembly: GCA_948150685.1. NCBI lineage: Eukaryota > Metazoa > Arthropoda > Insecta > Hemiptera > Pentatomidae > Rhaphigaster > Rhaphigaster nebulosa. Next base: position 33,953,792 of record OX411310.1, read on the forward strand.
TGTCCATTGTCTGTATGTCCATGCCACGATTATCACTTAAACGATTTTGTTGATTTCTTTGCTCTCCGATGCGTCTGCAACAAATCGGCCACCCTGTGCACAATTGCGGCTGCGCAATATTCCCAACACGTTTTTTTTTCTATAGACTGTAGTGCCAAAACGGCTCTAACGATTTTGTCGAAACTTTCCTAAAATCTTCCCTCTAAAGCACTTTTAAAATCATTCGAAAGGTAACTGAATTTCTTACAAAACAAAAAAAATCATCCAAATCGGTCTAGTATTAGCAGTGATATTACTTTATTTATTTTTTATTAATTATTTCTCACATGTTCCTATGCATACCGGTTCACCTTAGTTTAGTTTTTTGATAACTCGAAAAGTTTACATTTTCTGGAGTTCAAAATATAATATGAAATTTTTTTAATAATAATTCTGCCATAAAGCTCATAGGGTGAACCTATGATGAAGAGTATGCCTAGGAAATGGGGTAATTGTTTTTTGATATTTCGAAAATCTATACATATTATTATTATTTTTTTGAACATGGTAATTATCATTCCATATTTTGTGTAATTTATTTTTCTTGTCCGGATATTCAGTGGTATTCATATTTCCTCATCTATTAAGAACTAAACCTGTTTCAAAAAGAGGGTACCTGAGTTTAGGAGCCTGTAGCCCAAACTCAGAGCATTCAATTTATAAACTTATTAACCTTCTTCGGAATTCCTATAATGGCCTTAATTACAGCAAGTCAGGTATTAATTTAGTAGTCCGAAGTGGTTTATGTCTATTGGTTTAATTGGTTGATCCTACTGATTGTATCTTATTTGGCAGACATTATTATTAATGGATTTCACCTCATATCAGGTTTTTTGCTTTCAATTTTTTAGTCATGATTCATATATATTTTTTAAATTCGTTTTATATTTTGTAATGTTTGCCTTTAAACGATTTTGAAATTTCTAAGGGCATGTTTTGTTTCTAGATTTAATCTGAACAGTATGGTATCCAGCTCGTGCTCAAGACGAAATTCGTGGTTTGTTACTTTAACTATAAACATGGATTATAATATGGCTAGCTTGTCTCTCTTAAAAATAGTAAAACGCAAGAATTTCAAAGATGGATATCACTCGTTTGGTAAAAGTACTGGAATCTTAAATTAATAATATCTAATAGCTAAACATACCAGCACCTGGAACCTATTCGTTAACGTGGCGGCAACGTTCTATCAAATAAATGTTCTACGGATTAGTAGAAAAGGTGAAATTAAGTGCACAAATATATGGAATAAAACTAATTTTGTAATATGAATAGAAATACGCAGAGTATTTATACTATCAGGGCCGGATCTAGGATTTTTTTCCAGGGAGGGCAAGCATAATTTTGCCGCCCCTTCTTTCATCCCCCCTCCCTCATAAAAAAAAAACTCAAGAGTTTTATAATTGAATTGTATGCAATGTGTTTAGAAATAAATATCATATCATAGAATTAACACGATTCATTCTCTGAAAGAAGTTCTAAATAAATAAACAAATTAAATATTAAAATTATGAAAATTTACAAATAATGACATTAAAATTTCACTTTCCCATATTTTTTTTGCTGCAAAAATGTTTATGATCTCATAGGTTATGAAAGCAGCTCGTTTATACTTAGATTTGTGAACCTTGTCGATCAATCGCGCTCCTCAAATAGCTGTTAATCAGTTTCAGCTTGCTGAAACTCCTTTCTACAGATGAAACAGAAACTGGAATGGTAAGGAATATTCCTAAGGCTGTAGCAAGGTCGGCATACACTTTTTCCAGTTTATTTTTATAAATTAAACTTAATGTAGATGATGCAGACTGGGAACTGAGGCCAAAACACTGACGAAAATGACGAATTCGTTGACCTATAAAATTTGATAGCAACCGATCTAGGTAGGCAGGCGTTCATATTTCCAGTCTATGCTGGGAGTATTTTCAACATGTTTAAACATTTTCTTGGCATTAGCTGCTGGCCTAAATCCTCTCTTTATTGCCAGCGCGTGGTGTATGAAACTTTCTATTTCATAAAGTAATTCTTTCTTATTAAGATTTTTTACATTGCTATCCGCCCATTCGGCTGCTTTGGCCTTTAATTCGATTTCCATTTATCAATTAGTACACCACTTTTGTCATAAACAGAAAAAAATTAAAAACGTTCGAGTATAAAAAAATCAATATTTTTTCACGATTAAAAATTAGTTCAGTAACGTTTTTAATGTGAGTAACTTGAATCTGATACCGGATTTGCAAAAGATAAATAAAAATTTTTTATAACTATAAGTTGCTATATTTATATAACTTTGTTGGAATCGCTGTTTGCACATTTCCAATTATGGGTTGAAAAGAAGAGAAAGAGAAGTTGGTGGATGCGTGACATTTTTGCGAAGGTCATGTTATGGTTGCAGTTATATCATAACAACGAAAACTTTATATTTTTGGACCAGCTATTCGAAAAAAAATTGTTTTTGATACGATTTAATACTTGGGATTAGTCACTTACCACAAAAAAAGGTACAATTCGAAAATCTTCAGCAACTTTTCTTGTAGCTCACGTCATAATAATAAAAAAATAAATCGGGTGGAGGAAGCTCGAAGAGTATAACTGGAAACTTCGCCTTCTGAGATGTCCACAATTCAAAACAAAGCTTAACATTGTCTAACAATTTTCACATTGTCTCGTATCTTCCATTTCAAACGGATAATATTGAATAGTATCGCTTTTTGATTCCACTTGTCTTACATGTATAGGACAATTATTATTGGTAGAATTGAGAGGTTACAATTGGAAGATTCCAAACACAAGGCCATCTGTGAGTTTGAGCTTTATTTTGTTTGTATTAATTAAAATTGAGCATAAGTAAATATTAAAAAAAATATAAATGCAATTTCGCTTGAAATGCCGCCCTCTAAAATCCGCCGCCCGGGGCAAGTACCCCCTTTGCCCCTCCTCCTCCTCTCCCCTCTAGATCCGGCCCTGCTTACTATTGACAAAGAGATGATCATCAACATTTAAATAAACAGACTTGATCTCAAACAACAGGAGGAAAAAACGGAGTAGGTCGCCAATCAAATATATGGAGTTTTAAATGGAAATATTTGGTTTTTATTGTTGAATTCGACTATCCATGAATCGAGGAAACTGGGAAGAAAAATGGAAAACATTTGCAAAACGGTAATCGTTATGTAGACAGGCAGCACAGTTTGTGTGTAAAATTCGAGTATGGTCTTGTTTAAGTGTAATTTTTAAATCATCCCTATCCCGACTATAGTCTCGTATTTAGAATTTTTATTTTTCTAAATTACTATTTATTTTTATTATTATTTATTTTTTAGTTATAGTTTTATTTCACTAATGCCTATAGCCCTTCAGTGAGGCAAATCGTATTTTTTTCTCAATAAAGATTTAAAAAAAAATAAGTTATAGTTTTATGTTCTATTTATTAAGTTATATTTCTTATATATATATATATATATATATATATATATATATATATATATATATATATATATATATATACTTTATGCCATAATGATTACTTTTGACAATATAAGCTTTATCGGTACAAGTATTGTTTGAATGCTAACTTGACCTGGAGTGATATGTAACATTTGAACAATGACTCACCAATCCATGCACCCCACTTTCTGACAAGCCGAAAAAGCGAGACTGACCCGCCAGTGAGCGGTGATTAGGACATGTGTGCCAGTAGAGCCGATGGAATCCGAACAAGGGCTGATACCGCGCACGACCCTGAACCTGGCCATTAGAAAGGGGAAGGGTTGCCACACAAACAGGTCCTCTGTCTTTCATAACCGTATCATTATCGTTCAGCAGCTGACGAAATAGGGCTCTTCTTCCCGAAGGGCACGCGGCTCCTTAATCCCTAGCCTAAGTGGAATGTTTGAAAGCGTGTCCAAAATAACTAATTTAATATTTATTTTATTATTTTAAATACTTGATTTAAAACTCGACAATCAACTCCAAGTCTCCATATTAACTCAAAATATCTTCCCTGCAGGTTTCCTACAAATAATATGTCTCATTCCGTTTTGAAGAGATCATTTAGACATTTGATTTTTTGTTCGTTCACACTTATTTCAATCGTTGCAAATTTATAGAAAAAACAAACAAAAAACATAATAATACGCTCAACATCTCTTGATGAAAGGAATATAGTTGTGAAGGCCAGGCATAATTATTCCTCTTAACCTTAATTTAGTAGGTAGGTAGTTACTTAGTTTTCCTGATGAGGCTGAATGTGCCAAATTGTAGGCCTTGACCCCTTAAATCATTAAGTACACTTCAAATCTATATCTCCCCTCTCTATAGGTTGTAGGTTGTACACTCTTACCCACTCCACTTGATCAATGGCCGAGGAAAAGTGGTTTAATTGTTGCATAGAAACTATCTCATAAGTCAGACCCATAGATATAATCTTTAGGGCGCCTTTATACATTTTCCAAGCCTAAGCAAGTCAATCGCCAAACTAAATGGCAAACATATAATAGGGGTTTACAGAAACTTAGCAAACTAACCTACCTATACATTATTATCCGGGTATTCCTACTTTTGTGAGCTGTTCAAAACAGTTTTATTTTATAAAGAAATAATTAAAAATATAAAATGAAAACATATAAATATATAATTTATACAAATACACAAATATGTGGATGTAACACTAGCATTCATGTGGCTCTTGAATCGGATCGAACTCAAACACTGAAAAGCCAATCCGAGCCAAGCAAAACTACCCCCTTTACACATCTTATTTGCTTTAGCTTTGTAAGTGTGTAAAAGCATCTTAACTTCGGACTGCCATGTGTCGCTTCTGACTCGACCTTTCTGATCGCTGCGTCAACATGCTCTCACACTACGGTTCGTATATCGGTATTCGGGGAAATGGAAAGACAGGTGTTAGGCCTGACAAGACCTGTTTAGACTATTCTAAACTACTAGAAATAAAACCGAAATTTGGAAAGTAAAATGCAAATAGTAGGAGTTTAAGAAGAAAACTTCAGAATCGGGATTCTGATTTCGTAAGTGAATTCTGCCATGGCCCCCACCTGTTCTGTGGTCTGGAAGCCTCTCTCTGTTTCGGATGCTTTGACCCTTTTTGGTAACGGGTTTCCGTTATTAGACAAAATCTCAAAGTGTATCAAACATTTGAGAGATTCTACATACTGAGGAAAATCAGTGAAATTCATAATGGGCTTTCTAAAAAAAAAAAAAATTTAAAGCAGAGCTTAAAAAAGTATCTATGAACCGTCAATAGCCTTACTGGGTGAAGGTGAACAATAATTAATCAATAAATATTGCTTACACTCGAACTCAATGATAATAGTAAAGTAGAGAGTAGGACCATTGAATAGTATATTTATACTACAAAATATTTGTATATATGTATACAAATTTCAATGCTATTACTGTTTTTTTCCTGTTATTTTTTTTTTTTTTTATATTGACAATAAGATATGCCAGTATTCTCTAGAAATTACATTAGCGTTAAATGTTAGCTCACAGGTTTGCTAATATTTGTGCAACAAAAGCACATTAATTGCAAGGTACCCTAGTAGCCGCCCCATTAACCTTCTTGCCCCAGGTTCGGCTTACCTCAGCCCTCAGGAAGGCGGGCTCCATTAACTTGTGATATATCACCTCGTCTGGAACCATATAACAATGCAGAAACGCACTTTCCAACTTTCTAATGTCTCCTCCACCGGTTTGAGATGACGCCTTGTGGTTTTTCTTCAGAATGTCAACGATTTATGAGCCACATACAAGTGCTAAAATCGTTTAGTGTTGTCGACGACGTGTCTTTGGCTAGGAAAGGTCAGCTTTGTATCATTTATCATTCAAACTTTTGCATTTTCTGGTTTCTTTGAAACTCCTTTAAAATTGATTTGATTTTATTCATACGATATGTCCATTTTATATAAATTATTTTTGTCCCTTAGTCTGCTATATTAGTAATAGTTTTATTTATATGTATCAAGGTAAGAACTATACGCTAATTACTTTATGTATGACATTTAATTAGTAGCATGAAACAAAATTAAAACAATTATCTATGTATGATATATATATATATTGTTACTGCTCTTATCTCTCAAAACTTAATGCATACAGAAAGAAGAGAATACGTTTTTATTTTTCATTTTTAATAATGAAATCTTTTTCGTCCAAAACTTGCCTTCTCCACAGGCCACGTTGAATAATTATTTTCGAAATCTAATTATAGAAATTTGTCTAGTTATTTTGTCTATCCTGCTGGTTTTCGGTCTCGCCTTTTGTTGCACTCAACGTAGCAGTAGCGGATCCAAAGAGTGGCGAGAAGGACATCAGCCCAGGCCCCTGCGCCTTAGGGGGAGAGTTTGCACCTTAAAAAAATTAAATAAATGAATAATTCGTTGCCAAAGAATTTATATTTCATATTGAAGTCTGTCCGCGAGCCCCGCGCCATATAAAATACAGATGAATGCTGATTACATGGTAAAGCCTAATACCTAAGTATCTGATCGTGGGAGCCCCAAGCTATTAAAAAATAATATTTGAACTACACAAATTTGCTTTTGAATGAAAAAAATAATTAAAATTGGAACTAAAATTCAAAATTATAAGAATTTTGAGGGCAAATTTAAAACGCTTAAATGGTATAAAATGTTGCCACTTTGCATCAAAATTTTCAAATTATTCGGGAGGAGGGTCCCCGAATCCCTCTTCCACTTAGGACCATTCCATACCCAATTGACGGAATCATTCTTCCTACCATTACCAGTACCATTACAATTAACCTCCTAATCAAGGGAAGGAGGTGTAAAGGAATGAAATCTTTATGCATAGTAAAGGAAGTATCTAATCGCGAAAATTTTCGGTTTTTCCATTTTAGCCATCCCTGAATCCATTTTGACAAATTTCGTCGTGAAGTCTGTACGTAAGTTCGTATGTCGCATAACTCAAACATTGTTAGCCGTAGAAAGTTAAAATTTTGTGTTTAGGATTATTGTAAAATCTAGATGTGAACCTCTCTTTTTGTTCACTGCATAATTACCGGAAGTAGTACTTTACTTGAAGGTCATTATTGATTTTCATCAAAAATTATATTAAAATATCATTCCAAACTTCTCAAATTTGGTATATAAGACGAAAAGCCTTCGGCTCTTCAATGTCAACCAAAATCTATTATATTATTTAGATTTATATAAAAGTCTAATTTACCAAATTTGAGATGTTTTACATTATATTTAATATATTTTTTTTATGAAAATCAAGATTGGACAAAACACCGAAACGTTGTGAAAATGTGTGAGGTTCAATAAAATCATATAAAAAAGAAGGAAAATTATTCAAATCCTTTATTGAATTTTTATATGCATCAATAAACTAAGATAACAGACATTCTTTATTAGAGAGTGGAATATCCTTATGTTGATATTCTTCAACTTATTATCAGCAGGTGATTTATTTTACATAAGAAATTTTGTTGGGTCTATTCCATCTAATAATCATTTTCTCTTTCATTAATTGACAATTAAACTTCTTACCCCACCCTTCGTCGAGGTTGGTAAAGCAACATCTGTCCCTAATTGCTACCAAATGTCAAAATGTCAACTGAATTACCATGTCTTTTGCTGATGAAGCCTTTTATCCGTCGTGTCGTGACTCAAAGATTAGTCCTGAATAAATGATTCGACACTTTTCGTCCTGCTTACGTTGCGAATTTTTTACGAACATTATTGAATACTTGTTTTATTTTAAAATTTACAATCGATTGTAATTATACATATTTCTATTGAATGTGCATTATAGAATTTTTCGTTAGCTTGAAGATTAAACATGTTTTAAAGTTTGATGCCAATTGAACATTATTACACAAGCTGCTTGTTACTTTAATAACTCAACTTTACTTCTTAAGTACACATAATCGTCATCGGACTCTATTTCATCGTAATTACTAGGGCGTCGTTAAAAACTAGTATATACAATGGCCATTACGTGTATATAAGAATACGAGGAGATGGAAAAAAATGTGGATGGGAAATCTACCATCATAATCTCTTAAACTAAATCGATCGAAAGGATTACCATTTCGTATTTTTCTTCCTCATGCCTGACAAACCCTTGTCTTGCTGTCTATAATACTAGACAATTAGCTGATTGTCAAGTTATAATTAAAGTAGTGTTATAATTATATAGTTATAATTAAAGTAGTGTTTAAATAAATAAAATTAAAAAATACCATACATAGTTTAAAAAAAAGCGTGAGAAGCAAAGCTGGACACTAAGGTCGCATTTTAAATAATATTTAATAGTACCAAAATACGGAATTGAAAATATCAAAATGGCGTGGGTGGGAGAACAGATTTGAGACCCAAAGTTAAAAATTCACATACAAATTTTTAATCCTCCAACTCAGTTTGGAGGGGCTGTAGAGGTGCGCTACATCTTATAAATCGCGAAAAAATATTTGGATATACTGAAATTTTAACTTATTTATCCCTAGTTATATGGATTGTTCTACCTAGAAAACCGAATTTCAGCTCATTTGATCCAAAGAGGGCCGCTAGAAATATCCCAAATGTAGCAGAAAAAAAAATTTATAGCATATATCCGACATCCCCGAAACCTTCAAAACCGTGTTGTAGGAGTTCTGAAACGGGTTTAAAATGCACCCCCACTTTGCAGCATCTCCTTCTGACATTCGATACTGTCTATTCTTTCGACATATAAAGTCTATTCTTTTCGGGAAAAATACGATTAAATATTAAAATAAAATGAATATTTATTGAAAGGATATGGAAGAGGAAGCACATACGTTGCATAAATCATTTTTTTTTCTTTTTATGTTAATTATTTTTAAAATTAATGTTCGCATTTTATTTTTATGCAGCTGACTTTCTTCCTCTTGAGACTCTTGGCCCGCCTGTTTTCAGTAATGGGTTCCGTGGGGTTCCCTGCCTGACCTTAGGCAATTGTTTTAGTTTTGGCCTAGAAACAATTTGCTACACGCCCGTATATTGTTGTATGACCGACCAGAAAGATTTGCTTTCTCCCGGTTTCAGTCTACGGAGAAGATAGCCCCTGTGAAAGTAAGAAACTGCAAGGTAAGATCACAGCTCCGTTTCTATTGCGGGGAAAGGCGATGACCCGAAGTTTCAACGAAATTCACTTCTTCTTCGGTACTGCACAACATGTACCGATGAGTAAGCCAACAAGTTTAAGCAGACTTGTTCATGTACTAAGCAAACTGGTCTCCAGTTTAAATGTCACGGTTAATTTTGCGCTGACCCTATTTAATTTTTTTTTCTCATACTTGATTCTTGTTATTTAATAACAATATTTATTTACTGTTTGTGAAGACTACTTATCAGAGTAGCAGATATGCAATGCAGTGAATGATATTAAGAAATCACATACGAGTATTTCAACACACTTCAGTTCTTTTTTTTAATATTATTATTTTATTTTTATTTTTTTTGTATTCCAAAGTAAGCCTTAAACTTGTATTTATAATGTTTCTATTTCATACATATTTCTATGTGTGTATATATATACATATCAGGTACTACATTGCATAACCTATAAAATAATAGTATGGTACACAATTAATGGATGATAGGTTCGCAAAATATAAAAAAACAAGAAAAAACTAATAAATATGTCAACATTTTGAATGGAATTAACCCCCACTTCTATGGTATTGTTCTGCCTAGAAAGCAACCATAAATGTCTATTTTCAATAGAAAGTGCTCTAATGTAGCGAGAAAAATGCGCAAAACCTTCAAAACTTCTGGACATGCAGAAATTATGATTAAAATTTATTCCCACTTCTATGATATTGTTCTATACCATATATTCGTATTTCTTGTACACTCGAGTCCAAAAACACCGAGGAACATTGAATTTTATTTAAAAAATACAAATTAAAGAAGCATTGTTGGGTTTGAACTAGGGTTGGAATTTCGAAAGAAAAATATCGATATTCGATATTTCGATATATCGCAAAACCAAATATCGATATCCACCGATAATCGGTAGAAAAATATCGATATATCGAAAGGAAATGGATGAAAAAGCAAAGAAGCCGTGCATTAAATGAGTATAACGTTATGAAATTTATGAGAAGGTTACGAAGTAATATAAATATTATTTATAGAACAATATTTTTTATTATTCATGAATCATTATAAAAAAAAAATAGAAAAGAATAATATTTTGGTAAAAAAATAAGTATTATAATACATTTTTATCTTGGAGGCTTTTTGCCATATTTCATATATTATATAATTCTACAAATTTTTCAAAAATAAAACCTTGTTTTATTTTTCTAAAAAATAATTGTATTTTATAAAGTTTCCATGCATGCATTGAGCATTCTCAAAACATTTATCTAAAAACATGTAATTCATCTGATATATATTTCAGTACAATAACCATTTATATTATTACCTGTTTGTCTTTACATAGGATATGCATATGTATATGTGTTTCAATCTTATCTACTAATTATGGTTTGGCAACTAAATATTGTTTATTCTTATATTTACCCCATTACATTTATAAATTAACATGTGCTATATAGCACATACCTTTGTGCTATATATACCAATGATTATATGCAACAATTTATTTACATTTATAGTATTGTCTATTTTATTTCAATTTGGTGGATCATTGATCCAGATTATTTTTTGTTTTGGTAATCTTAAACTCTTAAGTTTATTTGAAGGATAAGGAGGAAAAACCTGGACCCTATTTCATAATAAAGTACAATTGCGAGTAGACCTATGATTTACTATGCATATGACACATTGTGAAATGTTGAAACACAATAAAATTTAAAACTAGTTGTTAGCATCTACCTAATGTGCCTCGATTCCTGTTTTTGAATATTCTGGCCTGTGTCTTCACTATCTAGCAACTCATGGTAGTGTTCTCTTTCCTTTTTGTAATTCTTCTAGATCTTATTTTTATTTTAAATTTACTATTTTCATTACAATTATTAGTTCTTTCATTATATATCTATTTTATTTTATGTCTATGTAATGATTTTCAATTTCATATCGATTTTGAAATTGAGTACTTCTTTATTACTTTTAGGATATTTGGAATTTGTCTTATGCTGCTTTAATCTTGTTTTCAAATTTTGGGACATTTCCTGTCTATAATACTTTTCATTGTATTATTTCCATTTTATTTTGTAAATTTCATTCTGTCTATTTATTGCTTTAATTTTCTCCTTAGTTTTTGTTATATATTTTCCTAGCTTATTGTTATTGTATTACAACAATTTCGAATGACCATGTTCATCATTCTTAAAAGCTTTTTTTAATTGTATACATTCATTCATTCAATCGGCGCTACAACTCGATGTCGAGTCTTGGCCTCCTGCACCAGCCTCCACCAATTGTTCCGATCCTGCGCTGCTGCCCAGGATGCTGCCATCCAGCTCCTCACACCCAACATGAACCTAGCATCTCCAACCACTCCATCACTCCATCGAATACGAGGTCTTCCTCTTCGCCTTGTTCCATGTATCACCTCCGTCATTATTTTCCTTGGCAGATCATTCTCAGTCATCCGAGCAACATGTCCGGCCCATCTCAATCTACTGAGCTTCAAACACTGCACCACGTCTGGTTCCTTAAATGAATCTTTGAGCTTCTGGTTTGTTCGACGTCTCCATACCTGGTCAACCTTCACAGCTCCAAAGATTTTACGCAGAATCTTTCTCTCGAAGACCATCAAATTCTGCTCACCAGTTTTGGAGATAGTCCACGTTTCTGAGGCATAAAGGAGAATTGGCCGGATAATTGTTTTGTATAATAGAACTTTTGTGTCCTTAGTCAATGCACGGCTCCTAAAATATGGGCTGAGGCCATAATAACAACGGTTGGCACTTAGCTCTCTTCGTTTAATTTCTGAAACCACAAAATTGTCTTGGGTTAGGAGGGACCCGAGATAGATAAACCCGGAAACTTTTCCAATAGTATACTCTCCGATAGTGATTTCTTCGCCAGGACTGGGGATTTCCTCTGTGACCATGTATTTGGCCTTTGATGCGTTTACTGTAAGTCCCATTTTTCTCGCTGCTTCTGCTAGTTTAAGGAATCCATCAGAGACAGCCTGGAAGGATAGTCCGGCGATATCAATATCATCAGTATAAGCCAGAAGTTGTACTGTTCGGCTGAATACTGTTCCGCCCACTTCAATACCAGTTTCTCTAATGGCCTTCTCCAGAGCTAGATCGAATAGGAGGCATGCCAGTGTAACCCCCTGCCTCAGTCCTTTCCCAGATGTGAATTACTCAGATCTTGCTCCTCCAATCTGCACCATACATCTCACTTCTCTCATGGTGAGTCTTACCATTCTAATAAGCTTTTCCGGGATTTCAAGCTCTCTCATTGGCTTGTACAGTTGTTCCCTGTGGACACTGTCGTAAGCTTCTTTAAGATCCACAAACAGATGGTGCGTTTTAAGCTTATATTCGCGCCCTTTCTCAAGTATGATGCGTAAGCAGAATATTTGGTCAATTGTGGATCGTCTTTTTCGAAAGCCACACGAAGTTCTAGGAAACGTTGGATCATGTAATACTTGCTGTTCCATCTGGTAAGAACATTTGAAATTAGCTTGTATTTAGTGCCACCTCCAGTGGCTTGGTCACAGCCAATAACATTGTTTTTGAACCACGTTGTAATGCTACGAAGTTTTATCATACGAATTAATCTTCCAACTCTGGCATAGACACCAAGGCCTTTTCACACACTAGATTTAACAAGTGAGCAAAACAGTGTACATGTTTGGCTTGTGAGAACGTATCCACTGCTGCCTTCACAATGTTTGCCCCATTGTCAGTGACAATTGTTGTTACTTTATCATTCGAGATGTTAAAACTTCGGCACGCATCTTCCAAAACATGAGATATGTATTGCGATGTATGCCTGTATGTGAGTTCTCGAAGTTCTAGGAACACTGAGGACATCTCATCATTTTTTTCTAAAATATAATGTACAGTGACACCTATGAAACTTTTCATCTGGTGGGACTCGCAGATCGCAGTTCTGAGTATGTTTCATTCAACAATTTTTTAAAAGAATTTCTTGAAGGTACCTTATATAAAGGGGCTAGAATTTTAATCAAGCTGAGAAAACCTTCCTTTTCAACTGTGCAGAAAGGCATAGTATCCTTACAGATAAAATATAAAATTGCATCATTAATTTTTCTTCTTCGTTCGCCTCCCTCATCAAATGAATCATTTTGGAAACTACTTCTTATGTCTGAAGCTTTTGATGGAGGAACTGTTTTATTAGCTTCTGATTTAGAAGTAGATGGTGTTGCAGAAAAACCTGACCCTGATGGAAACGAAAACATTTGTCCATGGAAAGCTTTGAGGTGTGAACGTAGGTTTGATGTGTTTCCCGAAGTCCGAAATATTTTGTGACAATATTTACACTCCGCACTTTTACTGTCTCTCGATTTAAAATGTTTCCATACTTCACTTTTTGGCGGCAATTTTAGTTTCTCTTTTCAATTGTATCACCACACTAACAACAACAACAATGAACAACAGGCAACTGATCGTTAGTGACGCCAATGAGTTATAACAGTAAGGAAGTTACAACTGCTCAGAGACAGAGTCTTAGATTGATTAAATAATTAAGCTGTAATGTTAAGTACAGCTCACGGATAAAATTAAAAATATGATAAAGAATAAAGGAAATTTCTAATTAAAATAAAATAATAAAATTTAAAATATCAATATCACCGATATATCGATATCTCGATATATCGGGTGTTAGGATAACGATATAATATATCGGGTTTTCAAATCCGATATATCGATATATCGTGTTCCGATATTCCAACCCTAGTTTGAACCAAAACATATATAAGCCAGAATAATGGGGTTTATATTACAGTCGCCTTTTGCAGTAATCCTTCTAGGATTAGTGATGAATTTCTAAAGATGGCAAATATACGTAATTCAGTTAGCCTTTAGTCCACTATAGTTGTGCTATACTTACCCATGTGCGGCTCATAATTATTTTTTTTCATTTATTAAGTATTTTTACTTTCTGAAAATGATGTTGGATGCCTTAGTAGGCGCTAGGATCAACGCATGAAGCGAGAACGCGACCAGGGCCCTCAGGTTATCGTAAACGAAGGTTCTTCGAACGGCAAAGAAATGCCGGGAGACAAACAGCTACTCCAGGAGACTGGAATCAGGGCGGCCAAGAACGATAGACCAAGCCGACGATCGTTTCATTATGATGCAGACTCTCCAAAACCGCTTCCAGACCTCACAAGAGAAGTATGGCTGGGTTTGCCCAAAGTCATGCCCACGCACGATTTGCTATGATTCAGATATTCGAGTTAGAGAGTGGCGAAGAAGAGGAGAAAGAACAGAATCTTAATCAGTCGAGTGTATATAGTCTTAAATTTGTTTTTTTTTTAATTATATATATATATATATATATATATATATATATATATATATATATATATATATATATATAAGTTAAGCGTCGGCAACTCAAAACATAAAAAAAAAGGAAAAAGGTTTAAGTAATGACACGCACAGTATCCGAAATAAGACTGCTTTATTCAGGTTTTAATTCTCCTTATATACATTCTGGCTGTTGTTTACAGCCGTAGATGGTATTAAGGCTAATACTGCTGCACTCCCGGGCCTTAACTTTATATATATATATATATATATATATATATATATATATATATATATATATATATATATATATATATATATTTCAACAAGAGATTATGTAATAAGTGAAAACCGTAATCTGAAAACAAACTAACAAGTTATTTTCACAACTGTTACTGTATGAATACTTTTTTTTACATGATAAATTTTCAATTTTTGTTGTTAATTAGGTTAATTTACGACCCATTTTGGCGAAAATGGGGTTTCCCCAAATTGGGTCGTACATCGAAATGATTAAGTTCTATCAGAAAAAAAATTGTTCAATTTTTTTTGTTAATTAGGTTGTACGAGTTTCTAATTTCCTTCACCTTTTAACATTAATGCAGGATGTTATTTTTTATCATATCCATCGGTTCCAATTTATGTTCAATAAATTATTAAACATATTTTTACCTTATTAGGGTGCAGATATTTTAGATGCATTAACTATCCATAACAGCATTAACGAAATTGCAAAACAATAATTTTTGTTTGGCGTATGACTCTTTGCTCACAAATACATTTTTATTGTCGCTTTGAAGCTGTCAGAAATTGATTATACTGATGATTTGGTACAGGAGCCATTTAAAAAAAAAAGTAATAAATAAATGAAGTAATTTTTTTGGGCCAATATTTGATAAGCCCGGAAAGGGTTGAACTCGAAAGCAGTAAAAATCTTTTAATTTACCTCTTTGATAACAGATTGTAATTTTACTGTCTATATACGCCCAGGAAGATTTTATTTAACGTATTTATGGTAAAATATGTGGGACTTCGAAAGCGTTTTTTGATAAATTACTATTCGTCTTTTTTAGGTAGTTGAGGGAGTGAAATTAATGACTTTACCTCAAAAAGCACTTATCTATTTAAACTGAAAAAAACTCATGGCTCCTAAAATTAATAAAAAATAGTAAATATTGAGAAAGTTGTATGAATATGAAACTACTGATTGTAGCATTTAAAATATAGAAGTTATTGTGCTATAAGTGAACCATTAAACTGTCTTAATGAACGAAAACATAATAGTATAGTGTAATTGCAGTTATTTTCTTTAATTTGTTAATAATTTTGAAAAGAAGATATGAACTGTCTCCAGGTGTAAGCTATATATTAGTAATTACTGTAGATGTTTCAAAAACATGAATACCCTCCAGTTATTAACTAGTCTGGTACTCACTGCTATCTATATATGTATTTTTTAATAAAAGTATTAAACTATTTCGTAAAATATTCACCGCAATAAAAATTAACCAATAGAAAATCCCCTTTCCTCGGACTCTGGAGTGGTCCATATGATTAGTATGCCATAAATGATTATTAATTAGTTTATGAATGGCATGCTGATGAAGCCTTCGTGTGTGGAGTGAATAAGCTATCAACCTGCGTAGTTAAATATAATTGAATATGCATATGAAGTTTTTAACAACAATTATTGATAATTTATTTATTGTTCATATTGTTTATGTTTAGGAACTTCTTATGAACACAAACGAAGAAGAACTCCAAAGGATTGCGACATACTATTTCGATGGCCAGGGAAAATCTCTTCGGCC
The DNA here is from genome assembly GCA_948150685.1 of Rhaphigaster nebulosa. NCBI lineage: Eukaryota > Metazoa > Arthropoda > Insecta > Hemiptera > Pentatomidae > Rhaphigaster > Rhaphigaster nebulosa. The sequence goes on from OX411310.1 coordinate 33,970,073, forward strand.
GATGGTTACTCTGCTTATGTCTAGAGCTGTCAACTACAATTTAAACAAAATGTGAGTATTATAGTTATTTCACGAACATTTTTTTCTGATGACCTTGATATCATCAGTTGAAGCACGGTATCAGTACCGATTACGATGATTAAGAATTTTCCTGCGTTCTTTGACAAATCTTTCTGCGGGTCTTTCTTTTTGTGGAAAAGACATGCCAGTGATTTAATAACATTATAGCTATTATCTAAGTAGTTAATGTTCGTAAACTGATATATTATAATGTTATCACATGTTAACTGAAATATTGTTTTATTTTTGGCATTGAACCGGAACATGATGAATTCATTCCAGTTAAGTGAACATATGAGTATTGATGATGCTGCTCTTAAGTTTCTACTGAGCCAAAATATCATAGGTATGTGCAAAAGAACATCAAATGACACGACTCAACGACAAACCCTCCAAGTGATGATGATGTATCAAGTATCTAATGATATATCAAGTATATAATGATGATGCTGCTCTATAGTTTCTACAGAGCTAAAATTTTAAAATATAACTGGCATGTCTTTTCGACAAAAGACTCCTTTCTGCTTCTATGAAAAAAAAATTAAAAAATGCTATTAAAATATCAAAATAATCTCTCGTCAAATTGCATTTTATTATTAAGATCCAGGATATAACGATGTTTCCAACCTAGTGTTTCCAACAATGTTCGTTAAAATTGGTACATGTTACTCATGGTTTTGGATTTATTATCTGGAAAATGTTAGATTATACTTAGGACCAAGCATGAATTATCCTTGAATAAAATTCACATTAAAAACTTGTAAAATAATCAGTAGTTTGTTTATTAATATAATTTATTCATTAATTAGTTCTATGTTTTGCGATATTTTTTTCTTGGTGTTTTTGACCAAAAGTGGTATAGTATTAAAAATGGTATTTATAGTATTTTCAGAGGTTTGGAATTATTCCATCGAATGAAATCGCTAAGAATGGGTATAATATTTTCTTTACATAAATAACTCAATTTATATTAACGTAAAGCACCTACCTCAACTGTTTATTAATTTTAGGAGCCAAGAGTTTTTTTCAGTTTAAATAGATAAGAGCTTTTTGAGGTAAAGTCATTGATTTTATTCCCTCAAGTACCTAAAAGAGACGAATGAAAGGATCCTTTGGTGTTTATCTCGACAGTTTTGATCTAATTAAAGGTACGGATACACCAAAACCGGACTTGATTTGACTGAAGTCCTGTAGCGAACTCGTGTATCACTTGAAGGAAACGGCGACACCGAGTCCGGACTGGACTTAAGTCGATTTGACTGCCGTCTCCTATTAAATATATATATATATATATATATATATATATATATATATATATATACATATAAGATACGGTTTGCTACAGAGGTCCAGTCGTCAAATAAGATTTTGGTGTTGCCGTGCCTTTAATTAGATCACAACTGTCGAGATAAAGCCCCGAAGGATCCTTTCCAGTTGGGTTTCGGGCTTTATTGTAGTTTAAATTGAGTTATTCATGTAATGAAAATATTGTAACCATTCTAGCTGCACGTTAAAGCAGTAACAGTTTTAATTATGACAATGAATAGGAATTTTTACCAATAGCGTAACCGAGGATGACTGCGTCCTAATGAATAAAGGGTTTTTCCAATATGCCCCTCCTTCCCTGCCATTAAAAAAATAGCCAATTTTATCCTTATCGCTTATGCTGTAATTATTTTAATAATTCTTTTGAAGTGAAAGCGTGGCAAAATCAACCCTGCTTAACACGCTCCCCATAAATAAATAAATAATTCTTTTTATGAATTTTTTTTTCATTTAGTTAAAAAAAATTTCCTGTATGCCCGTCTGTGATGTAAAACTATCGATAGTTCCGATACTATAGTAGCTAAACTATCGGTACTATTAAAAATATCGATAGTTTTGGACAATTTAAAAAGTGTTGCCATCTTGTTTTTTTCACACCAGATTTACATTTTTTTTTACCCTCTAGGTTTTTTAGGGTGAGAATTTTTTTTTTTTGTTTTTTCGGGTCTTATCTGCTGCTAAATGAGTTGACCATTGTTATGTGATTAGAAACTAAAAAACTAAAATGATTAGAAAAACCGTGTGACACACCTTGAGTTTTTATTATTAATTTATTTTACTCATATTTACTAAATGTGCAGGCTAATAAGCTAATAAAAAGATGTTCTCTTTCCTAAGGGTATCCCTTATACCCCCAGGACGTCACAATCCTACGTTTTAGTGTTGAGACTGAATTAAAATATTCAATAAATAGTATAATTAAACCTGAATGGTAACAATTTTGGACTTTTTTTTTAATTTTTATTAAAGGTTCATTTTTAATTTATCTTATTTTGTGTTGTTTTAAGTTTGCTTTTAATCATTAATTTGATCTTATCTTTTACTATTATAACTAATTTAAGTAGTATTAAATGTATTGAATTGAATGTTGAAAAAACATTGAATAAATTCTAAGTAAATTTTTATCGTTTATCCTGGGGCATCATTTTGGTTATATTAATCGGAAAATAAGAATTATACATTTAGGGCTAAAGTTCGTTGATTTAGGAGAAAATTTAGATAAGTTTAGGGGAAAATATATGACCTCGCAGCACTGATTTTAAAAGAACTGGGTAGGGATGGAACATCAACATTCCCATAGGAAAATATCGGTATATTTAAAAATTCATTTTAAAGAAAATTCATTACCTTTTTTCAAACCTTTTAGTCAAGAATCCATTCGTTTTGATTAGGTGGGTATGTTTTATCATTATGTTATATGTGCGATATTTCCGTGAAAAAACTAAGTAAACACATACTTATATACCTATGGCTTTCTTTATTTTCCCTCCTCAAAATAATTACATTATATGTCCATAGAAATTTTGTGATTTGGATGTTATTTCCGTTAAAAGAAATTTTAAAAAACAGTTTTTTTATTTTCGATAGTACTGAATAAGTTTAAAATTATCGGTACTATCGATAGTTTTATATCACTACCGTCTATGCATTAAGCAATCCACGGATTCTATGCCCCAATGCGCCGCATTGGCGTTATTTACACCACCGATTTTACGCCTTTGCATAAATTCGAAGTATTAGGAATATTAAAATTCTGGTAATGAAATGTAATTTAAATTTAAATTTTTAACACCACCATATAAATAATCTCATAAATACGAAGAGGACAATGTTATGGTGTTAGAATGTAACCGAATGGTCAACCGCCTAATAAGTACCATTTTTAGAAACTGAATTATTGAAATGAAGTTTTCTATCTTTCTTGAAATATTAATAATTTATTTATGATTGCAAAAATAGCATTAAAAACTTCAGCCAGTGCTGCCACCTTTCTGAAAGCGTTCGACTAAATTTGAAAATGACTGCTATAACAGAAATAAACATTGTGTTGTTCTCGGTCATACAACCCATGATCCCAACTAAAATCAGTTGTTAATTGTTAAACTTACGGGAGTTAATAACATTTATGTCGTAACTAACATGAAACTAATTTTCTATAAAGTTCTGCATGTAATCTGATGAATATTTTCAAACTCAGACGATACCGAGGATTAGTTTCACGTTAAGGCCGAATCACATTTATGTAATCATACGATTCATTAGTTACGAAACAGGTTTTTAGGAAATCATATCTGCTACAAGAATTTCAGGATTCAACTTTTGATTAATAAAGTCATATTTGTCTAACACGTTACAATTACAAGACAAAAAAATAATTACAGAAGGTCCAGAAACCAAGTAAAATGATATTAGGTTATATGTTTGTGAAAACACACGTGCGCAGGAATGCGAAACCCAACTTTCCCCTCCTCCTGTTTAACCTTTGCAGTGGTAGGTTAATATAATATAAATCCTTAAACGTAATATAAATTAAATCCTTTGGCAGCGTCATAAAGCAACAAGATTATAGCAACCAATAAAATTAGTTATGCGTTGTAAGTTTTAATGGACGATATATAATTACAATTCTCTGCCTTTTTCTTTTAAACAAGTTTTAATATAGATCCATAAATCAAGATCCTTCCATAAAATTGAGTTTTTGAAATATCATATTGTTGTAATAAGGGAGTGATAGATTTCTCCTTGGCATTAATTACTTTTTGTGGTGAAGTGTTTCTATTGACAACGGCATGGTACATGGCTAACATTATTTTTGTTTTGTTTTTCAGGAAAATATATATCGACTATATTTTGATGAATTTTAGTTCGCGTGAGTTCTAAAAAATTGAGGCGTGAAATTTTGAAGAATATATAAATTTATGGACTAAACTGAATGGCCTTTTAAGTATAAGAAATATTTAGAGGATTTTCTTTGGTTTAGATTGCTTATTGTTAAGAATTGTTTTAATTTGTGAAGTCTTAATACCTACATAGTTTCCAATAGAACTTTGTTTTGATGAATTCAGGGCCACAAACCCTCATCCTAAAAGAATAAACCGTGAAAATATTGGAAGTCTATGATTGTTTGATTTTACCGAATGTTTTGGTTTAATATAAAGCATTAGTTATATTATTAAAATACTATCAATCATTGGATAGGTACTTAATAATACGACAGCTGAAATATCCTTGAAAATTTAAATAAAAGTTTTTATTAGTGAGAATAACAAAAATATGCTATTGTGGAGTAATGCTTAATTTATAATCGGAAGTGAAAAACGACTTTAATCATTTTTGTTGGGATAATTTATCAATTAATCAGCCTTTTCTTTTTTCATTTAAGCAATAAATCTTTACCTCTTCAATTCTCTTCCATTTCAATTCAGATTTTTAATCTTAATATTGATAAATTTTTAAATGAAAATCGAAAGAATTGTTTTTTATTTCTGAAATTAGGTTTCAATTTTTCGAACACTTTTCTGAAAAATTACGCATTCTGAAGCTAAAGATTTTCATTTATTCTAAAAAAAAATTTTTTTTTATAATTGTAAGAGCTAGTTGTTTCATTTGACCTCTGTTGTTTTTTGGCATCCGAAATGTATATGACAAGAAAATATGTTTTATATTATATACTTTTAGAGAGAAAGTTGTGGAAATCATATACAAAGTTCTGTGGTACATTTATACCACATATCAAATATTATAAAAGCAGCTTAGAAAAATCCGATAAGTTTTAAACTAAAGAGCTTTATTTATTTCTATTGTTGAATTAATAAAGAAAATCCCGTGGCCACGAGCTTCTGCAGTTTTGTAACATCTCGCAACCTACGCAAGGCACATCTCTTGCTGTCGAGGTCAATTCATGAAACAATTTCAACACACATCTGCCTTACTCCGTTAGAATGATCAATCACGTCCGGTCAAACGGGAATTTTTAAATTGATATGTTTATTTTAAAAAAAAAATTACATTCATGTTGAAATGTCCTCATTGGTATGAAAAAAATATCCGATGTGTCCACTCTTACGACGTTTCTTACCCCTTTGGGTAGGTACAAAGTCCGATTCAATAATTATTTACTGTAGTACTACTAAAATTGGTCCGATTAAGAATTTTTTTTTTTAAACTTTCGATTTAATTATCTTTCAAATGAGCATTTGGAATGTTCCGGAAGATGTATAATTTTCAAGTTATTTGAAAAGCTAAAAAAATGTTAACGGGTTTCCATGAAAACATGTTAAGAATATTTAAAAAAAAAACGTGGATACAAGACCCAATACGCCGTAAATTTACTAGTACTAATATTGGTCCAATTTCAAGTTTTATTATTATTATTATTTTTTTTTTTAGAGAATTGGAATACCTTTCAAATGATTATATAGAATATTTTACTTTTTGAGTTGTGTGCTTAATGAAAACACTTTTCGTCATAATTCTTTTTCCATCTTTTTCCCGGAAATGCACTATATATGAAAAAATCAAAGGGCTTTAAGAAGATTTTAGGCAAGTTTCTTCAAAATCATTAGAGCCGTTTTGGCGCTACATTCTATAGAAAAAACATTTTTTTTAGGCTCTTGCGTAGCCGCTATTGTTCACAGAATGCCCAATTAGGTACACAGGCATCGGTACACAGGCCGAACACTACTAAAATACGGCAAAATCGGTTCACCCGTTCAAGAGATAATCGTTACTTAGACAGATGAATACTCATACCAATGACCGGAAATGCGTTTTTTTTTTTAACTTGTAAAGATCTGTTGAAAACCTGATAATGAAAATTTGACCCGATTACAATACCTTTCTTAACTTCAGACCAAACCTCCGAGTGGCTATTTGATCATCGCGAAAACCATGATGCGATTCCTGATCACAATACACGGGATAGTGTAATGACTTTGGTGGCGGTGAGATAAGTAAAAAATATATCTTAAAAATATACATAAAAAATATACAAAGAAAATTGTAACAAACCAGGCTATAAATTCCCAACAGCTTGATTATTCCGGTTTTATTTTAAATATTTTTGTTTTCTACTACATACTTAAGTGTTCTCTATAAATTAGTGAGGGCCGATGCCTGACTGTGAAACCCCTGCACACATCGGACTTTTAAATAGCTTTGCCTTGGAACACCTTCGGGCAATGTAAGAACTTGTTCATATATATTGTATACATATTGTTCATTTATTTATGTGAAAGAGTTTTTAAATAAACAGAGGGTAAGAAAAAAAAAATTGCATATTTAAGTGAGAATGATATTTTATTCAATTGTCTTTAATTATTTTTGTTTAAATGTATACTTTCATGTAAAAACTACAAATATTAGTATAAATAAAATAAATTAAAGTGAATAGCAATATAACGCCTGTAATATCGAGTATTCAAAAACATTATAAATATAATTTATTATTTTTTTAAAGTCAATGGTTTGTTACAAGTTTATACAGTACATCGCACTCCAGATTCAAAACAGCATACAAAAACAGAGATTCTTGAGTTCATTGTTTATTCTGATCATGCAAATTAATTAATGTGAAAAAACACCGTGACAATGTGTATGTATACTAGGATCGCCCAGTTGTCGAAATTCGGGCAAAAACACAATATTATTCCAGTTTTGTGATTTATTTATACAATTGAAATAAGCAGAAAACGTTTTGTTCTGCTATTGCTTGAATGTAAATTAAAATTGAAAACTTGAATCAATTAAAGTTAAAAATAGAATCAGTTCACTAGTTCAGGAGATAATCGTGACACACAGATCTCTCCCCCTCTCTCACTCTCTCTCTCTCTCTCTCTCTCTCTCTCTCTCTATATATATATATATATATATATATATATATATATTAGGCACACGAATACCCTATATTTCTTTTCCCGAACCAGACCTTCTATGAAACAAACCTACGAAAGGCTATTAGACATCCTGAAAAACCACAACGCGATTCCCGATTAAAATTCACGGAGCAGACTCATCACCACTTCGCCCTGTCGGTCTGAGTTGCCTCCAGTAGGCAGAAGGGTCTCACACACTTGGGGGAGGAGAGGGCTTTATTGCATGAGGAATCCTGGAACCCCTCCTCGGGATTCGAAATCTCAATCCTTTAGTTTATAACCAGGTGCGTTTTTGCAAAAGCGTTGACCCGCTCGGCGACTATTTCTATGCACAATAAAATTATCATTCACTACAAAATGAGCATTAATCAGTAAGCAAATGAATACTGAAGAAAATAAATCCAATTCACGAGCAATTATGTCTTTCGTGATCTTCCCAGAGAAACTCAATAGTGTGAAGGCCAGATGAATTTAGTGATTAAGTCATGTTCGGCACGATGATTGGTTGTTCTTCCTCTCAATTGAACAATAGCGATTATTATACCGTTGCATAACGAATTTTCGGCCAATTATTTTCTTGCTGTTTCAACTTGTACGTGGCAATATCGTCTACAACAAATTAAAGTAACGAATGTGAATATAGATAATTCTCAGGAGACCAGAAAGCTTTTTCTTTAAACTTCACCATTGCAAATATTTTTTTTATCTCTGGGCCTTTTTACTTTTATAATCCTCTTTTTGTGTTTATAAGCTTTCATTTTGCAAATATACTTCTGATAAATTAATAAAACTAAGGAATTCGATAAATTCGATTTTTCACTTTCGTTACTTTAACGTTGTGGCGATGATGTATTGTACTTGTTGAAGCTTACTTCAGTCTTTTTCTGTTTACAATTCGGAGAGTTGTTATAAATTTAAAATATATATATATATATATATATATATATATATATATATATATATATATATATATATATATATAAGTTAAAGACCGGAGCGTTGCAGTATCAACCTTAATACCATCCTGGAATGTAAACAACATTCCGATTGTATATAAGGAGGATTACTTTTATGAATAAACAGTCTTGTTACAGAAGTCGTGATAGTTATTTCTCAGTCCTTTTCCTTTTTTTTAATTCAATTTGTTCGCCGTCGCATAACTGGTGCCGAAACCCGGGAGCCGTAACGCGAGACCTTTTTCTTTTCTTTTTTTTTTGCTTTTCGGAAATTTTTTTATATCCCGTCCTCGTTTTTCTTCTGCTACTTTTCGAACCAGGCGAAGACGAAGAAAAATCGAGATGGCATCAGAAGGCATAGTAAGACCGGCAGTGCTTAATGTACCTGACTTACCTTCACTACCACGAGAAACCATGGCGGAAGCTCATGCCAACGCTCTGGAGTGGATGAAGCTAAGGACAGCGACATCGCAGGACCTCCGGAGGGCGATTTCTGATCTGGAGCGCTTCGGCGGCGAAATTGGCGAGTTAAACCATTTTTTGAAGGGTGGTGATCGCCTTATGGAGAGGATACAAGCCAAGACATCGGAGAATCTGGTTAACGCTGGGGATGCCGAAGCACTGAAGGCAGCTCTGGTGTGCAGAGTAAAAAGGAACGTGCTAAATTTAATCCAAGCAGATGAGGAGACACCGTGGCCGGTAATTAAGGAGAGGCTGAAGAAAGCTTTCGGTGGTGGCAGGTGGACCCCGGAAGAGGACATCTATCAAATGTTTAGAGAGAGGCGTTCTCCTCGACAGACGAGCGGACAGTACGCAGGAGCGCTGCTAGCACGATTCAATCAGATCACGGAAAAAATGCGTGAAACCTTGAGCATAGGCGAGGTACAAGGCAGGATGGCATTCTTGGCGACCATCCTCAAGGTCCAATTGGCGAAAGAGACGGGAAAGAGGGAAGGCTTGCCGAGAGATCGCTCATTCATCGAATGCGCCCAGGAGATGATCGACTCGAGCGCAAGGGAAGAAGAAACCAGGATGGAGGTGGAAGAAACGGGGTGGAGCAGAGTGCCCGATAGACGCCCCAGAACCACACCAATGGGCTGGAGGAGGAAAGAACCCGCGTATACGAGCAGAGAAAGACCCTCGGTAGGCGAGAGAAGGTCGGGACAACCGAAAGCGAGGAATGGTCCTCGAAAAGAAGAGAGGAAGTGCCATGGCTGTGGGAGGCCCGGACATCTAGTGGCCCAGTGCCCGCGCACTAGATGCTTCGAGTGCGGCACAGAAGGGCACGTTGCGAGGCAATGCCCATACATTTACCGGAGGAGGGAAACACCACGGGCAGAGCCGATGGAGGTCAACACCCAGAAGGTGCGGAGGAAGGCGGGTCCATTCCAGAGGAGTGGAACTTCGGAAGAGGCGACGGAGACGTCGGGAACTTCGGAGACAGATGACGAGGAACCAGGGAGCAGCGGAGGCAGGAGCCGTCAATGGGGTGAGCGACGACGAGCGGTAGCGGAGAGGAGGAAGCCAGCAGGAATCTGAGGGGAGTGCCCGCAGAGAGGCGACCGCACAGCGACATGCAACAACATCAGAGGTAAGTCATGCTGGTTGCCAATTATTAAGTTGAAAGGGGGAGTGAGATGCCTGGTGGACACAGGGAGCTCAAACACTGTTATGACCCGAGATGCACTGGAAAAACTGTGTGGCAGAGAAGGGGCACTCCGTGTTCAGAAATGCGGGTGTAAATTAATCACACTGGGAGGGCCGTGCAAGGTAGAAGGAGAGGCGGTAATCGGTCTAAACCGGTGGGTGGCAAAAAAGGGAAAGATAAGAGTGCACATAGTGGGGGAAATGACTCGGGAGTACCAGGCAATAGCGGGGTGCGATCTATTGGGGCAGGCAGGCGCACGAGTAAAGAATAGTAAAGGGAAGTGGAGTATTAGGTTAGGAGAAACGACATATAAATGCCGGGGGATTGCAAAGGATAAGAAAGCACGAATAGGAGCGGTTAATAGGGTCGAAGACTGGAGAGAAACGGTACAGAAAGAGTTTGGGGATATATTCTTTAAGGAGGGCAGTACGTTAGGAGTGACAGGGAGGACGGTCCATGAGATCCCGTTAAAGCAAGACAGAGTGTCTTATGTGAAAGAAAGGAGGTATCCGCAGGCTCTGAGACAGCATATTAGGGAAGAACTAGAGAGCCTGAAGAAACAGGGAATTATCGTTAATAGCACATCACCGTACAATAGTCCACTGTGGGCAGTAAGGAAAAAGAGCGCGCCAGGAGAAAATAAAGAGAAATATAGGGTAGTCATAGACTATAGACGATTAAACGAAAATACAGTGGACGAAAAATACCCTATCCCCAGGTTTGAGGACATTTTGGACAGGCTTAGTGGGGCGATGATTTTTAGCACTCTAGATCTCAAAGCGGGATACCACCAAATAAAGATGCACCCACAGGACCAACACAAAACAGCGTTTACTTTTGAAAGGGGGCATTACGAATTTACCCGAATGCCGTTCGGATTAAAAAACGCCCCAATCACCTTCCAGAGATTGATGGATGAATTCTTGAGAGGCATAGATGAGGGGGTGTGTCAAGTCTATATGGACGATTTACTGGTTTTCAGCAAAACCGAGGCCGAGCACATACAACATTTGAGAAGTGTATTCGAGAGGGTGCGGCAATTCGGGTTAAAACTGTCCAGGGAAAAATCGACGTTGGGGCAGGGACAGATTAATTTTTTAGGCCATACCATTTCCGGGGAAGGGGTAAAGCCCGACGCGGCGAAGGTAGAAGCGATTAGGAGGATGACGGTGCCGCGAGATGTAAAAGGGATCCGCAGACTCCTGGGAACGCTAAATTACTATAGGAGATTTGTACCCGAAATGGCGGAATATTTGGTGCCGCTTAATAATTTACTAAAGAAAGGGGCCAAACTAACCGTGACACCGGTGATGGAGGATAATATCCGAAAATGCATGGAGAAATTGCAAGAGCAGCCGGTATTGGCGTTTCCGGATTTCACCAAACAATTCACCGTTACCACGGACGCCAGCGAATATGCGCTAGGAGCCGTTTTATCTCAGGAGGGTGTGGGAGGAGAGCGTCCCATAGCATACGCTAGCAGGCGTCTAACCGAGGCGGAGACAAGGTATAGCGCCTTGGAGAGAGAGCTACTAGGGATAGTATGGGCTATTGACCATTTTAGACCATACGTTTTTGGAAGAAAGTTCCGCGTCCACACCGACCACAGACCGCTTCAATGGGTAGGAAGGCTAAAGGAATCCTCGGCGAGAGTCGCGAGATGGAAGGAGTTCCTGGGACAATACAACATGGAAATTAGTTATAAGCCGGGGAAGGAAAATATAGTGGCAGACTGGTTGTCAAGAGCCATCATGGTCAACGCCATCGAAGAAGATAGCGGCGAAACATCAAGAAACGTACGGCAATTTCTGAGAGAATGGACGCCAGGCGAAGAGGGTGACCACGGCACGGCAGAGACGGAGGGAGGAGAGGAGTCCCCAGAAGAAGAGAGCCCTGCGGAAGAGAGGCCGGTAGAAATGGAAGAAGTCGAGGAAATCATTAACGACAAACGGCGTCAGGTGATCTGGAAGACGAGGACCTCGGGCATGATGAAAATAGCATATAGCAAATATGGGAGGAATAAAATTAATACGATCTGGTCACAACCAGGGGCGCGAGAAGACGAAATTTGTAGGGCACTAAGGGACGCGTCAGAATCGGGAAAAACCCATCATCTCTATGTAGGAAATGCCACGATATGGGAAAAAATTAAAAGAATTTGGAGAGCCGAACGAATTGGCGTGGATAGAACGTTTATCCGATGCAAATACATGGTAGAAACGATAATGGACGTAGAGCAACAAAAGGAAGTGACGTTAGCGTATCATCAGGGAAAAACAAACCATCGGGGGGTGCACGAGACGCTACAAGCATTGCGGAGGAAATATTTTTGGCATGGGATGAAGAAGACCATCAAGGAAACTATAGGGGCGTGTGAAGTTTGTATGCGCACGAAGTACGACCGGCATCCTCCAAGAGGGAGACAAGAAGAGACACCCACAGGATACACGCCATTAAAAGAGCTGCAGGTCGACACGTTCACGTGGAGGGGATTCAAATGGGTCACCATGATAGATCTTTTCAGCAAGGTAGCAATGGCGTATAAGGTATGCGACAGATCTTCGGAAGCAGTGTTGGAGGCCCTACAAACATGGGTTCAGTTTTACGGGGTGCCCGACAGAATTTCATCCGACGGAGGTAGGGAATTTGATAGCGTCGCTATTAGAGAGGAAGCGAAAAGATTGGATATAGCGTGGCATCTCAACACTCCGGGCCATCCCAAGAGCAGGGGAAATATCGAGCGATTGCATAGTACCCTGAGTGACCATCTACGTGTGTATCAGGGAGAACAGGGAGATGAAGCAGATATAGCTATGAGAAAAGCCGTAGCTGCATATAACCATTCAATACACTCGATCACAGGGTATTCACCCATCGAAGTTTTGTTCGGAGTGCGAGGGTGGAGACGTGATTGCGGGAATACGGCCGCGGATGAAGAAACGGCGGAGGCAATCGTTAGTAATAGGTTAGAGATAGCGAAGGTTTGGGAGAAAGTACGGGGGAAAATAGAACGGGAGAAACGGAAGAGGGTAGAGAGAGAGAACCTAAAGGTACGAGACAGGATGGGAGAGATACGGATAGGGACAATCGTATACCGGAGAATGGGGTCTAACAGAGGGAAAGAATTGACGCGGTATGAGGGCCCGTTTAGGGTTATAGTTATAAGGGAACACAACATAGTAACCATTGAGAGCGTCAAAGAACCCAGAAAGAGACGAACGGTTCACATTGAACAATTGAAACTCCCTTTGGTAGAACCCGAAAAACCAGTGTGAACGGGAGCACCCCCGTCTCTGCACACGGATTTTTTTTTGTAACCATAACACAATTGTAATTGTACCAGAGCAGAAGAAAGTTTTTTTTTTAGTGCAAGTGTAGCTTTTTTTTAAAGTGTAAGAACCCTTTGTTTTAATTTCTGTGAATAAGTAGTGTGTAAATAGAAGAAGTTGTTTTTTTTTTGTTTTTTTTGTTGTTTTGTTTTTGTAATAATAAATAGGAAGAATTGTGAGCCTTACGTATAAGATAGTGATAATTGATAACAGTGATAGTGATTTTCTTTTTGTTTATTGTATATGCTGCAGAAGGACTTTTGAGTTGTTTTCTTTTTGTTGGTTGTTTTATTAAAAGATCAGATGTAAGGTATTAAGATTGACTGGCCGCTCCGCTCTGTGAGGTGAGGAGATTAACAAGTTAGGGTTGAATATAGAGTTTACGGAGATCCCCGTAAACTGGTGGGGGGGAGTTAAAGACCGGAGCGTTGCAGTATCAACCTTAATACCATCCTGGAATGTAAACAACATTCCGATTGTATATAAGGAGGATTACTTTTATGAATAAACAGTCTTGTTACAGAAGTCGTGATAGTTATTTCTCAGTCCTTTTCCTTTTTTTTAATTCAATTTGTTCGCCGTCGCATAACTTATATATATATATATATATATATATATATATATATATATATATATATATGTGCGTGTGTGTGTGTGTGTGTGTGTGTGTGTGCGTGTGTGTGTGTGTGTGTGTGTGTGTGTGTGTAAATGTTTATGTCTTCCTTTACAATTTACAATCCCTAAATCCTTGTAACATACATTTTCTTTGGACGGAAAGTTGTGGGAACTGTGGTTTGACAGGATACCAAAACCTAAATTGTGTAACCAGCATTATTTTCTAGATAAATCAGACGGTTACAGTGCAAGATTGATCACTTCGTCTAGAGACAGATTCTTGCACTTCCGCCCACAGGCATGGCGGATAATACCGCCCCTTTCAGCCGCTCCTAATTTCTTATGTGAAAATGGTTGAAAAAACAATTATTGCTTTATAATAAAAAACTAAGTGGAGATATTTTTTATGTGACTATTATTTATGTGGGATTAATTGAGTTGTTATTTATAATTTCGGTTTCGTTTGAATCTAAACATGTAATTTCACTCAAATTTTGCCGCTTCCCAAAAATCATCGTCCCAGACAAGTGCGGAAAAATCCTCGACTTTTTTTTTTACTAATTTTTAATTAATGTTGATAATTGTTTTGTTTTTGAATTCTTACCTTTCATTTAAGGGTTTTCCATAGTTTTGAAAAACTAAACGTATAATAGCATTTATTTTATATAGTCTGTTTTATCCTGATTTTTTAATCAATACTATATTTTGCAGTATCTCGTAACAAGTATCGCTCAGATATTTTCTATCCATGTCCATATATAAAATGTCTTCATGAACTTGCAATATTCTTCATCATCCATTCTGGTAACTAGTTGTATTGAATAATTACATATTGCTATTGATTTATTTTGTCCGATACTGTAAATATTGATATTATCATCAGAAACATATAATATATTATGTGTATCATGTATGTTAATACATGAGCCTTATTTTTTATTTTGTGCCAACGTTTCGGCCTAAGTTGTTTACCTTCATCAGGGCAGTTGATAACGCCCTATGATAAGGAACTATCGGCTGACGACGGAAACGAGGCACACAATAAAAAAATAAGGTTTACTTATTCATGTTAACTTCTTCTAAAATATATCGGCGGTCCATATCCACATCAGTTTTATATACAAATTTACGTCGATGAAAATATAACACTAGCTGTCATTTAATTCCACATTTCCAATTTGTTTCTATTATAAACTATTAATATTTTTTTTTCTTTTTCCCCTTACTTTGTAATTCAATTTTATTTTAGTTGAATGTATTATAATCAAATCAGAGGTTTTGTGGTTGTTACTTTCTTATAGATCGATTATGATGGTAACACTATAAAATGTTAATTTCAAGATAGTGAAGGGAAATATATTGTAAAAATAATTATCGTATTCATCTCTTTCCATTTGTAATATAAGTGGTAATTAAGACATTTTCAAGGTAATACTTAGGAGTACCTGTCACCACATAACCTTGTTGATGAATCTGCTTTTTTTTGTTTAAGTGAAGGATTTATTGTGATTGTGTTGGCGATGGAAGTAAGAAGGCCATATCGACCAGGAAGAGGAAGGTACTGAAAGAGAACTATTAGTATTCGCCGACGGACGCCTCTGGTGCTGTGCCAGAAGAGCAGGAACTGCCGCCTCCTTATCGTACTGATAAGTGAGCCAGGGTTTCGGTCCACTTTCTAAACCTTTCATGAAAGCGGGAATATCGGCTGCGGAATAGTGATGGAATATTTACTGGACACTTTCACGCGAAATGGTCAAGTCAAGTAGTGCCGGTCTTCGTGAAGAGACACGTGAAAAGATGAAAAATTCCTTGGTTTATGTCGGAGGTATCATTAAAGGAACCATAATGTTCCCCAAAATGGATTTTGTTTTTAAATTCTATGGGCAACCATTCATGATTGAGGCAAGCAAAGCTCCATAAAATTGTAGTAAACTAATGTTAGATACTTAGCCTTTTCTGGTTACAGAGCCCCGCAAATATCTTTGATAATACCTGATGTATGCTTGAATCGACTTCGGATAAAAGATTAACGTGGCCTTCCAACGTCCATATTTTTACTCGACAATAGTTTCCACTTTTGTTATTAGTTTTTCTACTTCCTCGCTCAACATTAGTTACTGGCATTGGGCTAAGCAAAGCCTTTTGTAACTCACCCAACATTAGTTAATTGCATTTTATGCACTTGAATAGGAGACTGCAGTAGGATCTCGCTAATCCGGCGCTATATCAGGATAAGTAGATAGATACGTCTGATTAGTTGAGGTATATTTAAAAAACAAAACAAATTAACGTGAAAGCTTCATATAATTAGTTACAAAAGCTATTTAAAATACTTCATTAAAATAAATTATGGCAAGGATAGTAAAAATCACTATTATAACGTTAATTTGGCATGCTTTCGTTTTTGCGATCTCGCACTACACTTGAACTATACGCCTACTGCACAGAACATTCACCCTTGGCAGGTTGAATATGACGGGGTACAGTCACCCTCAGCAGATGTTTGTGCCCCGCTATTGTGGTAGTGTGGCGCGAGATTAACTGGGCTATTCCGCCATGATTTTCTCTAGAATCATTGAATAAATAAATTTTTGGAGCTCTTTCTGTTTTCCGTGACAAATTAAACTCTAAAAAAAAATTAAACAATTGGTAAGCGAAAATATGTGAAAGTAAATATAAGTATAAATTGGTGTAAATAAATACCAAAGTAATTTTATATTTAAATTTTAAGGGTTCATTTTTTTACATGTAATAAATTGTATAACTTTAATTTTGGTTTTTGTGTTGGCATATAATTCGAATTGCTTTGCATAAAACGTAATTAAAAGTAAATATCTACAAACATTTCATTGTGTTTTTTATTTACTAGAAACATATATGTATTATTGTAATTTGTGAATTTCTAAGCGTTTAGTTATGGTGTGCCTGGTAAGATTAAAGGTTGCAGAGTACTGCGTAATTTCATCCCTTAAAATCAAGAAAGGCTTAAGGCTCCTTCTCCGATCTTCATCTCCTACACTTCAAGAATCATTATTTCCTTTTGCCCCTTATTAAATTCAAATTTATGTACATAATAATTAATTTTTTTCTCTTTGTTTTTATTATTTTATGGAGAAAAAATAGCTATTTGAGTTAACTGATCATGGCCAAACTATATGGGATACTATAATTCCCGCAATTTATTGTAAGGAGACTCTCGTTCCAGGATGAATAATAAATTAATACATTTTATCATTCGTTTTAATACTTAACCCACAATCATCAAAACTTCATTGAAAACCCTCCTGTATTCTGCCAAATATCATTGAATCAATTCCTTAAGAGTAAATTTTATCTAATTTAATTATGTACTTAATTATTTTTCTGTCACCCAGAAACTCAAAACAACTTTTGTTTAAGATTAATCAAATCGACTTTACTGTGTGATGATCTTGAAATAAATTTTAATTGGAAACGTTTGAAAAAAACATTAGGTTAGAGCATTGAACTCTTAGCGGTGTTTTATGACTTCTCCATGGCAGATTTTTCTTGATTACTTTCTCGTTGATCCAGTGAGCATGAAATTTATACTTCTTGATTTGTTCTGCTGATTTAGCTTGAGCTTCGTTATATCATTTATTCAGTTATACTGTTTGGACTACTTTATGATACCGCATCTACAACTTAAAAAGTACGTGTCAGTTACAACTAATGTTAGGCAGACGATAAAATATATATGAAAACCTGCGCATTTCAACCCTAGCTAGTATGAGGACAGGGTTCCAACTAAAAAAAATGTTCTGATCCTGATTTCGGGATTTGAGCGCTTTGTTAAAATCTTTTCGGAGGGTCACATTCGACCTGAACAAAAATTTAAATTAATTTAAAAATGTCATCAATCATACTTTGTATTTTTTCTTCATGAGGAATTCCTTTATGGTAATGCTTTTCTTTTTCTTCTTTCTTGTTGAGTTTTATGTTGATTTTAACCTTGTATCGAAACGGTTAAACTTGGCATTAACTGTCAGGGCATTAAGATTTCTCTCTTAGCTTAGCAAACATTTAAATGTTTTTCTTTTTGCTCTCGGGAACGCTTGTTTAGTGTTCTCACGACATCAGTTGACCCCGCGGGAACAGGGCAAGTTGGGAGAAAGCGATTTCTTGATTGAAGAAAGATTAAACCAAATTGACTAACGCTTCATGTAATTGAAATGTTTTATTGAAAATTTCATGGGAAGGATGAGTACTAAATATTTATGTTTGAATGTTTAGAAAAGAATGGCTAAATATAACGACAAAAGTACTAAAGATAGGTTTCCGATTGGACTTATTTGTTGAATAGGTACGTTTACTTTGATATATTATAGCATTATTATTTTATTCAAAAGCGAACGTCCTCCGAGGTTTGCAATGACATACATTATCGTCAATAAAAATATTAAACAACAATTATACTCGTGAAAAAATATACTTAATTGTAGTGAACAAAAAGGCGAAAAGAAAACAAAAATATATAAAATATATTGAATTAATTCCTAAGTTTAAAAACAGTTATTTACATCTAATTAAAATGTTATGCATAAATTAAAAGGCAATTAAAAATGGAACCACTCGTTAATTGCTTATTAGTAAGTTCCTTTCATTTAATTAGCGCGATCACGGAACATGCTCTCATTGAAGGTAATATGGAGTAAGCCCGTTTTCAGGGTAAGTGCGCAATCGTCTCGTCAAATTCTAACCCTCGACTGTAAGAGCTGCCCATGACGTAGCATGGAGTCTAAACACTGATGTGTTAAAAATCAACCACGAAAATTCGCTAAGGTGAAGTATAAAGTTGAAAGATATTAGTTGCAATGTGTTGATAAAGTTGAATTTTTCAACTTCTGCTGTACCGGTATTTATCTACCAGTAAGCCTGTTTTGTTTTTTTATGTTTGCGGAACTTCTTTTATGTAAATGGAACTTGCAGAAGCTGTTCTTCAAAATATTTTATGATTTATATTTCTCCTTGACAATTTTCTATTTTTAGGCGCTTGTCGGTATTTGCTCGGCAAAACATGATAGTAGGGGTTAATGCAAATCTCTGTGCTTAGTGTTCACTTACCCTTAGCATCATATTTTGCCCGGGCAACTGTGGGCCAGCGCATTAATTTTTTTTTTCAATATATTTATTCAATTAAATTCCACATCCCACTTGCCTGACTCGACGAAGATTGTAAAGTGTGAATCTTAGACAAGCTTTAACTATTTTGGATGATTAGTATAATAATTTGTAATAATTATATAATAATATATTATATAATAATTATTATAATGATTATAATACTCCGGAAACCGAACTATTATTAGGGATTGATATTATTTGCCACTTCTATAATTTTGTTTTTATTGAAAACTAGTTTCAAATGTTATACATTCATCTTCAGTTCAAGATTTAAGTAGATTATATCAAACAGAAAAGGTTTGTCAAGAAATTGGTTTGTTCTCGCACTGAACTAGTATGGAAATGACTGTAATGGAAAATAGGTGGGATGTTTATGTGAAGATGAATGCATGACATTTGCAAATAGTTTTCAATAAAAACAAAATTATAGAAGTGACAAATAAATAATTTATCAATCCCTAATTAGATTGATCCTTCTATACCATCATGCGTAAGTCTATTTAATTCTATTTTCCACATGTTCCAAAACCGCTAACCGCTTTACTAATCAGTCTTCCCGATATCTCGTAAGCACTTACTCCTTAAAGCTGGGACATGTGCATAACTATGCACTATTACATTGAATAATCAATCTCATCAGATTGGACATGAATGAAGCATGGGCTTGAATGTAATATTTAAACATGATCGTCTAGCGAACATTTTTGAAACAGAGAAAAAATCTAGCTTAAAAATTGAACAGTTTACTGTAATTTAAAGTCAAACTTTGTAAAATCTCGTGCGCACTTACACCCTTAACTTGCCATGTTTATTTAATCGGTAATAGAATATCTCTTTCTGGTCTTTGCATTTCGAAATTGTATTAATTAGCTCGATGATTAAAGATTGTTTGGATTAACTCTTGCATAATAACATGAGAGAAATTCGAGACAGTTATCATTGCAACTGGAATGGTGTAACTCACGAATACTATTAACGCTCGAGTGCTCTTATCCGGTTTGGGCTTATATATTTAAATATTTATTGTATTTATTTTTTAAAAGTGTTGATAAATATTACAATCTCGGGAAAATTTTAATAGTGATATATGTGTATCTTCTGAGCAATAAACAGAAAAATAATTAAAATACATAAATAAAAAAACAAATATAAGTAAAATAGTTGTTAGTAAAATACAATAATGAAATAAAAACTAATTACATCCAGTCAATCCATACAATATTTACACACTCAGCCCGAGGAACCCCTAATTGGCTCTATCCCCCACGCTTGAAGGATAAAGCAGGGCTCTTTAAGATCCCAGCGCATCTCTCTCGTCGGCTATATTAGAAAATATACTTTCTTTCTTTAAGTTGTGGATTGTCTTTGAGCTCGGGAAAAATGCGGCATACCTGGACTCTTTTAAGTGCGTTCAATGTTCTGGAGAAAATATCTACTTCCTTATCCTAAAATATGATCCTTCATGGGCTTTTGTTGTATATATCTTCACTTTATTTATTTTTTAATCACTGGAACTACCTATTGTTATTTAGCTTTCTTCTTCAATGGATTCTAAGGGCTGGGATGGAATATTCTCAGTTTTCTTAAATAGTCAGATGAAAATTAAAACTGAGGTTTTAATACATTACTTAAGGTTTATATTTGCTACTCTATAATGTTCAGTTTAATCTAGGAGGAATTTTCATGTTTGGTTATTTACAATACCATAGCACATGTGGGCTCTGACTGATATCCACAAGATTATACGGATACCCATTAACTTCCTATACCGTCTTGTCAAATGTATTTTCCGCTCCGCCCAACAACCACTTAGGCGGTCACCAAGAGAATTGCTATGTCGATCGACATGTAGCTTTAGAGTTCATTGGACGATTGTTGCTACAATTAAATTATCTTTTGTAGCATTGCAGTTTTTTTCTGTTGCTTCTGCCACTGAGAATAATTATAATAAGGTATTATTTTTATGTATGTGTACTATGTGTTTTTCTGTATACTATTTAACATGTTAAATTATTATATTAATATGAGATATCACGAAAGCTCCTACGCCATCGGGCATACTATTTAATTTTATCACAGATTAACAAACGTAATTAAGGCTTGCTTAGAAACCTTTTAGAGTTGTTAATGAAATATTCTTTGTCGAAGATGTTCGGCAGAATCATCCTGATATTGCGGCGTGTCAACATCAAGTATTAGGTATTGCAATAATGGTATCAGATGCTCATCATTTAAAAAAGAAATGTATTTGTGAATTCGTTTTCTACTATTGCATTCAAAGCCTCGGGCTTATGGCATGGCCTTCCTTTCACTGCTCTCATTATGCAGATAGAGAATTATCAACTTTTGTTCTGTTAAAAACTTGCAGAGCTTCTCATTTATCTCTTAAGAAATACATGGAAACTATGTGTCTTAAGAGGTTGAGGTTGAGTGTATCAACTATTTGTAAGACGTTTAAGATGTTTTAGGGGTACCTAGATATCGCAAAGCGAAATTACAAGATTCATAATATCACGGCATATATCATTCAAATTTTTAAACTACTCCCCAAAAGATTAGAATTTTCTTAAATCCAAGGGTTCACCAACGGTACAACTATTTATTCCGTGAAGGAGCCAGAGAATAAATATCGATCTTGTGATTGTGTAGAATAGGTTGGCAACGTGTAGAATCACCCGTTCCTGCCCTAGTTGGAGTTTTTGAAAACGTTAAAACCCAATAAACAAGCCAGGGAAACAAATAAAACATACGTTGAGAAAAAACTAAAAAAAAAGATAAAACAATCTGCAGAATATTTAATGAAAACAAAATTTAAAATTTATAAACAAAAAAACAAAAAAAATAATTTGATTGAAATTAAATTAAACTATAATTTTATTAGTTATTCATTCTTCACGAAGCCCAACAACATTACGAACAGATTTCACTCGCCGAAATGCCATTACTGGAATCATATCAAAGGGTGAGATTCATGTAATTCCTAATTGTTTAGCCGTCGAAATTCTCTTGCCAACTCATTCTTCGCTAAAATAAATAACACCGTTTAAAATAATATATTACAAGTTAGTAAACAAACTTTACCGATCTCCCTGATTTAATAAATCCTGATATAGGATTTATTAAATAGTTAAATTTGAGTCTTAAAACATTTTATGCAAAAAGTTCCCTTAATCCTCAAACAGAAGAAAAACTGCGGGCCTGAATTTTGGTCTTTTCGTGGTCATCATATTCTGTCTATCATATGATGATATGTTTATGTCCACACCTCTATTCGGTTGAGAGAACAAACTCAATCCCATTCTGATGCAACTATATATTAAGACTATTAAGATGTCGAAAGCTATTAATCATACGTCCTAAAGGCTTATGGGGATTCATTTAACTTGTGCAATTACAAAGCTAATAATAACGTACAGAACAGTAATGCAACGAGTTCGATTCTATTATGGCTATAATAACCTATATCGATACGTGGTTATTAATCTATAAGCTATCCACACTTCTTTCACATAAAAGAAGTAATTGTGTCCTCTTGATAAGAATTTTCTGATTTTTTTATTTAGAAAATCATACCTATTGAAAGATAATTTTTTTTTTCAAACAACCAAAAACATTTACGAATATTTAAAAAAAAAAAAAAAAAAAGCCTGAAAGAAGGGGCACCAAACTATTGCATTATTTCATAGTTTTTAAAAGTAAGATTTTCATCGAATATTTGGAAACTTCTCTCGCACTCTGGATTAACAATTACTGATATAGAGTGAAGCTCGCGAAGTCATTGGTGCAAGAAGTTTGCGCCATACTTCCATAAACATATTTATAAAAATATTCTTAATTTCCAATATCATTACTTAGCTTATATCTTTTGACTCTTAAATTTCAAATTTTGACTCTTAAGTTTGCGCCATACTTCCATAAACATATTTATAAAAATAATCTTAATTTCCAATATCATCATCACTTAGCTTATATCTTTTGACTCTTAAATTTCAAATCTGAATACTTCTTTTTCATCTCCACAACTCAATTACAATGTTCATGCACTTTCCACTGTCATGAAATCCAGTCCCTTTGACCATTTCCTACTTCTCATGAATGTTATTATCCTTATGCTACAAATCCATGAAAATATTTGTTAATAATATTTAACTTTCGTTTTAATTTATTTGTTTATTTAATTTGTAGAAGAAAATATTTATTAAAAAAAAATGTTTTTTGTTATTTATTATTTATGTTTTTTTTGTTAGTTATCCATTAAAATTTAAATAATAATATAACTCGCTAACATAGTCCGTTCCGATTTAATAACAAGACAGGATTTAGCCAAGTCTTTAATAATGTGAAAAACGACTATTTTTGTTATAAGGACCTCTCGAAGGACCTCAATCCTCGCCAAAAATAATATTATTTGTAGAGCGTTACAGTATATGTATATTTACCCTTCTCCCCGCCTCTTACCGTTCCTCACGCGATTCCTAATAGGCTTTCTGGGCCTAATAGCTTCAACGGATATGAACTCGGAGATTGTTAAAAACAGTGGCTTTTCGTAGCGGAATTATATTAGTATTGTTACACATTCTATACGTCGATCGATTCAAATCAATACGTTATTAGTCCAAAAATATGGGTGAGTTTCGATTGTTATCCCATTTACTACGACATGATGATTTGAATGTTTCCCAGAAGTTTTAAGACTCGATTGAACCAATATTCAAAGATATAACAGTTTTTCGATACCTCGTGTTCTGTTTTCAAATCAATAGATTGATACCTCAATATCTCGCAAGTTGGAATAGGATGCTGATTTTGAGATATCTGCGAGGTAGGGATTTGAATCCACTGACGTGTTTTATATGATCGTTAAGTATTCATTTATAAGGAAATGTAATCAGGAAATACAAAATAGTTATTCCAAACAGGTTCAAATTTTTTGACAGCGACCACACTTCTCAGCAGAGGGGGATTTTCTCACCTTTGTAACCAAGACTTAGATTGTCTTCATACAAAAAGTGCTCCATAAGCATTAAAATTTGGCGCGTATGGTGCGGTTTAATCCTATTTTATGTTTTGATTTTAATTTACAAATATATGCCCCAATGAATTGAATAATTTTACTCGTTTATTATGTTAACCAAAATATATCAAAAATCTCCATTTTTCAAAATACTTTAAAATATATCTGCTATACAGGAGAAGGGATAAAATGTAAGAAATGCAAAAAAAAATCAAATTAAGATAAAAAGTTAATAGGGATTGTAAGAAATTAAATAAATATAATTTATCTCTGTTATTCAAATTATATATATGTATATATATATATATATATATATATATATATATATATATATATATATATAAACTTCGCAATACTAGATATACTCATTTGAGCACACTGCAACCATTATTTACATTGCATCTTAGAAGTAAAAAGAATTTGTTTAATGGCATGCATTGCTATTTCGTTCATTGAATTTAAAATATAAAAATCAGTTGATAATTTCAGTTCCATAGGATACTAAATGCTATTTTTTCGAAAAGGAGTTTTAAATTTGTTGAGTATTTTGGAATATATATTTAAATTTATTAAATTGTTCCTAACCGGTGGTAAATTAAAAAAAAAAATATCTGATGTGGACAACACATGACTTTCTTGTACGCCTATTAAACTATAAATCGGTGGCTCAAAAAGTGATCCTGAATTTGGTTACTAGTTTCCGAAGATCGCAGTATCTCAAAAACAACACTCGGCGTTGCGACATCCATCTATTGACACACACACACACAAATAGGGAGGAAAAACCAGTATTTTACACTCAATTTTAACACTTAAAACAAGTAATAAAAATGTTTAATTGGATTGGAAACCAAATTGCGTTTGTAACCTTTATTACCGAAACATATGATTTATGTGTTTAATCACTACTATATATTATTACGGTAGTATAGATCCCTTTTCCGGCTCTCAGGAGCGATGGATTTTGACGAGTGAGGTATCAAAAGAAAGGGAATTTCACGGAGAAGTGACGAATCCTGATTTTGATTATTAAAATCTTACAAGGGCTTAAATAAAAGTGATGAAAAAACTGGAAGGTTTCAAAACTTTGACGACTGAAAGTCGGCGGATCGAGACGGGATAAGTTGGGTTTTAAACATTTTGACGCGGGCATCAAGACCATATACGCTCCGGTGGAGCGTATTGGTCCAGCGTTTTAAAGCTTAAAAACCTACCGTTTTCGAGATAACGCACGATATAGGTCCGCACGGGCCCTGTGCCATCTTGCGTACGTACCGTAGTCATGGCAACTTTATATGAATTTGAGTCTGTTTACAAAAACTATTAATGAGTGGGAAATTATATACTGTTTCCCATGTTTAACCCTAACTGTTAAATATGAATACTACACATAGAAAACGGTGTAGCTGAATCTTATCGTCTTATTGTTAAACTTAAGAGATGTTTTCCAGTGGGGTAAGCTAATTACTGATAAAGTGCGATCAAAGTCATTACAAACTATGTAGCTTTACCAAATGTGTGTGCTAAATAAACTTTTTTGGTAATATTATATTGTTTACACGAATAAATATGTTTCTTTCCCTAATATCGCTTATACTTCTAATGTATTTGGGATTAGAAGAAGGATTAACATCTAATGTGAGAGTTCTCACTGGGGTATACTAGTTTAAATATAATTTTTCATGTAAGCTTATTATGACCTTCAAGTAAATTACCGTTTTCGGCTCACCAATTTTAACCAAATAATAGTAAATACATTCACATCAATATAAAAGTCCTATTTACCAAATTTGAGATGTTTTACATTATATTTTAATATAATTTTTGATGAAAGTCTAATATGACCTTCAAGTAAAGTACCGCTTCCGGTTTTCCAATTTAGACCAAAATTTAGTACGTTATTTAAATAAATATATAAGTTATAAATACCAAATTTGAGAAGTTTTTCAAAGTATTTTAATATAATTTTTGATGGAAATCAATTATGACCTTCAAGTAAAGTACCACTTCCGGTGATTAAGCAGTGACCAAAAAGGGGGGTCAACAACTAGATTTTACAACAATCCTAAATACAAAATTTCAACTTTCTACGGCTAACCGTTTTTGAGTTATGCGAAATACGAACGTACTTACAGACGCCACGACGAAACTAGTCAAAATAAATTCAGGGATGGTCTTAATGGATATTTCCGTTGAAATCTGAAAACAGAGAACTTTCGCGATTTCAATACTTCCTTTACTTCGTACAAGGAAGCAATACGTGAATTTAATAACTGCAAGTGTTCTGCAAAATTTTATTAAGTCAACAATTTTTAAAATATTTAGTAGCTTTTGGAACTTATCTCTATAACGGCATCCTAATTTTTTTTGTAGCTTTCTGGCGTGAATTAGAGGTTCTACCTTTTTTCAAAGTTTCTTTTGAAATTAAATTGTGTCAGTGACCATAGCATGTCTTATTCGTAAGTATATAAGACTTTCTACGACTGAATTGCACTTTGTTCTTTTGCAATTTTTACTTGATGGATTGACTTTCATTCTCATTGATTTCCTTTTTTTTATTCACTCTGCCATGGTTCTATAATTTACTATTATAGATAAACTTATATCATGACCGCAACTAGTGGGGAGAGGGGAAGTAAAGGGTTACTTACCCCTGGCGGCAGAATTTAGTGAGCGGAAAATTTCGAGCAAGGATATATATATATATATATATATATATATATATATATATATATATATATATATATATAGATTCAATCCACCACTGTTCCCATCACTTATACGCCGACGACTTCCAAATCTATTTATCCTTTCCTCCTTCTGAGCTATTAGTAGCGTTTGCCAGTATCCAGGAAGACCTAGATAGAATCAGTGCCTGGGCAAACCTGAACAGATTAAGTTTAAGCGCTATGAAAACTCAGGCCATTGTCATAGGTTCCAATTCCCTCCTCAGATCCAATGACACCTTTCCTACTTTAATCCTAAATGATCACCCCGTCACGTTCAGCTCCTCAATCAAAAACTTGGGTATTACTATCGACCAAACCCTTTCCTGGAAACCCCACATTGCCCAAATTTCCCGACGGTCAATAAGTACCCTTAAATTATTCCATCGTTCTCGTCTTCTTCTCCCACAAACTACCCGCAAACTCCTTGTGTCCTCTATTATCTTTCCCCACTTTGACTACGGATGTGTGGTATACGGGGGCCTCTCGAATGTGCTCGAGGACAGATTGAAGCGGATCATGAACTGCTTTTTAAGATTTGTCTTCGGCACCTCGAGACGGGCCCATGTGTCCCACCTATGCGGCGAGTTGGAGTGGCTCTTCCCCTGCAGCCGTAGACAATATGTCCTCGGATCTTTTCTATACCAAACCATCACCACCCACCATCCTTCCTACATCTACAGCCTCCTACAATTCAAATCCTCGGTCCACGCACTGGAAACAAGATCTCGCCTTTCTGACCTCCATACTCCCTCCCACAGAACCAAAACATTCGAACGCTCCTTCCTCGCCCGCTCCTCTACCCTTTGGAATTCCTTTCCTTCTAATATCCGGCATGCTTCTTCTCTATCCTCATTCAAATCCCTCCTTTTTCAACACCTTCTTTCTCTCCAAAATGATGCTCTCTAATTGCGAAATTTCAGTTTAGGATTAACATCTGGATCAGAAGTGGATAATAGATTTGGATAATGTACAAACTTTGCTAATCCATTCATTATTTTTGTATTTTTCATTTTCTCTGTTTTTTTTTTGTTTTTTTTTTTTTTTACTTTTTTCTTGTTTTTTCTCTTTTTTTTGTTTTGCTCAAATCAATTATATTTTTTCGATAAAAAAACATATTTATTTGCTTATTTATTTTACAGAAGATATTGTAAAAATTAATTGTTCTATATTCTATAGTCTTATGGCCAGATAATGTTACTGTTTTATTGGTTCCTTCATGTTATCCTTAAGGGACCTAGTCCCAGAATAAAGTTCTTTTATCTATCTATCTATCTATCTATCTATATTTATATATATATATATATATATATATATATATATATATATATATATATATATATATATATATATATATATATTACCTGTATTCAGTCAACAAAATAAGTTGTTATGAGATGGTGATTGACCGAGGGCAAGGGATATCCTGTTTCAACTCAACCGTTTGGCATTTCGTTTGTTTGTTACGCGATTAAGACCAAACGCGTCGTCCAGCTTTCTTCAAATTTGGCGCAAATGTTCCTTGCAGTCAGAAAAAACGACTTATGTGGAAGGATTTCTAGTTCTTAATTCGAATCTAATGTGGCGGTCGTTTTAATGGCCAAGCATCATAAAAAATGTGTTTGTTTCTCTACATTAATATTCCTTGAAGGCATTCGAGCCTATTTATTTTTTTTTTTTTTACGCATTGATACGAATTGTGATTGGAAAATAAAATCAAATAATTGTGTGGAGATTAAATTATTTTTCATTGAAAAAAAATGGTTATTGTGTAATGGGTTCTATAATTATTTGTGAATTGAGGAGTTTTCTACCTAAAGTCGATATATCCAATTTTGGAAACGTACTGCAAAAGTACTGCATCATATGGAGATAAGCCAATTTTTTTGTTGAAAATGCTGATTTTTAACATCTATTTGACAGAGCAAAATTTAAGATTTGAAATAAACTGAATAATGTTTAGGTGTAGAATATTAATTTGTCAAAAAAATCTTTGATTTTGAGAAGTCGAAGTATTAACTTTTGATATAAAACTCCTCAAATAGTCTTTGATATCTCTAGCTTGAGTTCAGACTATTTTTAGACATTTAGGATTGCAATTGTATTAGGTATTGATGTCGTTATTACAAGAGGACAATGTTAACTGAAGCGAAAGAGGTTTATGCAAAGTCACATTCGTATTCAGCAGATTTGCCTTGTGATTGGAATGGACGAATGAAAAATAAAATAAAAATTCCTAAGTAGGTTCGCGAGGTCTACTGTCCACAGAACTACTAGTATTTATTTCGAAATATATTATCTAAAATACTAATTTTTTTACGGTAAAATTAACGTTGTCCCCCTCTCCCTCCTAGCCAAACTCCTTGTTATCTACTTTAGACGTGTAAATAAAATACTTATGGTTAGTTAATTTCAAATATATTTTTTTTCTTTTACCCGGCAATTGATTTATTTAATCTACATTGTTACTGAACATGGTAATCGGCTAACTGTGTTATGGTTGCTTTCATGTTACATTATTTTTTATTGTGTGCATACTTCATAATTGGGATAATTGATCCATTAAAAAAATTATAATGGATGATGTGAATAAAAAAATAAAATGATATATTGTGAGATGTTTTCCATCGCTTTGAAATATTGAGGGCTTAGATCTTGATTTGTACTACCAAAAAGAAATAATAACCACATTTTCGTTCGATATTATCTTTAATGTTTAGGAATTGGTATAATTCATTTCTCAATTTAAGTTTCATACCGAACTCAGGTTTCAAATGGTCATGAATGATCTATGGTTCGGGACTACCTTGGACCACTTTTCGTGGTTGAAATTCGTTATAAATATAAATAATAAATAAATATAATTTATAAACGTTTAATCCCAGGTTTTTGGGATATATGTGTTAAACGTTTATAATTTTAGAATCCCCGATCCTATCTAAACACTCATTGATTTACCATGATGTATGCCAGCGTTTCAAGAATTATTTGTAAATGGATCAACACATATCGTGTCATGTTTTTAAATTGGACTGATGATTATCTTGATTACTCACTGTCTGGAAAGTCAGAAGATGGCTCGATAAGAATCTGGCTGCCATTTGGAAGTTTGGAAGGACGCCTGCGCGTAGCTACTGCCATGCATCCGCTATAAGGGTCAATTGCGTATCCCTGTTGTGTACTGACTTAATTGTTTGTCTATTTCTTGAGTGTATATTCTGCAATGCTGTCTGTCCATCTTTAATGGCACAAAGAAGTATCCTTGTTTCAGTTCCTAGTTTGCTTAGACGTTTGTAAAAGAGTATTGCAATTATATTTTTAATTGAAATTAAAGTATTGTAAGACACTCACATGTACTTCTTACGTCGATATTATTCTGTTTGTATTCAAGTTTCTGAGTATATCTACATATCATTTAAAACATTTATCTAAAAATATTATTTTTTTTTTTTTAATCTATAAAGGTGGTCATATCAAATGGAACAGTGGAACGACGAAGCGTAGCAGCTGGAGTACTTGGATTGAAAATAATTTCAAGGGCCCCACTGACGGTCACTCCACTCCATTGTTCCATTTCTTGCCGACAATTGGTGATTTATACTCACATAAACACGTGTTAATGGGGCTATGAATAATCGATCTGCAGTTGTGAAAATATTAAATAATTGAAACTGTACTTACGTATTTCACGGTCGACCAGGTTGTCTGTTGTTATCCCTCGTAATCTGACTCTGATAATGTCAATTTTTGTCTTCGTTTTTATGGGAATTAATGCTACGGAGTTAACAAATTAAATATTAATTAAATTTCATTTCATTTCTAAAATACCATTAAAATGGAATAATCCCTAAATCCTGAACTAATGTGCCGGCGTTAAAAATTCGTATCCATTGGGATTATTCAGATTATTGCTGCTTTAATCAGATCTCATTGGCATTTCATGCATATTTGAAATTAAAAATCCACTAAAATAATCTAGAAGTGTGTCCTCGTTTTCTTTTAGAGATATTTGATATCACAAAAATCTTAGGATGCCGTTGAAGTATGACGTGAAGATCAAGATATCTTAAATTATGACATCGATTTTCTTTAAAATAACTATAATTAGTTTTAAATGGTCACTATTAAATAAGTAATGAATTAACCAGTTCAATAATGCAACTTAGAGGCCATGAGTTAACCATTATTTTATGGAGGGTTTTTTATGAACCATTCCGGTCATTTCCAAAATATTCAAGTTAAGATATTTTCAGTACCCCCTTTGCTATCCGCTAATCGCTTAATCCGCCCCTGGCCTTGTAATTGTCATAAGAACGTTTTTTGGAATTTGTGGTTTTTTATGGTATCTATCTATAACAAAAATTCCATATAAAAATAATAAATAATAAATTCGTGGCACCTATCGCTTCTGCTTCGCTTGCACGCCCAAATCCAGATAAAAAAAAAAAACGATTTTCAAACGCCTTTTTGAGATATTTCATGCAAATAGGGTTGTCGAGCAACTCCTAAAGAACAAATAGCGCTTTGAAAAAAATGCTCTAGGACCATTTTGAGACATGTGAAAGGCACTTTTCGAGGGCATCTGTTTTTACATTTTCATGTTTTCCGCGGAAGGTTATTGTTATTTTTGGATGAAGTTTTTATTGTAAATAAGGAAAAATAAAAACTACAATTTAATTTCACGAACATGTTCCTACGACAATTAAAAGGCTTTTAATGAATTTTTTCATATTTCGCTGTTTTTAATTTTATTTTTTGCGAAACGTTGTTGGCCTACTTCAATTATTTAAAACTCATATTTCCCCTCTTTTTAAGTGCTATTTCGTACAATTTCTTCTAAAATAATTTTTTTCAACTTAACAACTTAAATTTAACTTAAAACTTTTTTAAATTAACAATTTTTCGTAACGTTTATGATTTTTTTTTACCAGGTTGCCACATACCGATTTTATCTATAACATACACAATTTGTTTCTTTTTTTTTTCTCATGAGAAAGTCCATTGTAGAATAGGATTCTGCATTTTTGTTCTCACCTTTCTGAAGACCTACTACGTGTATTTGAAGTCATCACTCGAGCAGTGCCCTTAATAACTCCTCTTAGTTTGTATCGTGCCAAGTACGTTTATTTATGATTCATGACTAATTCGTATGTTTATGTATTTGAAATGTTAAAATTTTTACAAAAATTTATTTTTAATACACCCCACATACTTTACTTATTTATATTAATTAATTGCATGATTAAACATTTTATCGTTATCATATGCTCCATTTAAATTAAATATGACTTTTAAAAAATATTCGGGGAATAGTGGCCTAACAGGATCCAGGGTAATGTTGTTATGTTTAATGCAAACTGAGCCGCGTGCACTTTATCAATATTCATCAATAAAAAAAAAGATTTGTTGAATCACAAACTGGTTACACATCTTCTCTATACCGCCTGTTATATAAATCTGTGTTAATTCAAACCTTATGTGCGTTTGTTCTCATTGACAAAAAAAAAAATCGCTGATTGTTAAATAGAGGAGCCGCGGCAGTTAGCATGCCTGAAGGTGTGATCGTACTTGAATGGACTACTGCCTTCCTTTAATGATGTCAATAATTCATATTCAGCCGGTGTCGCACCGACCGCTTTCCCTCCCGGCAATAAATCATAAAAAGATGTAAAAAGACAATACGCAATTTAAATGTGATTATGATTTGCGCAACGCAACTTTAAATCAGGTCTGTCAGAACGAACAAACGATGTTGATGCAATATAACTTCTAAGACTCAACATGAGGTCATAGTCTGATAGATGGGTTAATTCACTTTGAAGTCAATGGCGGTAAATAAAAAAAAAACGCATATTCGATTCTTGTGTTCTTAAGTCTGCTGGGAAACGACCACTTCCTCAACCCAAAGAAGCTCCTCCGATGTTTCTATCGATACTAAAGCTTCGATGTTTTAGTATCGATATATTTGTTAAATAATCGATATCGGATTGAAAAAATAAATTTTGAACTTTTTATTTATGAGATGATAGTCGGCTGGGGAGGGGCGATCAGCATGGAACTACGATAGTGCAAATCTATTTAATGTAAGCCAACATTTTGGCTCATTTTGTAGGCATTTTCCAGGGCTAAAAAGACAAAGTAAAAAAAAGGATGAGAATATTATGTTCAAAAGTAAACGAGAGGTTTTGGTGACTGGGCGTGTAAAGCATTGCTTTACTCGAACATTTTCCTGATAAAGCATTTTTTTATCATCACTCAAGATTTATTAATGTTATTTCGTCTCCTTTAGGAATTCTTCTAGGGGTGTTACGATCGGTGGCAATGGGAAAATTATATAACCGTACTCGTCTACAAACCAGGTTCCGTTTATAAAGATTCTTACGTCATCATCCTATGTTACAAGCAAATATGAAATCTTCACAAGAACATTCTCCATTATTTAATACAAGTATCGAATAATGATATTGTATGTATCGATACTCTTCATTGGATAATGAATCGTAGGCAGGCTTGTTGAGGATGAATGAATATTTGAAAAAAGAAGTAGTGGTCTGCTGATTATGAGGCATCACGTAGACCTGACCACTATTGCCAATATAGCCACACGATTGATCCTGTCCTCAAGTTGTTTTATTTTTTTTCTTCACTTAAGGCGATATTATATAAATACGCATTTTTTATTAAATAACTGAGGAGTGGCGAGGCCAAATGATCCAATTGCCAAAAATTTCTATCTAGTTGCAACAAGCGCCAAAATATGGTGCTGTCTATGCTGAGGTTTAAAGGCCATTAGGCCAAAAATTGAATTGTATGAGGACCACTCTCACCCACGACTATGGGGATTAGTAAGCTTCAAAGTGCATCTTGAGACATTTTTAATGCATTTACCTGTTAAAACTTTTCAATCATGAATTAAGGTAAACAATAAAACAGTTTTAACAATAATTCCTCACAAGAAAGATGTAAGAGGATGCTGTCGTCGATGTACCCCAAATCAGTATTTTTCTGTTCTCTTCTAATTCTAATTATATTTATTTTCCTTTAACTGCGTTTACTACAATGCATTATAAGGTTTCCCTAATTCTGTTTTCTGTTTTTTATAAAAAAACTTCTGATTGTATCATCTGAATTTCTTTGCTCATCTAACAAGGGGGTCTCCAATTTCAATGAAACTTTTTTGGAAAAATGTTAGATATGTCTCTGAAGGTTCTTTTGTCGAGGCGCTCTTGGAGCCGATACAATTTTTAAAAAAACTAATTTCAACATTTTTTAAATTATTGTTTTCTGCATTTTCTCTGCATCGATTTCAAGGTTATTGCATGCCAGTCGATTTGTTATTTTGTGTAAAATAAGAAAAAAATATTACTCATTGTGTTTAATTACTTTAAATGTACAAAAACCAAAAGACACTTCCAGTAAAGTAGGCAAAAAAAATATATTTTAGGAATAATCAAGTCAGATTCGTTTTTAGCATCCTTTAAAACTCCTATATAAGAATTTTCATTAAAATCAAGAAATAGAAATTTTTAAACTTTAGTTAGCTCAAAATTTTGAGAGTGATTTACGGTACTATAAACTGCAGGAATTGGCACAAACCCATCCGACGTAACCAAATTAGAACCGGAGAAATAAAATAACACTTATTATAATACCTCTTTTATTATTTCACACTACTTTCACGCCCTACAAGTTATCAGAAAATTGGAGATCAGAAATTCAGCTTTCCAACGGTTGTAGTAAAGTTGAATTTAGATTAAACTCCTGATAAGTGCAGGTCGGACATCGGAAGAGAAAAAATTCTTCGAAAAATTCTTTTCCAAAAATTACTAAGAAATTTTCCTATTTAAGAGCTTTAAAGGATGCTAAAAACGAATGTGGTTTGCTTTTTCCTAATAATTTTGTTGCTTAATTTACTGGAAGCGTCTTTTGCTGTTTGTATTTTTTTTTTTTACATTTAATATTATCGGTAATATTTTTGTATTTTTTTACGCAAAAGAACATCGATTGGTATATAATAACCTTGAAATCCATGCAAAGAAAAGGCAGAAAACAATGATATAAATAATTGGTGAAATAATATAAAATATTTTTTTCTCGGTTCCTAGAGCGCATTGGCAGGAACCCACAGACATATGTCTGATATTTTCCAAAAAAACATCATTGAAACAGGTGGATCCCATGTCCGTACCCTCTCCTTGTAAGTTGGAAATAAGCCAAGTTGTTTGGTTAATAGTTACGTAAGATCGCCCAGGAATTGTCAAAAAACACTTTTACCGCTTCCAATGTGCCGAATTTTTGATCGGGGACTAAACATTGAGGACTTAATTTCTGCTGAAATTACAAGTCTACCGAGGATGGTACTGCTTAAACTGACATAGAAGAAGGACCTCCGTGCCATGTTGCAGCTGCTAAGAAGTTATACACATAAAAAACTACAAGTGTTTAAAACCTGTGGGCTTAGACCATTTGACTCCGCCACGCTTCAACTGTGTGTTTCTTAGCAATCACATATCTGAAATCTATAGTTTAAGCTTCTAACCCATATTTTTTATTGGCTGACTATAAATTCTGCTGGTGTAAATCAGTTTAAATATACTGAGCTATATATTAAGAGGAAAACCTTTTTGATAAAAGACTTGGTGCTTTATTAAATACTGGGGGGGGGGGGAGGGGAGGGAGATGAGGGAGAAGGAAAGGGAGGGTTTCTGGTAGCCTACTAGAAAATTTCGAGTTTAGTTTAGAGGCAACTTACCGACACGCCCCTAACTGATGGTATTATAAATCATTTTCCGAGTACCATTGAAGTCATCAGTAACTGTCAGGATCTCGTAATAGGAAATGACGCTATTATGATGGATACGGATGTCTATATTTAAACGATGTGTCTATTTAATATTTATAATTATCCTTTGCGTCTCTTACATATTAATAAATCTTGATTACAATTGAAGATAGTTCATTTCGTAATGCTGCTTCCATTAATAATAAATATACAAAGAGCTGACGTCCTGCGTAGCTGATGGCACTCACAATCAGTTCGTGGGTGCCGTCGAAAAAAAATTGGAAATGATCTAAAAATCGACTATTGATGACCACCATTGACTATTGAAGCAGCAAATACTGACAACTCTCAGTCTAACTCTGGCCTTGACCAGTGCTAGAAGCCTTAAAAATATGTTGTAACTATAAATGTTTTGTCACCTTAATAAACTACTGCACGCAATTAAGAATAAAATGTCATTTTATATATATATATATATATATATATATATATATATATATATATATATATATATATATATATATATATATATTCAATAATATATATATATTGAAATTTCAATAAATATTTTCAAAAAAAGTCATCGATGTCAAGTAGATCAGCGATGTCCGATATCGATATCAGCACATGTATCAAGTTTATTCTTTATTGTGTACAGTTGAAGTTTATTATGGTGGCAAAACTTTTAGAATTACAATATATTTTTAAGGCTTCTAGCACCATTCAAGGCCAGATTGACGACTGAGAACCGTCAGTATTTGGTGCTTAGGTCATCAATATTCGATTTTTAGACTTT
Source organism: Rhaphigaster nebulosa (assembly GCA_948150685.1). Lineage (NCBI taxonomy): Eukaryota > Metazoa > Arthropoda > Insecta > Hemiptera > Pentatomidae > Rhaphigaster > Rhaphigaster nebulosa. The sequence continues at coordinate 34,006,340 of OX411310.1, forward strand.
TTTCAATATTTTTTTTTGTATTGTGAGCGGGAATCGATAGAGTTGGTGTTTACGTCCCATAATAAATTGAATCGTTAATTTAAACTTTTTGGCGCTTAAGCCTTTTTCAATAAACAACGTCGATGTGGTTACCAAGAGTAGTACGATATGAATATCACAAATGAAGATATAACTTATTGTTTGTAATGTGGAGCCGTTTTGTTTGTCGGTGCTTTGGAGGTATCTAATTTCTAACCAATAAATTATTTTCTGTTTAAACATAAAACTATACTAAAATAACCAAATTTGATTACTAACCAATCTAATACTAGTGAACGTTTGAGTAATTTACAATCTACACCGGATTAACCATGTGGTAATGTAGCAACTGCCTATGGACCTCGCGCCTCGTGAGGACCTCGTATTTTCATCCGCGTTAAATTTTGATTAACCCCTAATATACAAAATATCGCTTACAACAATAACCTATAATATTTTGTTCAGACTCATTTGTTACAGACTTTTTTAATAATATTTAATTAATCTGTCTGCCATCTAAATTTGATTTATTATAAAACCTGTATTGAAGTGAGTGATGGACCCTAGAACAAATTAGATATTAACTCTATACATTACTAATGCCTCTATTTTTGTTCATGCAATCAAATGTATTTTATTGAAAAGCGGAGAGGGATTCCAAAATTTGCATTGTCTAATTAATGATATGAAAAGAAAAACCAATATTGCAATTTAAACAAATAAATACAAATATTGTAAATATTGCCAATGATTTACTAAATATATGAAGGAATAATAATGTGTATCACAAGCCTTTTTAATTTTTTCTATTTTGGGCAATTTAAAAAAATTATAAATTTACGTTTGTTTTTTAATTTTATATATATATATTTTTTCCGATACTGTTTTGATATATTCTCTCACATTCACACTCATATTCTAAATTAATATGGCAAACATCAAATTGACTCATAAGAAATACCTCACTAAATTAAAACGAACAGCATACGTACAGTCTGCAATCTGGTTTAATCAGAGGATTTGTATTACTGTTACTTCAAAAAGTGTCCCATTTACGAATCTTATCGGCTTACTCTTATCTATCATATCTTTGATTGAGAAAAAAAAACGGATAAAGAAACGAATATGTAACATTTGTTATTCCACTGTTTACAACCTAAATTTACGATCATATATTCAAAACGAATAATTTATATTTAAATTATTTTTGTCTAATATACTGTAAATGCCTAGCCTTGATTTCTTTTATATATTTTCTTTTTTTTTTATTACATTAGGTTTATGAAACAAATTTTGAAACTATTAATTCCATTTTATAAACAAATAATTTTATTATTAATTGAGGGAGGTTGGCTATTGTATATGATTCTGGTTCCGGCTTCATGCACTGAAATGAACAAACCCGGTTCATATATTGGCTTGGCTCACCATTTTTTTAAAGATGCTTCCTGGTTCAACGAAGCCTTAAAAAGAAAAATTACCAGGCATTAGTCATGGGATAAATCGCGTGCTTGTAACACAATACTGACCATACTAGTTCCCAAAATACCTCGAAATAAGGGTGTCGGTTTTTGTGAAAAAAAACAACGTTTATTTTGTTTTTTTGTTTTGTTTTTTTACGAAATTTATTTACAATCGGTTTTTTTCCGGTTTTTAGATTAAAAAAAAATACGTTTATAACCGATAGTTTGAAAAAAACACAAGATTAAAACCGGTTATTCGATACCAAAAAAACGGTTATCAGTTATGAACGGGCGGTTTTTGACATCCCTAACCCGAAGTCGAGAATCAGTCTTCTTTATCAGCATCAGCGTTTTAAGTCCTCCAATGTCGGCTCCGATTTATTTATTTTATCATTTGAATCAGATTTTCTTTCTTAATATTATGTATTTATTGTTAAAAAAAGTTCAAATATAAGTTAATTGCAGTTAAAATGTTCATATATTCTCCACTTATCTTCACTATTAATTAAAAATGTTTTACACATTTACATGGGCCTATCCCAAAGGAAATATAATTCTATTTTTTAATATATGTTCCTATGTAAAATTAGAAAATGGCTACGGAAAATCCCAATGAATTAATGGATTTGTCTTTCGATATTGTTTCGTAATGTTGTTTCGACATTTAAACTTGAAAGAGACAACGACGATCGGGAGATCTTGGGATGGGCAAGCCTCGAGTCGAAACCGGTGTCTGTTAATGTCCCTGAGCAATTAAAATCCTACTACGTGTATCGTATTCCAAAACTACCCGACGAATTTTAAATTAAATATTATGGATACACAATTTCCCTATAGAAAATCATTAAAAATTTGCGTGGAAGAGGGCAAATATTTGCTAAAAATGTAAATTTCTAAACAGGCTATATTATTTCTCTATATTGCAAACAAGGTTTGGAATGAAATCCTCCTTAAAGTAGGCTAAAACAATGTTATGTCTCATTTTCAATTATATTAATATGGCTGACAGTGATGTATGCAGCAGAAAGTAATTGTGTTTTAAGATGAGTAGAACAAGGCAAATTAATGTTGGTTTTACTAAAAATGAATTTGAAGAAATAAATAAAATAAATTTTGCCCAAATATTAAAAGTTTTAAATATGTTTTATAAAATATTAATTTATGTTTTTTAGAAATACTAAGTCAAATTTTATTTATTAATTGAAAACGTGAATTTTTTACGATATTATTTGTTTTTTCTCGTATTTTTTTTTTTTAATCTCCTAACCTTCTTTACCTCTAATCCCTAAGTATTAGATGATAAATGATTTTATCATTGCAGTTACGTTTTAATAATTTTATTTCTTATGGTACCATCAACTATTTCAAAAATGAACATTCTACGATAAAATATATAAACAATTTGATATTCTAATGGCACTTAACTCATCTTAGATTACTGATCAAAAAATATTTCTATTAATGCTGCTATAAAATGAAGCTTAAGGTTGTGATTTCAGAATACTTAAGTACTTATAATTTTAGTAGTAAAATGCTCTTTCTATTAACTTTTTTTTTTTGCAATTATCTTTGCATTAAATGTTTGTAACATTTGATATACGTAGCACTATAAGAGGACATAGTTTTAATCTCTAGATTAATTATTCTTTAGATTAAATATCATAAGATGAAACCGCATTGAACACCTTTAAGCTTTCCTCACACGGACAATATTATTGAAGCAATATTATCGAAGATGTACTTAACATGTGTCAATAATGTTGTGTCAACGCCATATCAGCCGTTTTATTCAAATAGAGTACGTAGCCGTTATTATCATTATTATTCTAGCACTCTCAGACGGTCAATATATTGACGAAATTTATAATTGTCCGTATCAGCCGAGCTATTGTTAAAATGAAAAATAAGAGAGAAGCATAACAAAGCATTTCTTCCATTGACCCCTGAATGGAGAGACAGCTCGGTGATATAAACCTAGTATAGCAGGTTTCCAATCTGGGAACTAGTTCGGCCTATGAAAGTGGTCTCCTAGCCATTGCTCTGATTTTCATGATCACGCATTCTACTTTTACGAAACAGGTTTCAGTGCGCTTTAATTTTAATTTATGTTAATTATCAGCTGTTAGCATTGAAAAATAATGTGTTTTATGCCTCTTATATCCTAACGTATGGTGTCTGAAGAGTAACATTTAATGTATTATGAGTCATTCTATGTCGAATCATGCTGAAATTTTGGGATTTGGTATCTAAGATTTTCATGAAATTCAGTATGCTTTATCCTTTCATATCCTTTCTCAAAAAAGCCACGTAAAGTTTTTACAAAACCGACATTTTGTTCACCTCGGAGCTCCCGGAGAAACTTGCTTACCGAAAGAAAAATAATTGTACCTTTGCTTTTCCGAACAAACAGCACGAAACTTTCAGGTTATATTTAAAGAACTATGCCGCTTTTAGAAAAAAAAACAATATAATCAATGCGTAATTTATCTAAAATTTACTAAGAAATATTATGTGTCAACTAATGAAAATTTTAATGTAAAACACGATGTTTTATGAAAAAAATATTATGAGCCAAAGGCGGTATGTTAATCAAAGGAATACATTTTTTTAAAGTAGTTCTAATGATACTAGCCACCATATAGAATAATAAAAATAATGGAATTTTACCTCTTAATATAGAAAAAAATATTTTTATCAAACTAGTAAAATTTTAATGTAAAATTTGATGTTTCAGAAAAAAATTATTATTAACCAAAGGCTGTATGTTAATTGAAGCAATGGTTTTATTTTAGTAGTTATGATGATTCTAACTCCCACATTCAGTATTACAAATTATGACATTTTTTCTGTTTAATATAGAAAAAAAAATTGATTGGTATCGAATTAGGAACACATAAACGTTAAAAAGTCCACGGATTTTCTCTGGAGCTACAAGGCCGTTTTTTTTTTAGATTTGGCACCCATGTCATAGGTCACCTCAGGATGATCCTAGAAACTCGGCATTACCATCCGCCATTAAGTTTCAAAATTTCGACGTATTAGAGCTTTTACATGCCTTTATATAGGTTTTACATAGCCCATATCTCGGTCATTTATGATGATGAAGAAAAAATATAAATAAATAAATAGCGGTTTCAAACCAAACCTGATTTTCGCGGTTTTCTCTCATAATCATACAAAATCTCCATATTTTTGTTTCTTCCTCTTTTTATTACATAATAATTGTCATTTTACTAGGAAGGAAAAAAAAAAAAAATCTAACCTGGAGAAAGGTTTGAGCCTCGGGTTCCTGGGCAAGTTGCCCTCTTCGCTCCCCCGTTCCTACGGCCCTGCTCCAGACAAGCTTAAAATTCCTTGTTATCCCTTGTTCAAAAGAAACATGTGTATATTTATCATTTTACCTGTCCTAACTAGTGCTTCAGAATGATGGATTTCACCAAAAATTCACTCACTAATTAGATTTAAATCCTTAAAGAATATTCTGAGTTCGATTTATTAAAATAATAATGTAATATATATATATAGATACTTAGAACATACCGAGAGTTGATGTAACTATATCAAAACATTGATATTCTTCGATTGTTAAATTAGCAAAGGGCAGATTGCGTTTGGTAGTACATAACACTAGAACTATCAGATTCCCGGGATTAAGTGATCCACGTAAAAAGACAGGTTGTCCATGACTTCCAGAGTTTTAGTGCCAAGGAAGAAAAACAAATTAAATGTATTTCCACAAATATTTTTAATGTTGAGGATAATCGATGTTTTGAGATTAGTGTAGATAAATTCCATTCAAAGAAGGACATAAAATATTTCTGGCTTTGAATGAATATTTGAGGAATTTTCTATCAAATGTTAATATGTCAAATTATCAAATTCAAAGATTTTTTGACGAATTAATATTCTACACCTAAAAATTATCCAGTTTATTTCAAATCTTAAATTAAATTAAATTAAATCTTCCCATACCTCACATTATAGGCTGCAATTGCACCCCCCAACTAACGGAATAAATTAATCGCAATAATGGAATCTGTAATGACTTTATCTTTGCTTCTAGTGATGATTCTTGGGATTGTGTATTCACTGTTTATCTTATGGATCCTAAGCTATGAAGAAAAATCTCCAACGTCATTCTGGATTTTATAATTTTTTATTTAAGGAATCCTTAAAACTATTATAGTCCTGAAAGTTATAATAAATTATATGTTTTTTTTTTGTCTTTGTAGTGGGATTCTGCCGAAGCAGGTACAAATGGCGATGATAACTGAAATGATTCATTCAGCTTCTCTGGTGCACGACGACGTGATCGACCAATCTGACTTCAGGCGGGGTAAACCAAGTGTCAACGCCCTTTGGAATCAAAAAAAGGTAAGTTTTTGAAAATATATTTACCTGGATAAATAAATATAATGAATTCGATTATCTTAACCGTTTAAATGAAATGATATAGATCCGGATATCTGCGGTCCATCAAGAGTTTAAAAGAAATCGTGTTCCGTTCTATTTCGGAAGTGTTTGGAATTAGTTATTTATCAGTTTTGACCGTAAACAGTTAATGTTTGTGCATGTGTATTTTATGTTAAATATCTATTATGTTTAACAGTTAAGAATATTTATCTGCATCTATCGAGTTTCAATTGTAATTTTTGATTGGATGTATACACGTTTTATTTATAGTTCAAATCATAAATATTTATGACCAACCAGGTATATTTTATTAAGTTTGGCATCCTTATACTTAACCAACTATCTGTACCAATTATAACACACCTAAAGGTTTCTAGGCTATTTCAGCCTTATTTAAATGGTCGAGATTGATTCCGTTGGTAGGCAATTAAATAAATTCAATCCACTGAAGTAAGAATAGATCTTCTTTTATCAAAGAATAGTACCTTTAATTTTTATTTTATTTATATGTCTCTTGTCTCAATACAATTATGTCCAATTCGCTGCATGTGCTCGAAAGAATTCTTTTAAATTCAACTTAAGCATTTTTGAAATCATCCTTTGAATGAATGAATAGATTGACCCTACTTCTGTTATTAGTTTCATTATAAATCAGCATTTTAAAAAATTGCTCTTTTTATAACCAACTTTTTTTTTACGATTTATTCTAATAATAATTTGAAAATTAGTCGAAGTGACTCAAATATTGCTAATCCGTTATCTTGTCTGGTTGCTTATTCCTATTTGTACTCAAAGTGACGTAAAATGCCATTTCGGGTCTTGACATATGATACGTTGTTGCGATGGTGATGTAGTCCTTTTACTCAACACAGCGTTAGATTACATCCGTGTTGCGGACTCAGGTGTGGTGGTGGAATGTGAAACTATCAGAATACTTGTTACAGGAACTAGCTCTTCCCTATTGGAAGGAATTTTTTATCTTAAATTATTGAATGAGCATGTTTAAATTACTGAGCAGCTGATTTATTAAAAAAAGTGGTAATCAGGTTTAGAAAACCTGAATTATGGTTGTGAAAAATTTCCTATGGCTGATCTCCTGGGCCTTGTATGAAGAGAGCTGGCAACTGGTCAGGTCGAAACAGGTTCAATTATGTTTTAAAAATCATAAAAGTTTTTAACCTCATCGGCTTACCTTCACATAGCTTATACACCTTCACCTCTATAGCTTGTCCAGTATATCTTTAACCACAAACTCGTGATTTTTGATATACAATCCTCTTTACCCACATATCCAAAAACAAACAATTTCGTGTTCAATGTTTCCTAATGTTAGCACTTAAAATTATGTGGAATTTATAATTTATATCAAATTTTATTTATATGTCAAAATTATTAAATCTAAAATTGTTTAATTCTAAGGATGTGGCATCATTATTAATGGAAACTTACCATTTTGTTACTGTAAATTTGTAAATAAATTATTTTTTATTATTATTACACCTCGAATCACGGATAGTTTGTTATACGGTACAGTATACCAAACGCGCCTGTCAGAGTCAAGATTGTTATTTTAGCTATAGATAAACGGCATCTTTATCTATAAATATCACAACAGTAAATTTGTGAAAAACGCTCTCTCGACGTCGGCTTATTATGCCACATATCAAAATATCTAACACAAGTATTACACCCACAGACTCTCCCTCGAGATTCGAAATAATTATTCTTATTTTTAACCGACACCAAAAAAAGACGAGGTTCTCAGATTTGATAGACTTTGCGTTTTATATACGTTCACTCATTACATCGCCATACCTAAACCGATTTTTAGTATTCATTTTTTAATCAAAAGAGTGGTTCCATATAAATTTCATCAGGATCCGATGAAAACTTAAAAAAAAAAAAAGGTGGATCTCCTAAACGAACTAGAAAAGTAGTCGGTCGATTTTGATGCGATTTTCTCTGTCATTTAGAGCATTTCTTCCGGAATGTTTATGTGCATTAAATTTTTCGAAATGCTTCCGTTAAGGGGAGAAATAGGGAAAACTATCTAAAAAATAGAGAATTTATAATCGTTGTCGTGCCAAGTTCATACGCGTGCGTGGAAGAAAGTGAACATTTTAACAAGAGTGAAATTATTTTGTGAGTTAAAAAAATCGGGGATTAAGGAAAAATAAAAAAGTCTAAAAACGTGAGATTTACTGCCGTTTTGATAAATTTTATCTATTTAATCCTGTTCCTGGAATACGACTAAATGAAATGAGACGAATTTTGTACACACTTTACTGTATGTTGATGAATGATGTAAAAAATGATCAGAACTATAGACCTGTCTTCTGTTACTCACATTATATTTTAAAAGTTAAACATAAAAAACAAACCAAAGAAACTTGAAATTTGGAAGAATGTTTAGCTCGCACTTCTTTTCACGGGTACAGTTACCAACGACCAGCGGGTACAGTTAGTGTGAAATAAAACTTTAAATACTTTCGTTTTATTCTTGAGTTCACATTTAATTTATAAGTGCATGCATACGACTTGGTTTTGGATTCAATTCTTAGTTCTACAGTTGTCAAAATAAGTATTTGTACACTTAGTTTTTCGTGTAAAAATATTTTTAATTATTTACTGAATATAAACCATTTTCGAATAAAAATATGCTTAATTATTTATTGATTATAAATTATGGATATGAATATTGATGTAATCATATAAATTATATAAAATGATATAAATTATTTTTTATGGACATGATAAAAAAACAATATACCACATTGATTTTTACTGATGAAGGAAATTAGAAACCCGTACAACAAAACGTGCATCAACAAAAAATAAACGATTCATCATTTCAGGTAGAACTTAATCATTTCGATTTACGACCCATTTTGGGGGAATTATCTTTCAATTCGGATCATTTGGCCCATTTCGGATTTCTATTAATAGATTATGTCGTATGTGAAAACTGTAAGCTGAGAACAAACTAACAAGTTTTTTTACGACAAGTGTTACAATATATTTTTTTAAATATATAATACCTAAGAATATATAAGTACTTTTTTGCATGATAAATTTTCTATGTTTGTTGCTAGCCTAACTAAGTTTCTAGTTTCCTTCATCTGCAAAAATTTGGCTTCTATATTTAACTATCATCTAAACTTTCTATTTTTTGATCATGACCAATTTCAAAATAATCTTAAAATCCAAAAAAGGGTTTTAAATAAAACAACTGTATCATGTTATCTCTTATTCAAACACCGAAAGATGTGAAATCGTCTTTTTCATAATCAAATTTTATATCGTCAAAACATTGGAATTAGGCCTCCTAATCCGGTTAAAATAAGGAATCTGATTGAAGTTGGAAAATGATTGAGCAATCGATTCACTGATCAATAAAAATGGACATGTATAAAAAACTAAATTTTATTGGAGAGGAGAAAAAAAAAAAAAGAAAAAAAAATATATCATGTGATTTACTCTGATTAACTACATGATGTGTGTACATGCTTCAGTATTTTCACCAGTCTTTTCCAAGTGGAAGTAAACAGCTTTAAGTGTCCTCCAATTTTCAGACATTTTTAAACTGTATTTAAAAAAAATAAATAACTATCTGTCACTTATTAGCAAAAGTATTACAATGAATCTAAGCATTTATTTCATGCTCTCCGACAAACGAGAATCATTATTTTGTGATTTTCCTTATTAATATTGAGTTGATGATTCAGTTCCTCTTAACCTTCCTAGGTGATGGATAAGTGAGTGGTAAAGCGGCCTTTATTGCTTGACTTTAATTACAAGTGCTGCTGATAGGTTACTCGACACTTTTACATCATGCCTTCTTTCCATATTTAATTTTTGTATTTATATTCTTAGAGTTACTATATTACTTTCATTAAGTAAAAGATGCATACCCATGAAAATTCTAGTATGTTTGCAACGTATATAGTTCAAATAGTTTGTAAGCGATCTTGCGTGTCTTAGCTCATAAAGGTTTGAGTTTCTCCTCTGAACTCAAAAAAAAAAACTTATAAAGGCGAAAAAACTTATAAAGGCGACCAGATTTTTTTAGTAATTATTGCGTAATAATATTCAATAGGTTATTATATGTACTTCCTTATGAAGAAAGCAGAGGGAAGAGAAAGGATTTAATAAATACGGTATTTTCCAGTCTGCAGTATTTTATACAGCAATGTTTATAGTATAATAGTTTAAGAATCCATCATTAAGTTAAAAAATATGATGAAAATTTATACATCAGTTATATATATGTTGTTCTTGGTATAGAATTTGATTAAACTATAAAGGATTTGGGAACTGATTTCTATAAAGTTATGGACGTTGTTGAATCATGCCAGTCTATGATTAATGACAAATTTACAATTTATTGTTTAATCCTTCTTTTTGGGACTAACATTTGTTTATTCTTAATATAGGCTCTAATTTTAATTATTATGGGTTTATTATCTTGCCTTTTTCACGTTACATCTATTTATTTTTTTTAAATAACTTAAGAAAATTTTTAAAGGCAATAAAGACGACTGGAATTGAATATTCAATTAATTAAAAGACAAAAATATTCGATAATCACCTATTTTTCAAAAAATAAAATAAGTTGACGAGGTTTAGTATAATAAATAATAATTATTTTGAATAATTTAATTTTTGCATTTCTCGTCATTAACGACCTTATAACTTAATTGTAAAATATGATCGTTTCGGTATTAATAATTTTACTGATGAAAATACTGAATAAATCTACTATTAATGAATAAATACTTCTATTGAATTTTACCAAAATTGTGAATTGGTAAAGAAAAATAAATTAAAAAATCAAAATTACATTCTACTAAAATGAATTAATGAAAGATAAATCTGTTAAATAAACAGAAGTTTAAAGTAATGAACATTCAAATGAATTAAAGTTTTATGAACTTAGTCGTACTTGAAGCGATTTGAATTTACTCTATAATCAATTTTTAATGTTTGCTTATATGGACCATATTTATTAAATGTATCATATTTATGTTTAAAAAATTATATACCATTTTTAGTAACAAATTATAAAACAGATTTTTATAAGTTTTTGGCTCTGTACTACACACTCTGTACTGTTTTTTTTTGTGTGTGTTTTTTGAACCTTCATGTTTCAAAACGTATCCACAGGTATCTTGGTGATTATATTTTGTATTCATAATTAGAAAATAATGATGGGCTTATCAAGCACAGTGTAAGAATCCCCAAAACAGGAAATATGAATTGTATTTACTTCCTGAAGGCCAAGACGCTCATTATCACAAGTCAAGTAACTAAGGAGTATATAATGAAGCACTCCAACCCCTAATGATTTCCCTCCCCTTTTTGGCGTGTGGCAAGGCCCGAAGAAGACCTCGAGTACAGGATACAGTTGTGATGAAATTCGATAAAGATATTGTGGTTGTGTAAGTCTAATGGTGAGATGGAAGGCTAGAAGGTCGCAAGGAAGAGATGCATTAAAGGCTGGAAAAGTGTGGGGCGTAGCGAAATAATTGAGAAATGCCAAGGCGTCGATTTCGCGGATTAACACGTTTGGCGATGTTAGAAGTTTTTATTTATTCTAGATAATAGAACTTTATTAATTAATGGTAGTTGAAGCTATCGATCATTAACATAATTTTCAGTAATTAATTGTGCTGAGTATTCAGAGAAAGAATTTTAGACTCACGAGAAAAAACTTTTTTTTTTTATATGTATATAAGAAGTCCACTAAATACTGTAATGAAAGGTTTATTTTGTCTGCATACCAAAACAAACACAAAACTTGCTTTTGGTCGGTTTTTACCTTTATGCCTGTATTAGAATGCCCTTGTCTTCGCCGGCATTCATTTTTTTTCTCGACCTTCTTTTCAAGACTTTTAACTAGCTTTACACAACAAGAGTTTAGTTTCCTCAAAAATTCTTCCTTAGATTAGAATAACCAACAAGTGGTCATTGGAAATAGGGAGTAACGAATCATATTCTTTAATACAACTATTATAATGAGGTGTGGTTTGAATGTTGCCGTGAGATGTACTATCTCATCAGGTGTTTGTATTAAAATCGTAGGAATATAGCACTGAATAAAAATAAATAATTTTATTTCTTATTGTTTGTATTTGATGTTATAACTTGAAGTTTTTGTTTGGAAACCTCTTAAAAAAGAATAATTTTGTGTTTTCATCTAATTTTTATACATGTACCCCTTTTTTGGAATGAGAGAATCGTATAAACGCAAAAAAAATTGTTTTGTGAATTCAGCATTGATTTTATTAGTTGTTATGCATACATAGGCTTACTTTATTTTCCATTAATTAACTATCTTCTTTTTTTCAGCATTTTTACTTTTCGGGGTTATAACCCCTTCCTCAGAAATACATTTCTGCAAATAAAGTTATAGATACATTATTCAATCAACATCAACATCACTTCACTTTAACTACCTTAACCTTTATTACCGTTAATTGGTGTAATTACCTTATCATCACAATTGCCACTGTTATAATAAATTATTTGGTCACATATTATAAATGTCTGGCGTACAGGTAACTATTGCCTCCTCTTTTCTTATACTAAACCTTAATATAGTGATGAGGTAATAAAACTAATTTTAAGAGCGGATTCGGAGTATATAGGAGTGGTGATTGATGGATTGATGAAAAAGTGATTTGGGACTCTGGAATTCATAAGCACAAAAACGGTACACATGCTTTGAGATCCTGACAATATAGATACGTTTTAGTTTCATGGTCACTCCCGGCATTAATAAATGCCTTTCTTGCCCTGCGGAAAGCAGCACTCCTGATGGGTCTTGTTGTAAATGCCGATAAGACTAAATACATGTATGTAGGCGATGGATCTGTCCCCATAGAAGATAGCATAGATATAGGGTCGTATTCATTCCAAAGGATGCGGGAGTTTTCATATCGCGAATCGCTTATAAGTTTCTCCAATGATATTTCCCTTGAAATTAACCCGAGAATCACAGCTGCAAATAAGTGTTTTTTTTGTCTAATTAAATACATGAAGACCAGTTTTATCTCAAGGAAAACTAAAACCAGACTATATAAGACCTTAATACGTCCGGTTCTAATGTATGATTCCCAAGCATAAACACTGTCCAAAAGCGATGAAAAAAATCTCCTCATTTTCGAAAGAAAGATACTAAGAAGAATTTTTGGTCCCATAAAAGAGGGAGCTGCATGGAGAAGACGGGAGAACAGGGAGCTATGCGGAGAAGCGGACGTTGTACAGACAGTTAAACTGAATAGGTTGAGCTGGTCTGGACATATTATCAGAATGGAAGAGAACCAAATGCCAAGAAGAATCCTGGAAGCCAAATTAGGCACAAGTAGAAGAGTTGATAGACCAAGATTCAGATAGTTAGATGGTGTATACAGCGATGCGAGGAACATCCTGGGTGTTCGTAACTGGAGGGCGGCTGCAGAAGATAGGCAAACCTTGAGAGACGCGAGGACCCGTATAGGTTTGTAGAACCATGCATATAGATAGTAAAAGTGGTGGATTGAGTGATGTATCTACAAATTAGACTACAGAACAATATTTCTGAGGATGGTGTTGCAACCCTGAAATGTAATGCTGTAAAAATGAAGGTGATTAATAAATCGAAAATAAAGAAAGCCTATTTTTGTTCAAGAACTAGTAAAAAGGTAATATAAGTAGAAGTATTTAAATAATGGAAGTAAGAGGAAGAGAAAAACAGTTAAAATAATAATATAAAACAATTATCATTTTCTGTATATTTTTGAATTTTGAAAAATTACAAATGTAATGTTGTTTTTTTTGTTTGTTTGTTTTACCCTTCTTAACATGTTTATTAAATAACGATACAATATAATCTGCCAAATTCATGGGCAATAAGTATTAGTGCTCTAAGTTTCCATTCATACCATTGATACAAAGTGAAAAAAATAAGTAATATAAAAAAATTATAAAATAAAATAAAAAATAAACAAATTAAAATAAATAAATATACAAAAAGTATATATAAAGATAAAAATGATTTGAAAATATGTACAACACAAACGAAATTAAATAGATAGGTGGATTGAATAATAACAGAATACGTAAATAGCCATAATAAAGAAAATTTAAGCTAAGTAAAAAGAGAATAAGTCAACTTGAACACATTTATACCTATATAGTAATTTATTTAGTTCTAAATTTATTTTTTCACATTTATAATTTATAGTTATGTGTGCAGCCCTTATGTACTCATACCTTGAGTTTTAATTGACTATCTTCATATTACTCATTATTATTGTTTGATTCTCAGTTCGTATATCGATGGAAATTTATTGAGGAAAATATGCATGCATCCATTTTTCATTGCCATATTGTTCAAACAATTCATTAGGCCAATGAAGGAAACAATTAAATGTTTCGTAACGGTCATAAACCTTATTTCTACTTCTTTATTGCGTATTATCTTGTGCTGTATAGAATAGCAGACTCGACCACAGCTATTAGTTGATCATTATCCAGTTCAGTTGCGTGCCGCCTTCGTTCTTAGTTGCCAAGCTCCATCGGCAACCACCACTTGTCCAGCCACTGGTTAGGTTTTCATTACGCCTGCCTACAAAAAATACTAATTTCTCTAATTGTTACCCTTTCACATTTTTTAAATATTTCAATAAAAGGTCTATAATTTAGTCTACACTAGCTGGTTCTTCGTTCAGAAATGGTAACACTTACTACACGTGTTACCCGCGAAACATCAGGAGGACTTTTCATTTATATGGCTGGTCTTCGCTTTTTAATATTCTTTATTTAGTATGATATTGATTTTTTGTAAACGCTAACAAATAAAGTATTAATTGTAGCATAACTATGTTATGCTTCAAATAGCCCTAAGAAAAGGGTTTTTAAGTGTGGTTTCACCGAATATTGCGGATAACAGTTTAATGTTTCTGAAATCCTTTTTACGGAAGTAAAAAAAAAAATAAAAAACCGTCATGAAGTATTTTGGTGTAATTTGGTTAAGCCATTTTTCTATGAAAAGAGGACCAAATACCTACATTTTTGATCCTCCATGTTGTTTTAGGGCGGTGGATGACTGACTAGTTGATATAACTAGGTAAAAAAGCAATCATTGCAGTCGTTTCCTCTCGAAAAACATCCAAAAAAGAGTAGCAGATAGATAAGAATATATGCTGCTGCTAGCCAACGCCCACCCTTGGCAGGTGAGCTTTATCCATGGGTGGGATATCATATTTTCGTAGGAGTTTGATAATATCGATGTAGGCTGTTGATGATATAGCCATTGATGTTTATATACTCGCCTAAAGCGCTCCCATAACATAAAGACTGCTTTAAGACCAATCTTGTCAAGTTATTAGCTCTCTTTGAATTGTTTTAACAAGAGCCTATCCTATAACTATCCTATAAAGGAAATAACTTTGCAGAGGTTGTTCAATGAGGGCATGATGATATCCGCTAGTGAATTCAATGCTAGCAGTAACAATAACGCCGAACCCACATTGCAGTTATGAGTATAGGAATTAAATATTTATCCAGTCACTTTCTCTGCCTCCTACTTACAGTGGTGCTATTAGCTTTGTGGGCGGCGTCTACCTCTGGCTGCCAAGCTACTTTCCCTGTCTCACTCGCTTCCTCATTATATTTTACCGATGTATGTTATGGCGGTTTTTATTTAATATTATTTGTTATTTCGATAGTTCGGGCAAAAACAATAATTACTTAGTGCTCTCCCATTGAAATAAGGAGATGTGTCTTGCTTAAAAGATGCTCTTAGTAAAAAGCCATAACCATTAAAAATAACCACACACTTCCACCGACTCCTAAGTGATGGAAAATTAGTGTTATAAGGTAGGTTTAATATTAGATTGGGATTAGTTTGAAGATAGAGGTGAGCCCCATCATTATGATTGACAAATGAAAAATTTATAAGATTAAAATAAAATAATTAGTCAGGAAAACTTTATAATGTATCTATGAAAGCGTAAAAGGAGATTGATCACGACATTATGTTAATAATGTATTTTTAAAATTGAGGTTCAGAAAAAAAAAACAACGTTTAAGTGGTCTTGACTGGAGGGTTATCTTTTTTGTCTAACGCGCTGCGAACGACCGAAACACATTTGTAACTCCTCTTATCTGGAGTTACTATTGTTTAGAGAAGAAAAATTGAAGAGTTAGATCTGGAATCGGCTATAATTAGTCGCTTCAAATTAAAGGACCTATTTTAGTACAAAAGCAGCGAACTAGTTTAAGAATGTGACAGAAGATATTCTGTTTAGGTAATCTACTACAAATGATGACAAAAGGTTAGGCAGGTCTGGACCCGTCATAGGTGTATTCACCGAGGGATTTATTCCTTTTGAACTCAGGTTTGGTTTGTAAAACTAAAACTTTTCTAGTTTATCTGTTCCATGAAGAAATGATCGTAAAGAACTATTTTTTATTATTTATTTTGTACTTGTATATTATTTATTTATTATTGAACATGGATAGACCATGAGACTGTTATAGTAAGTCTTGGCTTATAGGTCAAACACCTGCCTGCCTGGGTCTGTTTATCTCTTAGCTGAGCGTCAAGTCAAACAAAGCTCCTTTAAAGTATAATTATATTCTCTAATGAAGTTCGTATGTTATTTACTCGGAGCTTAATATATCAATTATTGTTAGATAACTATCCATATTAAACTCAAATAAAGTGTATGTAAATACCAATGTAAATGCATTGGTGTCTATGATTGGCTTTACCGTATTACTGATTTTCTATCTCATCTTAAATTTAAATCAATCGTCAATTTTCAAAAACTATTATTATTTCGCCACCTAGTAATTGACCAATTAAATTAGCTTGACAGCTGGTTATACAGGTCACAGTTCACGCTCACTCATGATCAGTCGTTTATCGTGCTTTGATCAGGTCGATGCCATGTATGAAATGTTATATGTTGTACGAAATGTTTGTTTAGTAATCGAGTAGTGCTTACACTAATAAGTTGATGGTTTAAAACAATATAATTTTATTTAAAGATATAATATTGTCATTACTGTTAATGGAAATAAAAAGGTTTAAAGTGGCAATTACATAGCATAGTGACACATACATATCGTGAAATACTGAAGGTGCCTGTACTCAGCCATAGCTACGCGTCAAAATATCAAAAAATCAAGGTTTTTGATGGGCATTTCATTGCATAGAATGATTTATCAATTGGTACAGATATTTTATATCAAAGAAATTTGCTAGAAAAAGGCGAATTGTCGGTGGGTTTTGAGTCGTGGTCGGTTTTCTGATAATGAATATTCTGATGTCCGGTTTGGGAGTTTAATGTTTATTGCCTACTAAGAAAAGGCGTTCTGACCAAGCCGCATTTACATTACTGCGGACAAGGTGTTTCGGGATTTCTTGAAGTACAGGTGAGTAATATCCATCTATTTTATAGCTGTAATAATTTATTTTTATTTTCTCTTTTACCACCACGTAGCAATTACTTACCTATTCTCAACCCCTTTACCTTTTTCGTGTGTAATTTATTTTTTAATTTATTGCGTACTAATGATTTACATAAAACTCCAGTTAATCAGACTTTCCATATTAACCAAAATATTCGTAATGGCATGAGGAAAGCTCTTTCTACAGAGGATGGTATGGTTGTTGCCTAACCTCAAAGGTCAGATCCCTCCAGCACGTGGGTTGCTTTCGAAACTACCGCAGCGGCGATCAGTTTTCAGCATTGCGCATATTTTTCATTCCATCGCTCAATCTATCAATGCCTAGAGTAAATAATTTTCATCGCTGTCTATCATGGCCATCTAAAGGCATGGTGGGCTATAGAAAAATGTTATTGTGAATGTCTTAACATTTTGTTCCAACGAAATGCTGTACTCAGTTCATCGGACGGAGCATTTCTTCTGCCAAGGCTAATTATTCATAATGAGCTCATACCTTACATCTATAGCCATATAAATTAATAGAATCTCGAAATGGGCTGCTTGGATCTTCAAATGCAGTCAGTTATTCATTGATTTAAACACAAGTATTGTGAGATCCCAATCTGTTATCACGACTTCAAGGGACGTAGTAAGCTCTTTGCCACATCTTGATGAATACGGAAAGTTTAATGCTTAAAGATAGCGAAGAAAATAGGCTTCCGACACAATTGAGTTTCCGGTCTTCAAAGTATCTCCTCTGCTAATAACGATGGATAACAGACATTTCGTTATTTGGAATTCTCTTCTAATCCTCGGTCAATGTTTGCTTATGCCTTTATTCCTCTTATGACTATTCATAATAATAATTGAAATTTTAATAACACAATTTCTGTAACTTCTTTTTTTCTGTAAGTTCTTGTTTGATCTCGTTCTACGATATGCTCAGCTTCGGTTCAATTCTCTTTGCTCTTTTCAAGAGAACATCACCAGTTCATCAAACAAACATCAAAGACCTTGCGGGACCTTGGGCAATAGGATATTGCGGCGTCCCTCTTGTTTAGGGAGGTTTGGAGGGTATTGATACTGGTAATGGTGGGGGAAACGAGTCCGACAAGTGGGCCTATACGATACCTCCTAAGTGGAAGGAGGGATCCGAGGGCCTTTTCCCGAAATAATTTGGAAATTTCGAGGCAAAATGATTTTGTGCCATTTAAGTGTTTTAAATTTACTCTCAAAACTCATGTATTCAGCTTATAATTTTGCGTTTTAGTCGCAATTTTGATGATTTTTTAGTTCAAAAGCGGATTTGTATGATTCAAATTTTATTTTTTTATAGCATGGGGCCTTGCGATCAGACATTTAGATGTTAGGCGGTACCATGTAAACTGCTTTTTAATATTTGCCATGGGCAATCTTCAATATGAACTATAAATTTGTCTGTAATGTACAAGCCATTTCTTTAAATTTTTAATAGCTTAGGAATCTGGGCGGTCGCCCTTCTCTCCTCT
Organism: Rhaphigaster nebulosa; assembly: GCA_948150685.1. NCBI lineage: Eukaryota > Metazoa > Arthropoda > Insecta > Hemiptera > Pentatomidae > Rhaphigaster > Rhaphigaster nebulosa. The sequence continues at coordinate 34,025,181 of OX411310.1, forward strand.
CCCTCCCCCCTCCTGGATCTGTTACTTAACATTTAGTCCTCAATAGTCTAATTTTTCTAGACTTCTTCCAATATCATTGATGGTTGGGAATAATAAAATGACTAAATTGATTTTATGCTTACCAATATATTACACATTGACTGATTTTTAGCACATTGAACAACAAAAAATTATGTATTCTTCTTATTTATTTATTTTTATTTTTCCTCTGTGGGTTTTTTATTTTCTATTTTTCCTACCATTATTATATGAACAATGTACATATGTCAAATCTAATTATTGTTTTAAAAATTATTAATCATATAAAGGATGTGAAACCCGGAACATAATTACACAGTTTTTGTAATTAAAAAAGAAATTGAGAATAAAACTTTATGATTATTATCTTATTAAAAAAAAATTTAAGTTCCGATTGTGCTCAAAATTACGTTGGATTTGCAGCTCTGTACCTCATCTTTAGTTTGCCCGCTATCAACATTCTTGGACTGGTTAAAAAGAGAGAAGTTTCTTCTTTCCATACATATAAAAAAATATTGCTTTATCTTAGAAGGTCTGTGCAAAGAAAGGTAATTACCATATAAAAACAAAATTGAAGTCTTTTGCGGATAGTGTTAGTTCTCTAGCACGTAGGAACATTAAAGCAAATCGCGGCGTAGTTTAAAAACCTTTACCGATGCTCGAAATTTGGTTTGAATTGTTCAAAGGGTTCCTGATTTATAAGAGATTATTTAAATCTTTAAAAAAAATTTGACCCTTGGCTGAATTTTTAGGCCAAAATTTTTTATTTTCAAGTTCGCTGGAAAATTGGTATGTAGGGGTTTTCAAAGTGCTAAAACCAAATCTAACATCAGTTTCGAATAAAAAAAAATCTATTAATACACTTCACTCTGTAGAAGAATATCGTTTTCATTACGTGTAGGTCAATATCCTTCATTTAAAAAAATTAGATCACTCTAAAATTTGCTATTTCTGGATCACGAATAATGTTTTTATATTACGCATAAATACAGCATAAATAGGTGATTCGAAAGATGTGTTTTACATATTACTGACAACGGTTTTCAACAATGCAACAAAAATGGAACTACAACAATGTTCTTATCATAATTTCCTGATAAGCTAACCCACCAATTAATGATTATTCATTTTATTTTAATTTTTTGAGACAAAAAAGACATTGTTCAGTAAATTGATCTCTTCTTTACTTTTTGTTTTTTTTAATCAATACCAACTTAAGTTCGTGGAAGATGAGTCGTTTTTGTTTCAACACAGGTGTATGTGTCTGGTCTCCTTTCTTTTAGAAACTCCTTTCTGCTTCGATTTCTCCTGAACAAGAAATCGTATCAGAATCGCAATCGACAACTGCCTCATACATCCGCACGTGGAATAGAAACTGTCAGAAAAATTAGAAGTTCTTCAAAAATCCGTCATTATTCAACAAATAGTAATGGTGAATTTTCGCTCACTTGGAGCTATTGTTTGTGATAAAATAATAGCAAATATTTTTGATGTCTTAAAAATTTAAAATTTTTTCGTTTGTAAAACGGGCAACTTCTACTGTTTTAATTTGGTATGTTTTCTTATTCAGTTGAGCTGTGGCTTTTTTGTCCATCTTGGTATGCTATTTATTATTTACATTATTGGAAGTGTTAAATTAGTTTCATAATCGCCGATTAGTAATGTTTCGAATATACAAATAATGTTTAAAAAATAATGTAATCTTTCCCTTAATTCCTTGTGATTGAGATGATAGTTGCGGGCGTAATGGTAGTTTCTGTACTGAGATATCTGATGGTCACTTATCTTCTGTTTTAGTACTAATACATACGTAATTCTATTTCGACTTATTAATTTTGTTTTCAAATATTTACTTATTGAGATTTCATGAATCATGATTCTGAAATAAGTTTAAATTGTTCTTAGTTATTTTTTTTTTAAATCGTTACACCGCATTATTTATTCATTACTATTATTCTTAGGCGTCAAAATTAAGATTTGTATTTTTTTTCTTATTACACGTAAAATTAAATTTTTAAGATTACATGTTTAAGTTATACTTTTGTAATGTTGTCAATATACATATGCATATTTTTCTTCAACTTTCTTATATTAAGGTGAGGAATTAATTATTCAATTAAATATAACAGGCTGTGTTTGCTTCACCACGTCTATTTTAATTATTTTACAACGTTTCTGCCGGAAAATCAGGTACATCAACATCAACGTTTCAGGTACATCTAGGATGTCTCGAAATATATTAAAATTGCATGGATTTGTGTCCTTCCTGAAGGGCGTTGTACGTTTCTATCATTAAATAATTATGTAATTGATTTTCTTATATCAATATTTCGTTGATTGGACTTGCGCGATTAAATACATCATTCTATTCATCATATTTATTAAGGGCCAACCTATGCCCATAGTGGTAGGAGAAAGTTAAACATGTTTCTCTGAAATTGATGAGATCATTTCAGACGTCAGAGATCCAGAACGTGCGGTGTCGTAGCCATAAAATTTTTATCGGCTTGTTTTGGTAATGAGTACATTTGTAGTTGCCCCAGGATGTCCTGCTAGTGAATGTTGAAGAGTTTACTTTATGGCCGAACGCCTGACTACCCGATCCTTGCTAATCACTCTTCAAATTTCCCGAGGCATGGGAGTTGAGTTAGCACGCTCGCTTCCGGGGCCATGTTTACAATATGAGCTTTGTCCCTCTTGAAATAAATAAAAAGAAAACCCGACAGGGACAACAGATTTTTTGTGTATGCTTATAGAATGACCAATAATTGCCATAGGAATTCAATCTGTCAATCGGGTTATTCTCCTCTAGTTAGGTCTCTGTCATTAGTCTTCCAAATATGATACTTTTTTCCTTTGTCTTTACAGGCAAAGAGTTATTGTAAAAAATAATTAGTTTATTTGGCGGCAAACTAATTAAAATTATTAACAATTCAGATTTTTTTAGAAATTGCAAAAGGTCTTGTGATAACTATTGCATAGAGGGACACATTGACCACAGTTCAGATTTGTGGATCGATTCATACCTGTTTCACATAATATTCATTTTAACGGACCTAATAAATCTTGACAAAGCAGAAATCTCTTGATCTAGCATTGGATGAAGGAACCGGTACATCTCTTTGCAAGACTATTTCTCCTAAAAATGCCAGAACCAGTAACTAAGAGTTTTGTAATGTTAAGTACTGATTCCATAATCGATATCCATCCATTTTTTCATTTTTTATTTTTTTTATTTTATATTTTATATTTTATATTTGTGAGATGAAATATGATCTATTATGACCATAGATAATTTAGTTATCAGTGACAAGAAGTGTAGCAACCGATAAATTACTTATTTGATTTAAAGTTTTGACCAGAAATGTGAATGAATCTTAGGTTTTAGTTCTGGATATGTCCGAATTCGTTTAATAAAGTTTAACAGTAGTTTTCAGGTTTTGATTTATATCATTCCGAAAATAACTTGATGATTCACAACTATGCCATGCCAAAATAACCCTAAATCAAACAGTTTTTGGCTTACGTGTTTTAACTTAACTTGTCGATGATTTGTCGTTCCCATGGTAAACTTAGTAATGTGAAAATCACTACTTTTCAGGAGAGGAAAAAAACTGTTACATTCTTCTGTGCATCAGGGCCGATTTCGATAATTTAATTTTTTTTTTTACTGGTGTTGTATTTCTATTAACTCATAGTTTCATGTGTAATTATTGTTTTACCTTTATAATAATACTCATATTCTTTACTTAAACATGGAAGCTTCACACTTTAAGATGTTTTTCGTAAGAATGCAACTGTGATTTCAGCACTTTTTAATACCGTAACAGAATCGTAACTTTACTACAGAGTGTATGAACCGTAATACTGTCGAAAAATAACAAAAACAAAAAATCGAATTTTTCACAAGTTTAGTGTGATACTGACGATATGTAGAACTAAATTACTAAAAGTATACACATTATAATGAATATTTTTGTTTTCCAAAAAACTCCTTTACCTTTTTTTTTTTTTTCATTTTCCTAGTAACTGATTATAATTACAGTTTCTGTGTAAAATCTGGTTATGTATCAAAAGGAAGTTTTTATTTTTAATTCTTTATCATTCTATTAGTTCTTTCTCTGCGCGTATTAGTATTATAAAGCATTCACTGTTTATTTAACCAATTTGAAATGATATATTAAGGTTGCCATCTGATTTAGTAGCATATATAGATTTTATGTAAAGGATACCTTCCTTAATAATTTATAGTTTAAATTTTAATTAAAAGTCTTTAAGTTTATTTTATAGTCTTTAATAATTTCTACGCAGAAAGTATATGCCACTGATTATATTTAAGCACATTAAATATCGTTTTAATTTTTATTAAAAGAAAAGAAATGGTACTAAAAAGTCGAAGCAAATTTATAGATTTCATGCGGCATATATTATACACATTTATAATAAATGTGTAAATCTTTATCATTGTGAAGATATTGGTTAGCTTATCAATTCGGTCTAAATTAAATATTTAGACTCATTTCAAAGGGAAATCTAGCCTTCGGCTTCTTCCTTTCGCATAATTGGTCCTCATAATCTACCAAGTGGTGGAAGTGTAGAAAGTATTTCCTTTCATCAACCTTAATGACTCTACCACCTAGAAAAAAATGTTATTCAAAGATGAAAGATATGTTTTAACTATTCTTGAAGAATCGAAGGTAAAAATAACACGCTTATCTTTAATAGGTCGTTGACTTGGAAAATGCATTCGATAGTACATAACCATTATCTGATAGGTGCTGAGGCATTTTATGAGCATAAATGTAGTTATAAAAATCTTTATTTATTATACAGTACAACCTCGTTTATCACGACTTGCTGGGACCAAAGGCAATCCGGGTAATAAAGGTGACAAGGAAAATAAAATCGTTAAATAAGCAGACTTACCGTTTATTACGATATCTACAGAATTTCATGAACATAGATAATTTTCAGGAATTATAACCTACCCCATAACATTGAGCATTTGCTTTTCACCTGAAATGTTTTTGTTCTATGAACATTATGAAGTTGGAAAGAAGGTGAAAGAACAGGTAATTAATAGATTACAATACAGTTCCTTCTTTAACTACCAATGCGATCCATAGATCCATAGCCATAGACGGATATTCATCGTTTTTATGTGATTTTCCATATTCTATAGTCACTGGGGCCTAGAACCTCACTCTCTCTTGCCCTTTCATAAAAAAGGACGGTCTTGTCATAAAAAAGGACGGTCTTGTCGTTTTAGAACTTTCAATGCCCTTTTATCTTGATGTGTCTCATCCCTTGGACCTTCTTTATTGTATGCAGGTCACCAGCAAAGGTCTCATTAGATCTCTATTGGTCCTGAGTTTTCTTTTCATCCATTTTCTATCGCACAATTCGCTTGGAGAACACTTCTTCTCCCACTATAGGAGCTATTTTCATATTTGAATGTGTGGACCAAGGATGATCATTGACATATGTCGCAAGAGACCACAATCTATATAAAAACTTTAGTTCTTTTTTATGGTTTCTTAAAGGCACGACATGGACCACTTAGAGCGTTTCGGTTTCGGTCCGTTCTCCTAACTAGCGTGCCTCTTAATAAAATTTGATAAGAACTTTCCATCTTTCATTTAATTGAATTTCTTGATCGTCATCTGTTTTTCCATTTCATCACTACTGCAGAAGCTTCTAGTTTGGAAACCGTCCTGATAGAATCTTCAGCTTCTTCAACAATTTTCTGCCTTGATTAGGATCTATACCCAGGAGTTTTACCGACCTATCAGTCGCGATCCAGCGTATTCATATGGCTGGAAGACTGTTGGATATTTACGGTAGTTAGGCAGGACCCCTCTTTCTCTTTGGGCAGGTAGCCTCGTTAATTGCCACGATTCTTTGCTCCCACTTTCTCTGAATATCTTTTACTCTTTATATACCCTTTGCTCATACCCCGTTACCAAACTTTCTATCTAACCTCCAAACCACAGCACTAAGCCGAATCGCCATTACATATAACTCAGCACCGTCATAATCTGCATGTGGGTTTTCGTTGGTGTTAAACTAAGATTTCTAAAATAATTTTTAGGTAGGAGTCAATAATAAAACAGTTTTTTGTGCTAGGAGGACATGATTCATTCCTTTAATTGTGGATTTAAGGAGCATTGATTGATCATGTGTATTAATAATATGATTTACATCAAACAAATCAAAGATAAGCTTTCTCACATGCCTTTAATCGTGTTCTTCTGAACCATGGGATCCCTGTTTCGTAAGACTCTAACCTCCGATTCCGCAACTCAGATTACTTGCTAACATCAGGACTACTTTTATAGGAAGCTGGATTTACTTTGACTGCAGACATATACATATTGTACGAATGCAGACGGTTTGAAAACGAAGAATAGATCTAATAGGTAGTATACTACTACCAAACACACTGTATTTACAGATATGATAAATTAATAGGAATAATGAATACAAATAAAATAAAACATTATGAATCCAACTATATTTATAAATCAATAAACTAATTAAATCAAAAATTAATAATTAAAATCTAATAAATTAAAATTAAATTAAGGATCGTTTGTTCATTAATTTAAAGCACATTCTCCATAAATTTGTTTATTGTATATTTGCCAGTAGAAAAATCAATTATTAACGGAATGCAATAAAATAAGTATTTACAGTAACTCAAACTAAAATAACGATTGCTAGAACATTTTTTAAAATAATAAATTAAAATCAACTTGCAAAGTCATTGTTAGGCTGTTAAGATCGTTAATACCACCCTTGACATCAAGTCGAAGTTCTTGAAGTGGTAGATCATGTTTAGCGCCTTGTTTTGGTGTAATGGACTTTTTGTATCTTTAGTGCTCAGAGTTTATTCACCTTCTACCTGGAAATGACTTCCCTGCAATCTTTATTACCCATAGATAAGTCTAGGATAGCTAACCAAGTTTCTCTACCCGTCATTTTCATATGATTTGTTTATAAATTCTCTTTAAATTCACTCGTGTATGCAGTTACAGATTTATACACAAATGATTTTTAAAAAACTTGGATATTTGTTACCAAATATTTTTATTTGATGATGTCATGATATTTAACTATTAATTATACATTTTTATCATATTGTCTGAAGGAACAACTCGAGTAACTCATATTTTCAGCCCTCTTGTATTCCCATTCTCAGATAATTTCGGCCTTTGTTCCAGATTTCCGAAAGATCGTTTTCGTGATAGGTCCTGACAATTAGTGCTGTCCCCGAAAGTTGGTATCGAAATTCCTTTCTGTAATTGTGCGTCCTGAATTACCAGAACGACACTCGAGACATGAAGTCTTCCTTTCCTAAATTTTAAATTGGTTTTAATGGAATGATATTTTAAAATTGTATGATATTTTTACAGTTATTGTGTAGAAACTATTGTATACTGTTGTATTATTTCATAATGTGAAAAAATGTATTGACCTCGAAAATATTTTTTTATTTTTTATTTCTTTGGATTTATTTCGAAAAGTTAAAATAAATAGATTTTTTCAATTTAAGAAACACATATCTTGGTGGTTGTTTTGTAGATTTGGTTTTTGTGAGTGAGTGAGCCTTTTGGCAAATTTTATTTTTGTGTTGTCCTATGATCACTGCGTGCTGATGCGAAGCGCGAGTCGTCATTGCATATAATTACAAACCCAAAGGCACGTCTTAGTAGGAACAAGCCTTCACATCGTCCGTCCCCAATGTGTGTGCCGAGTGATAGATACCCATATACTGGAAAGAGCAGCATTTAGGCGGACTTACGAGTCATAATAGACATCAAGTGTTATAGCTACCTGATATAGCTATTCAAAGATGAAGCCGACACCTAATTGTAATGATGCATGATAACCGCGTGTGATGGAACCAAAATAATCCATTTTAATATTAGCATGGATAACAAATAAACATTTATCTTATTTCAACATCTTACATCTTATTTCTAAATGTAAATAGGTGAATTTAACTACTCTTTTATCCGCCTTTATCCTGAGCCTCGTTTATCCGGCCATATCCGGCCGAATCTCCTAATCAGATTTTTAGATTTTTTTTTTTTTAATTCAATATTCAAGATAATAATTTTTAACTATGTTAGCAAGAACGTAACTATGTATAAATACACCAAATATTCGCTTTTTATTTTGATTCAGTGTACAGTTCCTGCATAGATTGTACAATAAATTATGGTAATAAAATGCTTTTTGTTGAATTTTAGAAAGGTTTGCACTCTAATCACAGGGCGTTGACGTCGTTTGACTCACCAGCTATAATAAATAGTTTTTATCGTAATAAACGGTAAGTCTGCTTATTTAAGGATTTTGTTTTACTTATAACCTGGATTATCCGGATTTCCTTTGGTTGATATATGGATATCCAGTTAGTTCGTATTAAAGAGGTTTTAATGTATCGGTTAAAAAAAATAAATAAATCGTCTTTCTACAACAATCGAGTTCCCTCTGCATATGAACAACATATACGACATATCCGTAATCAAATTGAAGGAAAACAAGAAGTTAAACAAGGAGATTACGTTTTTATTTATTTATTATTTTTTTTATTACATGATCTCTGCAGCTGTAAAAGGGTAACAAAACAATAGTGAAAGATTTAGAAAAAATAGCGCTTTCCTGGAAATGGATTTTAAGGTGATGCCAATGCTTTTACCAGTCAAATGAAATGGTTTGAGATACTTATATATCAGTTTAGTTACTATTAAAAAAAAAATGTATTTCTGATGGGAAAAATTTTAGCGTAACCTTAATTTTAAAAAATCCTTAAAACGTTCAAACTCTTTTTTTTTAAAAATGGTTTGTCTGGTGTGAGTATAAGCTCATTTGGACAAAGCTACAGTAGGTCAGTTTTTTTAACTGCAATTATTTTTGGTGGTCTAAATGTTTTCTCTCCGTTTGTCATTGTTATCTGGTCACCAATGAACGAATTCTCGTAGGAAACAAAACCTCCTTCTGTTGTTCAGTTTGAACTTATATTTTTGATGGATTGAATAAAGTTTTGACCAATTCGAATGATCTACCACGTTTCCATAGATCCTTTCATTAAACATATGATGTATGAATGAATGCATAGTATAACCCTAGATTAGTGAATTATATAATTACTTACGAAAAGATATTTATTGGTGAATAATTCAATGTTTGGAATCGAACTTTAGATAAATAAGTAGTTTTCTTTTCTATTGCTTAAAACAATTGACTGGGAAATAAAAATACATTTCTTCTTCATCATTGGTTGCAAGAAAATCTCGAGAGAAATTATGCGATTTCATTGGCACCCTTTTTGGCACATTCCTTGTAGGAATAACAAGCACACATAACTGCTCTTTTTACTTGGCACCTTGAAAGGTGAAATTTGAGGCATTCAGTTTACTCCTGTAAATAAAAAGCTAAGATCTGATGTATCTGAAGCTTAATAACAGCTTGAAAGTGATGGATCTGTACTCTTTTTTTTTTCTTCTTTTTTTGTCAGCTCGAATGGAGCTCAATTTACATAATTAACAGTGTTAAAAACTACTAAAAACAACAGATTTAAGGGTGATGCTGCTACATTTTCATTTGTTACATTACTCTCTTGAATTTTTATTCAGTAAAACGTATTAATAATAAATAATGCTATCAATTTACTCCAGTGAATCAGAGGTTAATTCGGCTTATTGGGAGACTATGTTTAGTCGAACACTGGGTTACAAACGTTGCATTTTATGTTGGGTATTCAGAAATAAATAGGTAAAATTTCGCAATAGGAGATAATAAGTTTGTTTTTCAAATACTCATTTTTTGGAAGGTAAGCAAAGCTTGAATGTGGAGAGTTGAAATTTGTATACTAAATAATTATCCACATAGACTAACGTGGCTCAGAAATAAGGTTTCTCCACATAAAAAAAGGACTCCTTTAATTTTAATTCAAAATATACTTCCCTGAGAATTTTTGACATTTTTTTTTCTTTAAATATCACGAAGTATAAATATCGTGCTCTACTTTCTGGTTTTGTTCTGATGATTTATCTTCATTGACTTATGCTTAATGATGTTATTGTGAGTATAATTTTATTTTCAATGATTTCTATAGTTACTTTTCAATTAAAAAATATTCGTAATAAAACATTATGTCACAGCCTCTATAAAGTGTGTACCCTTAATTGGAGGAAAAAACCTGGCAGACGGACGTGTTCTTGGCTAAACAAACCTACTCCTTGCACAACAGTTGGACTAGAGATTGATAAATTATTTGCCACTTCTATAAATTTGTTTTATTGAAAACTAGTTTGGAATGTTATACATTCATCCTCAGTTCTAAAAACACACAAAAAATTCAAAAATAAGCAATTCAAAATATAGTTTGGTATTATTATACACATTAAATTAGATTAATATAAATCAGTATTATAAAACATTTATGAATTATGAATTTAATTAAGACAAGAAATCAAATACATGTTGGTACTCACCAAGGTTGGTATATTGCAATTTAAATGGTATAAGATACTGGATGATGGAAAAAGGAGAGCGGAAAATTATCGGTCAAGGTTTATGACAATGAGCCTGGATTACTTTAGTTTTTAATTACTTACAAGCACTGCGTCGACTGGCTGAATACCAAAAGACGGAAGTTGGTTGAAGAAGAAATTTTTTATTACTGGCTCCATTATAAATATTCGGAGTTATTAGATGTTAGCGATCTGTTACATAATAATACAGATCGAAAAGTAACTGTTTTGACACGTAGCCTTCATTAGCTGGCTATTGTTGTATAACAGAGCTCTGAGTTGTATCGAGAGGCGCCTATTGTTCCTTGCCAGAGGATTATTCTTTGTTGTAGGACGATCCAGAGGATGTCTACGCTTTTACGTATATACCATGATATGCATGGTAGGCTTGAGGAAGAGTCGATTTCTTTCGCATAAGAAGTGGACTTGGTTGATATTAGTTCTCGCCGTATCGCAGAGCGGGATTGTGTCCTTGTCGGGAATTTCTCTGGCCAGCTTTCATGCTGGGCTTTCACTCAAGCACCTCCGACAATAATGATTCTTTTTTTTTTTTTCTTTTTTAATCTTTACAACTACAATTACTATATTTCCATGTATTGTAAAACTTACAACAAATGTATAGTGACCGGAAGCCTTCATTCCATCCCGGTGATGCTATGCTATGTTAATTTGCATAAACATTTCGTATTCTAACTGAATAGTCACCCGCCACAGTTACATCATCATAGGTCGTGATAACATTTGCATTGGTATTGTATATATATCTATAATAATTGTTAGACAACTTTAATTAATTAATATATATTACTCCCTCAACTTAATAACAGTAAACCGAACGGTATTCTCTTCCAATGTACATTCTTGTATATTTTCTATAAGAACATTTATACATATTTTCTGGCCACTTATACTGCGAATACAAATGAACCATAATTTTATTCCATGTCATTTAAGGATTTTACAATTAAAATTATTCAGGCTTGTAATTGTTTTGAAAATTATTACCAAAAAAAAAATATTTTTTTTTTATTCTTTACGAAATATATGGAGGAACTGAGAGAGAGAGAGACTGGAAATCTTTGGCTTTGTGATGAAGGAACAACCAGTGGTAGAATTTCTCACTTTCGAAGTTATTAAACAATTAATAGGAAAGTTTAAATCTAAATAATTACAAAAATAACATAGCTAGGACTATGTTGTTCTCCTTTATAAACATATAGTTTTACCAACCGATTGCATAGGTATTTTGATCGAAAATTAGCATTGGTTTTTCATACATAAATCCGAACTTAAAAATTTGTGTATCAACTAACCGCTTAGAAATAGCCCATTCGGGCTGCGGAGAATTAATATCCATCTCACACAGCTCCCCTTACTGCTTTGTAGGAAAATCCTGTTCAGAATCCTATACAAAAATCATTGGCTCTATCGTAGCTAATATTGGTCGGTAAGGTTTTTAATTTTTTTATTAATTTCTTTTTTTTTGTTTAGCTTTGTAAACAATTTAATTATCCTTTAAATTAGCAACTAGAATGCTCCGTTATTTCTGAATTAGCCATTAATGCATGTTGTAAAAATTAAATTAATACTCAGTGGCGGACAATTTTGAGCTTGAAAAGCAAGCCATCGTGCCACACTCGATCAAAAGCTTGTGCTACGTCCAAACATGCGCCAGTGCAACATTGCTTGCTTTCAAGTGTAAAAGATATATGGCCAACAACACGAAGTCCTTGTTAAACAGTGGAATGTCCTGAGCGTAATTCAAACTGAAGTGAAGGGATTTTTTAGGATTCAAGTATTGGGAGGATGCGTTCTAGAAGGATTTTTCAAAATTTTTTGAAAGAATCGGGATCAAGTTTATTGGCCTAAAGGATGAGATATTATCGACAGGCTTACCTGGTTTATAGAAAAGGATAATTGTGGAACATCAGTGAAAAGTGGGTTGTGCAAAGGATACAATTATGCAGGTAGGTAAGGAATATAATCGCTTTGGGGGTACTTGAGGAAGGATCTGAGAAGTGAGAAGATCGTATCCAGGGGATTTTCAGTGTTTAAGGTAATAAGGAATTTGACCTCAGAGGGGTTGACAGCTTTGGGAGGTAGAGAGAGAAGAATCGCTGAAGAGAGGAATTCCTTAATTTTAGCTGTATGGGTGGGGTGGATTTCAGGATGGGGAATGAATATATTGGAAAGATGCTTGGCAAATTTCTCTGCTCTGTTCTTATCTAACGAAGTCCAGGATCTATCATCTCGTCGTAGAGGATGGGAAATAGAGTGGCATTTTAGAATTTTTTTTTCCAGAAGAAGTTATGCCAAGCAGAGAGTGAAGAAAGGTGGGAATTAAAGGATTGGAATCTAAAAGTATCCAATTTCTTTTTTACCTGTTTGGTTTAATAGTTGTAAAATTTTCAATCGTTAGGATGCCTGGTTTTTTTGCCAGAGATAGAATATCGTTTGGAATAGATGAGGTTTTTAAGGTAAGGATTGTTTTGGTGGAATTTTGGGGAAGGAAGAGGTGAGGATGCATTCCAGACTGCTTGCTGGATCAAGGTGGTGTAGGAATTTACAGCTTCATCAAGGTCTTGAGGAGTTTTTAGGGATACTTTGACGTCTATTGAATCTGTTATTATTTGGCGAATGAGGTTTACTAAACTTTTATATTTCTATTTAGAATTTTTTTATATTTCTAGTAACTTGGAGGAGGCTTGGTTACTTTGGAAATCAGTGCTGATTCCATCTCTTCTGACTGGTTATTCAATAATATTTGGTATGGATTATGAGTAAAAAAGGCGATTCATCAGCCATAACTTGAGCTGAGGTGCCTGGTTGAGGTTCAGTTTCTTCAATTGAGCTATCAGGTGTGGTCGGAGGAGTATTTATTTTCGATCGCCTAGCCTTTTGTTTGGCAGGTGAAGTTTGGGGTGTATTCCCCAGGGTTCTCGATTTCTTGCCTGTTATTTCTTTGCTCGAAATCACCATGTGAAAATATCGCATTTCATATTGTAATTGTAATAGAATTCAGTTTTCAAGAATAACTTTTTTTTTATCTTCCGAGAGGAGGAGGAGGGGGAAGGCGCTATTTGATTATTGATTTGTAAGGTTGACATACATTATAAATTTTACAATGTAATCAGAATAAACTTTTGCTGGATTGGTGGTGCAGATTGCAGGTCGTTGAAGTTTGGAGACCACTTGTCTTGTACCAGTAGAGACCGTAGGTCCCTGTGTGTTACCGGTAATAGTCGGTTCTGAGGCAATTTAAGTAAATACTTTTTAATCTAAAGTATGTTTAAAAATAAAAATTACTGATCTATAATGTAATTTGTGCAATAAAGCAGTACTATCTTATTTTATGCAATTATAAAACGAATTACTACTAAGGGTATTAAATCCAATAAATAACAAACTATAAATGCATTACATCTACTGTATATCTCGTGTACAAAACCTCGTATGTGCTACTGAAATGATTTGAACTTACGAGGTTTAATGTCGGTATATCTCGTAATGTATGCCATTACAGAAGCATTTGAAAGAATCTCCAGTAACTGTTCCCCGAACAACACCAACAGAAAGCGATAACGGACACGATGTCGGATGGAATTACTAATTAGTTGATCAAGGACTAGAGGCTGGTGCCGTGGGAAATCTATTCTTCATCTTATCTGATTTTCAGAAGCTGACTTAATTAGTATCGCTTCACGATTAGTAGTTACTTCGTTCAGTAGCCATTATGAATATTGATGTTGAGCACTTTATTGTTAAAACCACTAATGAATTTTGGAATGATGTTCGTATCGGTATTTAGGTAAGAATTAGTGAATTGTTCCCGGCAAACTTCTTTAGAAGTTTGATATTGGTTTACTTAAATTAACACCGATTAAAATTACTCGAAATCACTTTGCTTTTGATACTGTTCAAGGTTTTCCAGTGACTACAGGGCCCTGTTTCATAATAAAGTACAAGTACAAATGGTAAAAGTCAAGGGAAAGGTTTGTGTTTAGGGGTTGCAGATTACTTATCGTCATTAGATAATAATAATTATATTCATTTTTTTTAACCCTTTATCGGTCTGTCATTGATTACTGAATATTTAGATGAAGTAGAAGCGCTTCTACTTCTATGGAAGAGAGGAAAAATGTTGAACTAAAGAAAGGGGAACTGAAGTTCCCCTTAAATGAAAGATGGTTAATGTACTATTTTCTATTGTAACTGTTTTAAATGTTAGATTGTTTAAACATTAAACAATATATAAAAACTTGTACCTTACTTTATTGGCATATCCTGCTTCATAATAGAGTACAATAATACAAGTGGTGGATCTATTATTTACTGCTCATGTGACTTACTCTGTGAAATGTTGAAACACAATAATATTTAAATTAGTTATATAATAATACACCAAATTAAAAAAAAAAAATATCGAATAAAATTACTATTGTCTAATGACGATAAGTACTTAAGCTGTAACGTCTAAAATCTAACCTTTTACTTGTACTTGTACTTTATTATGAAATAGGTCATGGTGTTAGTATAGTCGAAGCAGAAAAAGTAAGAAGATAATAATGAACCTCTGTAGGATGTACCAGCAGGTAAATGAGAAGAATTAACCGTTCTGATGATTGAAAGAAGCTGTTCGTAGCTTTCAGAAGACTTAAGATATCACTAAAAGGGGTGTAACGAAACGGATTAGTCATAACTCAAAAAAATGTCAATTTTAAGTTATTTGTTAACCTAATGTCATATTGAAATCAAACTCCAAGAACATAGCATTCGAATATGAAAAGTTGCTAAACAAAATTTTATTAAATTGACAAACCATTATTAATTGCTTTATGAAAATTTATCATTCAGATTAATTTTAAATATTTTACATTCATCTATTGTTATAAATAGAGAAAACTATTAAATATTACGAGGCAATAAATAACACATCTGGACCTCGGAGCTGCTCTGTACCGTTTCACTTTAATCAAGTTTTACCAGATCATTTCAAATGTAGCTTAAAGCTGTTTATATTCCGGATTGAAGATAAACAATAAATTTTATTTATTTATTTTACAAATGCATTTACCCTTAGGGGGTCGTCAGCATGCTACAAAGATTTTTGTAGCATACAATATACAATTCAGATACAAACTTTATAAATAATTTGTACTTTTAGCACAATATATTTTGTTTTGTTTTTTATAACATTTTTCTTGAATTGACTAGATAAAGTGGAAGTGTTAAGATATTTTTAGAAAATTGAATAAATAAAACAATAAATTGTATTTCGGCCAACAAGACAGTTTTTATAACATATAGCCAATGAATACAGCCCAGCTAATAAGTTCAGGGTAATTTTATAAAACAGCATCGTGTCAGCATAGTGCTGTTTACCTCCGAGGTCCATATATTAGAGGTTCAACTTCAGCGGTTTCAGAAATTATTAAAAATAACATACTCGTCTTTATGGCTTTTACGTTAAGACTGTAATATAATATGCATAATGATTATACTTAACGCATAAGACGAAAAGGTTTACCCGGTTACATGAAACTTGTAATGTAGTGTTCGTCAATTTATTTCTGAAATGTGAATGAAAATTAGTTTTCAACTGACCTTGAAGAGTTCCTACGAATGCTAAAAAGTTCTCTAGCGATAATAGAAATAGATTTTTAAACGCCTTAACGCTAACAAATCTCAAGGATAGTGGAAATGCTCACAATTCCGAAGGGCCCGAACAACAGAACCTGTAAATTATGAGTTTATTATAATATTATAAAAATTTACTGTAATATTTAATTTTGAAACAATAATTTTGAAATAAGTATAGTTCGGCAACTAAGGACTGCAATGATTTGTAGTAGTGGTAAAATAAAAAAAAAATAAAAATCATTGGTATGGACTAAAGGCGCAAATTTATTTTCTCACTGTCTAATATATCATTCATTTATATATATTTTTTACTAATTTACTCCAAATTCTCTACAGTCATTAATTAACTGTAAATAATCCCACTACCGGTGAATGTATGCCTCGTAGAGTTTTGTTCTGAAAATTTTCATCTTATCAATCCCCATAAGCTCGGAAGAAGAAAAAACATTTCGAACTAAGAAGATATTTCAGTCCGCTGTAGAATGTTTTCAGGGTCGTACTGAATTTGGCGGTGACCAAGTATGGACGTATGGCCAAATATGCTTTGTTGAGTAACTGGAGTGCCGCCGTTTGGGGATTTTGTAGGAACTTGTGATGAAACGTCTATGCTGTAAAGTGTAAGGTAATCGCGAAAATTCTGGCAGGTGATTATAACAGTGAGGGTTAATCCTAAAAGTATTCCGGTGTCATGTCTTTATTTCCAAAAAATGAAGCATATTCTTTGGTGAATACAGAATAGCGTAATCTATTTTAAGCTTTTGGGAACCGTCTAGATCCGCTGCTGTTAAAAGAAATTTGGATAAGGAATACATCTTATTTCTTGTGGCAATGACTTTGTTACTTTAGTTCTTCGATTATTCAATGGAATAATCAGGAAATATTCCTACATATCGTAAAAAACAAATTAGAAGCTTTATTTTGACCGCGTCATAACTTGAAATAGTTGTTATAGGTGTGACCAAATAGTCATTGTAATTAGCAATTTAGTGAAAAATATGTATATCTTTTCAAGATTGTCGCATTTGAAGATTAAAAAAAATCTTAAACAACTGCTAATGGTTCTATTGCATTTTTACATTGTAGAACAAACCGTTTTTAACAAACGAAACTTTATTTTTCATATTTCATCCAAATGATTAAATTTAATTCCGGTTGAGTAACTGATTTATTCGACTTAAAGAGAAACTGTTTGAGCCGGCCGCTGGGTTATAAATTTAATTTTTACATCATGTATAAATGGCTAAGTCAAAAACAAAAATAATTTTTGGACGTGATCTAAAGACGGACATTATTGGACTTCCTTGAGGTCCTCATTAAAACATTAAATTTGTTTTTATTATAGATTAATGTTATTAAAAAAGTATATTTTGTTATCTTATGATACTTGCCGTTTCCCGTTTGAGGCGTAGCCTTAAGTTTATAGTGCATTGCGTTTGTATTTTGACCTTAAAACAAAGGATCCGATTTGTTTAACCAAGATGCCGAACTTCTTAAATTTTCAATGCCATTGACATTCAAGACCCTTTTTGACGGTCTTTCTAGGTATCCGCTGGAATATTGATGACTGAAAACCTTCATTTCCACATGATAGTGTATGTAGAAGTGACCACCTGTGGGAGTGGACATTACTATTCCAGCTTACATTTCCAGCTCATGACACTGACCTTCAGGGAGCCGGCACATGGAACAGAACAATAAAATAAGAAATTACATTCTTAAATAATGAATTGCTTGAGCTTCCATTAGTTTTACCGATGTTTTCTGCATACAAAGCTGAACAGAAAAAAAAATCCTATACCACTACGACCCGTGAAGCGTCTTGGGTTCAGTGTTTATTAAAGGGACTGTACTGTTGTTTCTAAGCCAACGATTGTGCAAGGAAGTAGGTGATTCGGCCGAGATCAAGCTCAACCGCCAGGTTTTAGTTAAATTAAGAGTACCCACTTTATAAAGGCTGGATGAGCCCCAAGACGATTTCTCGATTCCACAGAGCCGATTCATGGCTGATAACAGAATAAATAATTTATCTGTGACAGCCGGTCTCGAATCCGTGACATAGAGATTAGTAGGACCTAGATCCACATATCTGAATTTGTCGTATAACGGCCTATGTAATATTCGATTATATTCGCGTTATGGCGTTGATTGCCATTTATAAATTTATATATAAATAAATAAATGCCATTTATTAATTAATTATGATTTATAGTTTTTGTCGTGATTTCATAAAGTTAAATTGTCATTGATAGTACATGAATCCAAGACTTTTCTCTAAAAAATACTTATTTCTCAATGGTAGAGTAACCAAACCTTTCACAGGTATTTACAATGATTCAGTCGTACACCTAACCACTCCCACCCCATAGATTGTTAAAAAATATTGATGAAATAATTAAAAGTAAATAATTTAAAATAAATAAGCCTATGATTCCATTGTGCCAGAGCATAATTATTGAAAGTTCGTCTATGAGTCTTTTGTAGTCATATTTAAGCTTCATAATTTATTATTTTTTTCAAAATAATTTAACATGTAAATTTATAATACTAATACAAATTGGGGGTAAAACTCCCAAAAGGGACAGATATATTTAAAAAATATTTAATCACTACCTATCAACGTTTCGCCTATTAAGGGATCTTCACGGCTGAAATCTGTTGTTGATTCATATTATATTATTATTGAGAGATTCAATATTATAAAAAAAAAAAAAGTCATATGAGCTCTGTTATATGAAGAAGTTAATCTGAGTATAATCAATTACCTGTGATTAGGTTCTTATTGTTTAAAATAATTTATTTGTTTACTTTAGTTATTTTTATAGATTGTTTTATTTATTTGTTTGTTCTGAAATAAGCAATTGAAATTGTGTTTCTGTTTAAAAGTAAAAAAATAAAATTAAAATTAATTTTATAATTTTTGAAGGACTTATGAGCTGATTGAATTACAAAGAGAGGTTACCGTTCTGTCAGTTTTTGCTGCTGAGGGTTAAATATGTTACAAGCATGGATTATCATTCGCATAAATTAGGTGAAGTGAGTAAAACTTAGGTGCCCTAGTTCGATGTGAATATAAATAGAAGTTACACGATGAAATACTTAAATACTCTATTATTCTATTCTATTCATTCGTATAGGCCACTAATGGACCACGCGAAGCATCTACTTGATGTGAGATTTCCTAAGGCGCCAAACTTCTTTCATCTTCTCACTGTGTGCTTTCTTCCTTTCTTCAGACCCAGTTGTTCCAGTCTTCAATTTCTTGGCCTCTCGGCTCACTTTCCATTTATGTACTTTTCATCTGACTATCTGCCTATCTTGAATGTCTGAGTCTGTTATGCCAGCGTCTTTCAAGTCCTCTCTAACTTCGGCTATCCACCTCATATTCTTTATACTTTCAATGTATTCCAAGATCTGTTTTGCCAATCGGGTGTCTGGCATTCTCTTGATATGACCATTGAATTGCAGTCGACGTTTTAACATATCGTGTATTATGTTGGATTTCTGTTCCTCTATTATTATTATTATTATTTAAAACCGATTTTCGTTCAGAACTAATTTTCTTTATTATTATTTTACAATTATTTTAATAGTTATTTCACTAAGTGGTACACAAATATGGACTGATTATTGATTCTGAGTACTTGCTCACCTTTCTAAGTGAATAAAACTTGAGAATGTATGCTATTTGAGTATATACTCAATAAAATTGTTGAGTCTACGAAAGAGTAGATCGGCATTTTACTGAGTACCCGCTCACATAACATGCCTTCTCATGTTTTATTCACTTAGAAAGATGAGCAGTTACCCCCAATCAAGAATCAGTTCATATTTTTGTACCACGTGCTCGATACACTTAGTAAAATAATAATTAAAAGAATTGTAAAATAATAATAAAGAAAATTAGTTTGGGATGAAAATCGGTTTTAAATAAATAATAATGGAGTATTTGAGTATTTCATTGTATAACTTCTATTTATTCTCATCAAACCATAGCACCTGCTCAGTTTTTCGAGGAATGAGTACGTGCTCAGTTTTATTCACTTCACCTATTAGCCAATAGCCATTCTCCTTTGCCAGGTATCTTGTGTTGTCTTTATCCAGCTTGTGATAAAATCAAACGGTAATCTGTAATTGAATTTGAATTCGCATAGGAAATTTATTAAATTATACGCTGC
This sequence comes from Rhaphigaster nebulosa, assembly GCA_948150685.1. Lineage (NCBI taxonomy): Eukaryota > Metazoa > Arthropoda > Insecta > Hemiptera > Pentatomidae > Rhaphigaster > Rhaphigaster nebulosa. The sequence goes on from OX411310.1 coordinate 34,045,555, forward strand.
AAGTGCAAAATGTCTTGGAAATTCAATACATTTTGAGCTTTCTGTATAAAAACGTTAGTGTATCGGTTACGTAGCTCGAAGTAGAGTTTTTGGTTTAAATAGTTTAGATAATAATCCGGTGTGGTTATAATGTTTGCCATTTTAGCCTCATTCATTCACAACTCGCCCGCTGCTCATGATTTACCTTGTCTCCCACCTCCATTCGTTACCATGATTATGATTAAATCCTTCATGTGTTACGAGGTTCTGACCGATAGATAGTGAAGTAGGAACAGGTAGCTTTCTCTTTCAGAGTCGGTATTTATTAAGGTGGCAGTGGAGGAAGAAGAGGAAAGAGGAAACAGACGCAGAAAGGGCAAGTGGGAGAGAGCTGCTCCGTATCCGGGTCATCTTGTCCCCTGCGTGCCTTCACCTGCTTCTTGGTCACTGCCTCAGCTGTTGAGTGTGTCGCCGGCCCTCTCAAGAACTGCACCGCCTTAGGTGATAATCGGTAGCCTGGCTGGTAAAGTTCGTGTCCTTTACATGTTGGTCGTCCTTGTTCTGCTGATAATACGCAAGACTTAACTTGGGGCTAACATGTGTGTGCTTGAACGCATTGAAGAAGGTTATATTCATATGAGCCTTACAGAGGTTCTCAGACTTTATTTCATAGCGTATCACTTCCACTTTTTAGAGCTGGGCGCACCAGTACTTGATCTTATGATATTAGTATTAAAGATTTGACTTCATTAAAAAATACAGCTTAGTTTACAATAGTTTATTTAACAAACCTAACAATATATATCACAGTAAATTTGCTTAGGAAAACGATAAATTGGAAATAATTTTTAATAATATAATATAAAAAAATTATCAGCTTCCCATAACAACAGCAACAGTAAGATTTGAATAACAGCGCCAGCAATTCCGTAGATATAAGACTATCCATCAAAAGTAAAAAAAATGCATTATGATGAAAAACATCATTATTTTCAGTTCTTTATTTACAATCAGTGCATCAATGTTAGGCTTGATGGAGCTCAACTTGATTCTAAGTCCTCTTCAACACTGAGTGCTTTCGCCTTTACTACGGTAATCTTACTGAATTATTTTCATTGATTGTTGATCGTAATTATTCATCTCGTAATTGATACATTCAACAATATTTTTTTTAAAAGATGATATTCCTCATTGAATGTGTTAAATAGATGATTTTATCCATAACTTTTGGTTACTTGTTTGCGTAACCGCAGAAAAGTATCCTGATATAAGCGATAAAAAAATGATTTTATTTTTAAAAATGGTTATAGGTATACATATTTCTGATAAATATTGGAACATTTTCATTTCTATTATTCCCTCCCTCCCCTTCGGCAGCATTGGTGTAGGCCAAATGAGCAGCATTTATGTTTTAGAATTATAGATTGTAACACTAACACTTTATAAATGGTTCTGAAACCTCTTTTTTCAGTTGTTTTATCTTGTCCTGACGGATTGAAATATGTCGATAGAATTTCCCGCTAAGAATATTTACTTACTTTCAAAAAGCAAACCATGTCTGTCTTTTCACTATCTTTGTCTTACCGCATCATCGTATATTTTATGTTAATCTTTTATTTTAAACAATGTTTTATGGTCATGAGCTGGCCTTATGTGTGTGAATATTTAAACCTTTTGTGGATTAAAAATTGGAAAGCGGTAGTTTTCATAGGTTTTTTTGTTATTTTAGGACAAGTTAAAATTTTCAGCCAACAATCTCTAAAGAAAATCTTTTTTAATTGAATCTTAATAACTTAAATTAAATGATAAATTTATATGACTTTAATCTGATAGATTGTTTATGTATCTTATCTCGGCAAAAGACTTGTTCAGTAAAGTTATAATTATTCAGAAAATGATTTTTAATTTGCATAAAATTTGAAATTCTGTGACAAATAATTTTATAATTATTTTACTCTATAATTTTTCAATCAGACTAACACCATGCAACTCGGTGCGAGCTACATACACTCATTGGTACTCTTCCTTTATCACTTTGGATCTTATTAAATAGGACCTATATGAACTAGTCATAGAAACAATTAATTTTTTATGGACTGATCAATAATGATTTTGATTTTGATGGACATTTTAATTAATAATTGTCTTTTGTTAAGTACGTATTAAGCTTAAGATCGTGTATGTGTAATACATCTACACTTGAAATATTTCTAACGATAAATCGGTCATCAACTTTCTGTTTGATTCTTGCACGTCACATAATACAGCTTCTACTTTGGAATCATTATTTCAAAGGTTCGATATTAATGGTCTGATCACAGCGCTTTGATAAATGATTTGTCCGAATTGAGGAAAACAGGTTGCATCCACTTTCTCCTTTCCTTAGGACCCCCGTAATATCATTATTTGAAGGTTAACCTTAAAAAGTTGTTTCAATTTTATATTTTCAGCTGACCAAAGAATAAATTAATAAAAAAAAATCAGTGGAAACCGCAACTTCTATTAATATTCCAAAATAATTTTCTTAATTATTAGAAATAAATAAATGTGGATATATTATTATACATAAATAGAGCTCTTGACTTTTCATGTTAGTTTTTTATAATTAATTCTTGAACAAATACAGATATAATTTGTAATGGCTGATAAAATACCTACGTTAGATTTTTTTATAAATTAATTATAGAAAACTGATGAATAATAAATTATTAAATACGAACTCTCACATGTATTAACTGATAAATATCACCTTGATTGAAAATTATGTAAATCTTACTCCCAACATTTTATTTTGAAATTAAGATTGCCATAATTTTAATTGAAATATAACAACTTTCAATATTTGAAAAATATTAATATATTACCAATATTTTGATTTAGTTTTAGCATATTTAATATAAGACAATGATAAGACTATAATAAACACCTAAATGGCTTTGTAGATTTTCACACGTGTTTTATTAATTACCTATATTTAATCGGAATTTTTTTCTGCGGACTACATTCTGGTATTCAATTCAGTAAAATGGCACAGCCTTTTCTTTATTAAACATTTTCCACACCCCTCCCTATCAACTTTTTCTAAATCTTTAGTTATACAATTTCAGAATTTACGATTCTGATGTAGACACCGTGGTGTATTCTTTTTTCTATCCGATAGCCTTATAGTCCAGGAGCTGAGACCAAAAAACTTGTCTGATTTCAAAAAAATTATGATCTTCTAGGCTGAAAGTAATCTTATAATAGACTGGAAATACGAATGCCTGCCACTCTAGATCCGTTGCAATCAAATTTTATAGGTCAATGAATTCGTCATTTTCGTCACTTTTTCCATATTTTTCTCAGTAACTCCCTCCCAGTGCATTTTAATTAAATCTTTGAAATAACCAAATTTCCTGCAAGTTTTATTTTTAGTTTTTTTTTTTTTTTTAAATTCGGAACAGCTAATTAGATATGAGGCTGTAAAAATCTGCAAAATGTCAAAAAATGCAAAAAGTTAGATCTTCAGTTGTTTCGCGTTTACAAATATTTTTCAGTGCACTTTAATGCAAAATGCATAATGACCAATCTTGCAGAGGATTAAATTTACTAAAATATCCATACAAATATGCACTAAAAAATAGTTATCAAGGCGATACCTCTGAATATCCAACTTTTTGTGTTTTTTTGACATATGTTGATTTACCTGAAATGCATTGGAAGCTAGTTACGGAGGAAAATATGAAAAAAAAAAACACTTTCCCTAAAATCTTCAATATATTCAATATTTCTTGGCGTCTTTTGAGAGTAATTACAAATATTTTGTTTGAATCTTGTAGGTAATCCTCCACAAGATTGTTTATTATGCATTTTTCACTTAAGTGTCCTGAAAAATAGTTATTAAGGAGAAACCACTGAAGATATAACTTTTTGCGTTTTTTGACATTTTGCAGATTTTTAGGGCCTCATATCGGAGTATGTTTTCTGAATTTTTAAAAGTACGAAGTATAAAACTTGCAGGAAATTTAATGTTCTTTGAAATTGGCTGTCAAAATTTTTACATTAAATGCACTGGGAGCGAGTTAGCGAGGAAAACATGGAAAAGTAACGAAAATCATGAATTCGTTGACCTAAAAAATTTCAACCGATCTAGGGTGGCAGATGTTCATATTTCCAGTCTTTCATTAGAGCACTTTCGGCCTAGAAGATCAATAATTTTCTTGAAATGAGACTCATTTTTCTTGAAATGGCCTCAGCTCCCGGACTATTAGCAGTGGAGCGGTGAAATTCTCATATTTATTTAGTTGCTTCTAAAATTAATTATTTTGTTTTATGAATTCTGTGCATTGCGGACTAGTAATAGAACGTGATTCTGAAGCTTTTATTCAAATATTTTATTCAATGTCGTGCAGACTACTCTTATAACCTACTTGTTTCGAATGATTTTCGTCTTTCAACGTTCACTTAATATAAAGTTGACCTTAAACCGAATCCTTAATGTTTAGTCGGTGGAAACATTAATTATTTATCGATCAGATTTTTATTTTGTTTTACTGCTGTACTGCCCTCAGCATAAGAGATTGTGACAATAACATTTATAATTAAGGGCTAAATATATATTGTATTTTTTTTTTTGGCCGTTTTTAGAAGTTTGGCCTAGATATGTGGTTCTAGGTTCTAGGTTTTAAAGAACCTTTTTTGCTATAGGCTCCTTTAATTTAGTGTTTAAATTTGAGCTGGTTAAAATAAAAGTTTATTGTATGATTTTATTTATTTTTTTAAATTTATCAAATATGTTTTGGGCTTGTATTTTATCTTTAGCTGCGTAAAAATAAATATATTGTTTTATATAAAAACTGGCATTCTCATCTTAGAAAATCTGTTCTATATATACCTAATTAAATCTTTCGATTTGAAGGGATTAGTAACAGTTTGATCCTAAGCAATAAAATAGTTGAGGATTGTCAACCTGCTCATACCTCATTTATTCAAATTTATTTCAATTTTTTCCTACGTGCCACGTTTATTCCTAGGCTCGATTATTAAATTTGTCTTAAAAGATGAATTGATTGATAATGTTAAAAAATGTAAAAGGAAAATAAAACGGTCCCTTTTACATCATCCAAAGTGAATACCTTTTAGGCTAGCTTCCCTTTAACAACCACCATTACGAGGAATGGGTTTGTTGACGTGTATTCTCGTTCTACTTTTATGACTGCGTCATTGTCGAGGTATGTGTCACAGCTGGAGAAAGTGAAATGAGAATACATTTTGGTCGTTAATGCTCCAAGTGGTGCGTGTCTACAACGTCTTTCCTAAAACTTTCTTGCTCCTGCCAGTAAGGCCCAATTTTCTTTCGGCAGAACGCGACTGTTTATGTCTTTTCATCTAATGGTGCAGTCGGATGCGAAATGGTAAGTTTAGGAAAGTTCCAGCTGAAGTTCAACAGGTTTTTGTTTCTGGGTCGCTGAACACGAATCTGAACTTAATACAGCTAATTATCATAACATATCTAACTTTTCGAATATCCCATTAATGTTTTTCAAGTCAGTCTCGGAGTTGACTCAGCCTCATTGATCAGTAAAGATAAAAAAGTACCTACTAAAAAAGAAATAGCGGGCAGGGGTGCCCAACCTTTATATAACGTTGCCACAACCAAGGGTTCCTCATATTTAGGCGTGCCACAACTGCATCCTCCCCTATCCTATACCCCGCCATCTTTACAGCTGTTATGTATATATCTGTACGGCAGAATTAAACTGTCTTAAGTTGCATTTTAAATTTTGCAAGAGAGCAAAACCAAGTTTCAGATTTTGTCCTGTATTGCTTCTTGTCGTTGGTGTTCAATCTTTATATTTGAATTTATGCATATTTTATTTCCCATTTAGCCTATCTATGATACTTGTTCTCGAAAAATATGGCCAGAATAATACAACTACAATAATAATTCAAAATCATCATAATTGGGCATACGACAGTTTACCTCTGGCGTACAGTTATAGTATAGGCGCTTTTTATAAAAATAGAGTTTAAATCAGGAACCTATAATTTATGCAAAGAACTTTCATCCCAGGGAGAGAACATTAATTTTTTTTATTTTTAGCAGAATTAAAAACAAAAAACCTACTGGCCGCCGCGTGCCTTGGGTTTGGACACCCCTGTCCTAGTGCCTTGCATATAAATGCTGACAACCTATCAAGTAAACTTTTGTTCTTTCCAGGGATAAATTACATTTTTATAATTACTTCTAGTACCATCATATATCTTCGATCTCGTCCTATTCAAATCTTATGTCCATTGTTCCAATACCCTCGTCCTTCAGAATTATATAAATCAATTTATATATATACGGGAGCATTCAACATATCTTTCCTTAGCCGATACCCGTCCCTCAGGATTGCAATTCCATTGCTTCTTTCATCTGTCGCTCTAGTACCCTTTTCACTGTCAAATATGTTCTACTGTGCCATTTCATATCAATCCATCTCCCCAAGAATTGTGAATAGATTTTTTATATCTTTAGTCGTAATTTATAAGTTTGTATTAATTTTATTTTGATATTTTCATTCTTATTACTTAATTTTATAATTTGTTATTTCTTTAGCCCTAAGGCTCTGATAATCGCCTTTAATATCATTCTATAAGTGGCATGTCGCGGTATTTATATAGAATTTATTATTATTAAATATTAAATAGAAATTTTTCGCTTTCTCTTTGATTACACAGTCCAGTTAGTATAGAAGAGGAAAACTCGTACCTTATAGGTCGACACATTTCTCTTTTCCAAATGCTCTGAAAATTACCTTATTCAGCAACATTCAGCTATAATGTTTTTTTGGCAGGCTTTTTGCTACTCACGATGAATAACCTGCCGATTCATCCGATGTAATCATCATTAATATTGCCTTCTATTACCAAGATAAATATCATCTATATTACATTGTGATTTTTGTACTTCTCAACACGAGAGTTAAATGCTCCTAGAATGATACTGGTAAAATACGCAATATCAAAGGGAGTTTATGAATCAAGGATAAAAAAAAATCTCCTTACTGGTATCAAAACCGTTATTTTTTTTCGGGAATCATCTGAGTAAAAGATAACATGTTTAAATTATTAAATCAAAAAACAAAAAGTGAATCATAGATTTATTTAATTAATGGTGGAGATATTTTTTATAGTAGATGTAATCAATGTAAGTTGGTTGAAACAGTAATTTCAAACTTATTTTTAATGTGTCCCAACATTTCGGCTTAAGTTGTAGGCCTTCATCTGGTTGACAAATCCAGAATTCGGGACTGAACGTGGCACGGACAACTTTTTTTTCTTTGACATTTTTTTTCATCGTCCGATTCAGCGACCATCGCCATCGCCCGCTCGCGTGATGCTTCTCCAAATAGGACATGTAGTAACGCCTCACGGTCTGACAGCGTGGTCTCGCGCTATTCAAAAATAAAATTTTAACTGTAAAAATTTAATATCGAACAAAAAAATCATAAAAATTGGAACTAAAAAGCCAAATATTAAGCTGAATACATGAGTTTTGAGAGTAAAATTCAAACGCTTAAATGGTATAAAATATCGCAATTTCTCCTTTAAATTTTTTAATTATTCCGGGGTGGTCACCCGTACCTCTTCCCTGCCATTTGGGAGGTATTCTCTCTCCTTTACCATTACTAGTACCCTCCAAAACCCCTAACCAAGGGAGCTCCTGCAATATCTTATCATCCTGCGTCGCGCAAAGTCTAGACCCGCCACTGGACCCTAGTAAGTATTAGTCAAGTATGACATGAACCAGAATTAAGCAGAGGATAAGAAAAGGAGTTATTTTAAGCAGTTTTCCGCAGAAAGTTTGAGAATTACTAATTCCTAGAGTTAAAAAAAACAAAAAACTCGTGCGTTTTTTTACTTATATTTGAACCCGCATCAGAGCCATCAATTCGGTACACCTTCTCAATTTGATGATCGAGGGCGTCTTAAAAACGACACTCATGCCTCCCTCTCTAAAATGTTTATTCCAAGCCTGTCCAGTCATTGTAGAAACCAGAAAGTGGTCATATTATACATATGTTATTATGCTCAGCTCTTTTTCGAATTTCCAGCATCCTTATGTTGGAGGCATTAGCAATGTGAGTTGCATTAGGGAGTTTGACGCAAGGAATATAGTACAAAGCTGTACACAGAGGAGCTATGATAAATTACTGAGTACTTCCATTAGCGGGCGGAGAAAGCTGGCCGAGCAGGTGTGTTCCATCTGATACAACTCATTCTATTCATTTCTTTTATCTCATGTTCGAATGCTCTTCGTAACTGTCGTAATAGTTACTATGTAATGCTCGAATTGGTTCCTTTCGTTGCCTCATCTTGGTCAAATAGTAGGGGAAGGTGTTTATAGGTGTGAAGACAGTTTTATTTTGAATGTTCTAATTTTCTTTTATCGAATTTTGAAATATGTTTGTTTACCCATGTTGAACTAGAGATATTTCGCTCAATAGGATGGCCTTTTTATAGTTCTTAATTGTTTACCTCTTCCGCTGTTCCTTGTTAACTGTTGTTCGTAATCAGGCCAAGAAAACATGAAATCAGAAACAAATTAAAATTCAAAATTTTAGAAGTGCAATACAATATTTGCAAAACAATCAAATTTTGTTATTTGAGCCTCAATCTGGGCCTTCTTTTTTTTTTAAATATATTTGAAAATCATGCCTATCTTTTAAATCCCCCCTCCAAAAAAATCTCAAACTTTTATATTTAGTGGGTTATGATTCTAAAGGTCTCAGATATGAATTCAATTTAAAAAAACGGTGTATCTAATTTATTTTTAATTCGTATATGTCTTTAAATAACACTAAAAAGGGATGAAAAATCGAAAACTACTTCAAAATCTTACTTTAGATTTGCGAAAAATTGAAAAATGCAAAACACGATTTACCTGTTCATCTCCTATGAATATGAACGAATGGCATCTTAGTCCAATGTTATTAACCCATTAAAACAGAATTTTGTCTTAATTTATTTATTTTTTTATATCGAATGTTCATTTGGCTGAGATATACCACTCTCCTTTATATTTAGAAATTAATCATTTTGTCAGAGTACCTAAATAACTGTTAATTAAATATTATTTCAATTACCTACCTGTTGTCACTAGCGATGGTGATAAATGGTGTTAATTTGTGATATATTACAAGTTTTAAGGTGATATAATAAGATAGAGCTATTTCTCTCCTATGTTCATCTACATCGAAAGTCTACGTAACACAGGATTGACTGCCCATATCATGAGTGCAAATAAAATGCAACACTATATTCCTCATCAACACGTATTAGTTATTTTGTTTAAGGATCAAGTTAAAAATGCCGCTCTAAATTTTGTAATAACTAACTATATACAGGCTTGGTATTTTTGGAATTATTTTAATCTATCAGTATCTATAGATTACTGTGTAAGGACCTGAATATGATACAATTTTAAATAAATTTCTGTCTATGTATTTCATCATAATGTAACGTTCGGCCTAAAATAAGCCCCATAATAGTTAACAAACATCTTTATGGTTACATTAAAAAAAAAATTAAATTAAAAAATATTCTTTTAGGACTTTAGATCCAAAACATTAAATAATTATATATTTATAACAAAAATCTTTCTTAGGGTTTGTTTGAGTGGCCTAATCTGATTCTTATCTTGTAAATCTATGAAGATGAATAAATCAAATAATCTTTTTATATTGAATAATCAGCTCATGTTATAAAACTAATCAATTCCTTGAAACCCCTTAATTTACTACTAGTTTGTTACAAAAGACCTTGTGCATTAGTATAGCTTTATTTCAGACTACATATTTTAAACATTATTGGACATTAGTCTTCAAAGTAAAGTTCATTGTTTTCAACAACAATACTTTCACCCATTTTTCTGCCAGTAATTGGATTTGATGCCGGTAACTCTCCTTTAATTTTGAGGCAAAAACCTCTTCATATCCAATTTTTACGTCCTTGTAATTATCAAAGATCCGACCTTTTAAAAAAATGATCCATTGATCTAAGCAAACGATAATCTGATAGTGCAATATCTGGGCTATACGCGGGATGAGGCAGAATTTTTACTCCATGCAGTTCCGATAATTTTTCCTATTTCAAACGAGAACGATGTGCAGGAGCATTGTTGTGTAGCAAAATGACTTGGAACAAAAACATATTTATAGTATAATTATGATAGTTGGAATAAGGGTTGTGTTCATGCACAAGAACTTTTGTAACAACCTATATATATTTTTTTGCACTCATTAGGTGTTTGCTGAATCTGGCAGACAGATAATAGCATTTTATTAATAATCAATATGCATAATGCGCAATCCAGTGGGTATTAAAGACTGCTATTATATTTGTCCTTTACTAATAAATAACAAGACATAACTAGTTTTAACATTATCTTGCCATTTACGTTTCGGGCTACACTTCGCTCTTTTGAATCACTTCATCGTTCATTATCTTTTTAGTGATTCAACTGACTGGATAGCTTATATTTATAGCTTATCGAAAATAGTCTTTCCCGTCGGAATATTCACGATTTGACGACAATCACCCAATACGAAGAAATGTTTCGACTCCCGGTCAGCCTGTGTCCCGGCTGAGGATGATAATATTGGCATATGAATAGACTAATTTGTTAGTAATTCGGTGTGTAATTGGCACGACTGGGGCAGGGGAAATTTCTCCGGCGGGGCAGTGGCCGAGGGGAAGCATAAAGAGTGAGAAAGCAGCTACGTGCAGCCACGCACCCCGCGAGTAGTCCCTAGCTCTACTAGTTGTCGATAGTACTACCATAGAAACCGAGTTCTCGCTAGTCTCTTGAATTTTTGGGCAGAACTCATTTTCTCGGCTTCATTAAATTGAATCTTGTTCATGATCAAGATGGTTATATTTTTATAGTTCTAAATCCAGAAAAGGGGTACGGAAAAGAAATTAAATAAAAACCGGTTATCGTTTTCTTGTGAAGTAACTCCATGTCTGGCTAATTTTTGTAGACCAGAAATATATAATTTAGTATATGTTGGGATTCTGAAAAATAGACCAAGTTGGACTCTGCCATTAAAGGATCTACAAAAAAAAATTTGCTAAATTTCAACGCGAGTTAGTTGAATTACATCTCATTATCTATCCTGTATAATGATTTCGGTGAAAAACGGTGTGTTCTTTTATATTTCCTATCGTACATGAAATATGAAATTTCCATTTATCAAACTATTCAAAATGAAACAGGGATCCCTTCTTATTTAATGAACCTCTCAATTTCAATCTAAGATGTAGTAAAAAATAAAGTTATTTCTCATGATTGATTACAAAGGTTCATTATTGAAAATAATAAACCAAAATTATTTAGAATTTTTTTTTTTAAAGTTTCGATAAAATGATATCAAAACAAATTTTTAGTTTTACTCTATATTCATAAATGGCAAAGTTATGGGCTTGTAAAATCTCTATTCGGTCATAATTTTGAAACGAAATGGCGGATGGTAATGTTGAGTTCCGAAGACCATCCTTGGATGACCTGTGACATCATAGATGTAATACCTCAACCAAATTGGTCGTTGTCTCGGAGAAAAGCCGCGGACGGCGGACGGACGGATTTTTTTTTTTGGATTCTACGTATCTTGAGAAGTAAAACCTCAAATTTTGAGAAGAAGGTTATTTTTTATTTTGATTTTTTCTTGGTCAATTACAAAGTTGATGCTTGAAATTATTTTTTTGTCTTTATTTTTGTGTTCACGCCTGTCAATGTTGAGAACCAGTGGATGTGCTGGCTAAAAATTTGTTATCGTGGTATGATAGTAATGCCCAGCGACACCTCTTTCTATCTTAATTGTTGCTAGTTTGGTAAGAAGGTCCCTCATCCAGCTCCTATTCAGCCTTCTGCGGATGTTGTCAAGCATGTAATAAGAAACCCCTCCAAAAAAATAGTATTTAATTTTTAATAAAGTATTTGTAAAATATCTGATGTCGACAACACATGACTTCTTTGTACGCCTATTAAACTATAAATCGGTGGCTCAAAATGTGATCCTGAATTTGATTACTAGTTTCCGAAGATTGCAGTATCTCAAAAACGATACTCGGGGTCGCGACATCCATCTATTGACACACGTTTGTGTATACATACTCTTGTTTCTGGAGGTCTCATTCCGTTATTATATGTCGTTTTCTTTCAGTTGGTAACTAGTTTCCAAGAGATTTCATCGTGTTCCGTGACACATTAGAACTGTCAATATCACCAGATAAAGCATTGCTAACCGACAGTTTCGACATTTTAAGCGGAGGAACCCACTTAACTTATATCTTATTCTCCTGCTGCAAACTTGTTCATCTCGGAAATGGGGAGGAAAACCAGTATATTACACTTAATTTTAACACTTAAAACAAGTAATAAAAACGTTTAATTGGAGTGGAAACAAAATCGCGTTTGTAACCTTTATTACCGAACCATATGATTTCTGTATTTAATTTTAATATATTTTGTATGTAAGTTTATTATGTCCTTCAAGTAAAGTACCCTTTTCGGCTTACCAATTTTAACCTAAATCTAGTAAATACATTCATATTGATACAAAAGTCCTATTTGCCTAATTTGAGAAGTTTTGCATTATATTTTAATATAATTTTTGATGAAAATCAATAATGACCTTCAAGTAAAGTACCACTTCCGGTAATCATGTAGTGACCAGAAAGAGAGATTCACAACTAGATTTTTCAGCAATCCTAAATACAAAATTTTAACTTTCTATGGCTAACCGTTTTTGAGTTATACGACGTCACGACGAAACTATTCAAAATGGATTCAGGGATGGTCAAAATGGATATTTTCCGTTGAAATCTGAAAACCGAAAATTTTCGCGATTACAATACTTCCTTTACTCGCCAAGAGAATGTTCCCATGTCAAAACATTTGGCATGTAAATACAATATTTCTTTTACTATTTTGTCTCAAGGTTAAAATAGAACACAGTAGTGTTAATTTGTATATTTCTTTTTGACGTTTCGGGGATACTGTACCCCTCCTCAGTATCTAATATCCCAGTATTGTTTGATGAGTCAATTTATATACCTCTACTAAATTAATTTAGTGTATAAATTAAAGGGTACATAAATTGACTCTTGGAACGCCACTGACTTCATTATACTTATTATTATATTATGTAATTATTTCATTATTGGGCCTGGCATTTATAATACCCGAGATACTCTCTATACAGGACGGTTACTTGTTCCCAATCTGATGGACCAGACTTGTTTTCCTTATCCGTCGCTCTTTCCAAGCCTTCCTCAACAGCAGACTCCAGCAAAGATGGCTGTCGACTTCCTTTCTTGGTCGTCCTAATGTCCATGTATGTCTCGGCTATCCCAACCTGCCGCTCAGTACGGTTTTCTCCAAGATTAGGTTGCTTGCACATGTATGTTTTAATCCTGTCCCGTTGGAACATTATCATGCCCTGGCACATATATGGTCCTTCCTTTGCAGAGAGGTAAACTTTTCTTTCTCCCATAGCTTCCGTCTTATACCTTCTTCTCATACCTCACAAATAAGAAGAACTTTAAGTTCTTCGGGTAATCTCGGTTGTATTCTGGTGTTCTTATATTTCCTTTTGATAATTAATAAACTGCTATTAATGATCAGCCGATTCGCTTGTATTCTCTTGCCGGTTGGCCAATTAACGCACCATTCGGTTTCCCTTTCATTCGTGCCAAGGCCACTTAAGTTTGTTTTGGAACCGCTAGCCGGTGGATTCCTCCAAACCACTTTTGAATTACATCATCCCCAACAAAAGCCGGGTGATGGCTACTTTCCTTGTAGGTTTAGCTATTGAGGTCAATAGGAATATATTGAATTCCATAAAAATGTTTGTAATCTAATCGGAGTCTTAGCATATTCGTTGATCTTAATTTGACTTATTTTGAGTAAATTATAAATCTTCCATATATTTGTAACTGAAGTGTAAATGACCCTAATGGTTAAAACCAATTTAAAATAAATCTTCGATATAGTTTAGTGAATAATATTCTGAAATAGTGAATTTCCTCTGGACCAAGTACCTATACCTCTTAAGCATTTCAATATTTGTATAACGGTGTACAACGTAAATAAACTCACTATTTGATTATTATAACTTCCGTTATCTTCTGTTTATTAGATATAATAGTTATTTATTGCAAAGTTTTTAATTTATTTTGTTAATATCGACAATTTATTTATTAAAGTTTATCATCTGAATTAAAAGAGATAATAATAATAATTGTGATATTTTTTTATTTGTTATATCAGAGTTATATAGGTTACATATCTTTAAAAATTAACACTGTTTTAGATCTATTATAAAGGTTATGATATTTTTCTTTAACTGGTTGGAAGTAACACATCAGAACGGATTATTTCATAAGTGTAAAATTATCTGGATGTTTGATATATTATTTGTCTTTTACAACACCCTAAAGATTGGTTTTACTACCATCATTAACACTGTAAAAAATACATATTATTTATCTTGTTGTGCGAGTCCTAAAATGAACGTAAAACAACCAACAATTTTTTTTATTTTATTATTATTACAAAATAACATCGATCTTATTCTACTTTCTACAGCTCTCGAACAGCACTAATTTTATATTTCATTCCAATTTTTCGGACTAAAGTTTTTCAGATTTTAGCTTGTTGGACTCTCGCAATTCCCGTTGCCTATCCCACATATTATGTCCTGTAAAAAAAAAAAAAAAATAAAATAAAAAATAAAAAAAAAAAAAAAAAAAAATCCTGAGCAAAGGTGAATCCTCATGGAAGGAGAAACGTCTTTTGTAACTCTTTTCCTTGACACTGTTTCCCATTGGTTATTTATTTACTCAATCTTCTAAGTCTTGTCTTATCTTGAAAGTTGATACACAGCTGTCCGGCCATATCTAAGGATATCTTAGCTTGTGTACGATGAGATTCTCATGATAATCTCTTGATAAAAACATAAATTTGAGAGTTTGGATTAATGAGTATTCAAAGTAATATTTACGTCTTAATAATAAGTGCAAATTTAATGTATTTATTTAGATATTTTTTACACAAAACTTCATTTTGAAAAAATTCAAATTTCGTATTTCATAAATAGCAACAATTAAATATTATATTATAAATAGAATTATTGTTTAAATGCATGTCTATTAAATTAATTTGATGCAGATAACTTTGATTTTTTTTTTAAGAAATATCGATAGGGATTGATAAATTATTTGCCACTTCTATAAATTTGTTTTATTGAAAACTAGTTTCGAATATTATACATTCATCCTCAGTTCTAAAAACACACAAAAAATTCAAAAATAAGCAATTCAAAATATAGTTGGTATTATTATACATATTAAATTAGATTAATATAAATATTAATATGTATAATAATACCAACTATATTTTGAATTGCTTATTTTTGAATTTTTTGTGTGTTTTTAGAACTGAATAAAAACTTGACCCTTCTATACCATCATGCGGATGTCAATAGAAATATCGATGTTTGTATATATCTATTATTTGTTGTATTTTATATATATATATATATATATATATATATATATATATATATATATATATATATATATGTGTGTGTGTGTGTGTGTGTGTGTCTGGGGCCGAGCTGGCAAAGGCGCTTTCAATAGGTAATCAAAGTTAAGCAACGTCAAGCGTGGTTAGTACTTGGATGGGTGACCGCCTACCGAGGAAAATCTACGCAGCCCGCGGATATCCCCCTCCGGATATGTGAGGCCCGTCAGCCAACTGGAGGCAAGTCACACAGACCGAGCTTGTGGACCTCCAGGATGTCAAATAGCCGCCAGAAGGTTTGGTCCATGGACGGTCTGCTTCGGGGAAAGAAACATAGGTCCTCGTGTGCTTGCTGACCCCGAACATTCATAATCCGTGGGTCTAGACAGATTTGTCATTGCCCTTGAACCCGAGTGAGTCGGTGGGAAGGACACTGCCGAATTGACCTCACAGGGACTGTTTATGGAGCAATGGGCAGTCTGTCGCTGCTCTAAGGAAACCCTGGTTCGCAGCAACGTGAGATTGGGGACCCTCTTCAGGCTGTCTGAGGTCCCGCAAGCGATAAAATGTCTGTAAGAAGACCACATCGCGCGGCCAAAGATCTGCATGGTCTATAGCGCCATCAGAAAAAAAAATATATACATATATATATATATATATATATATATATATATATATATATATATATATGTGTGTGTGTGTGTGTATGTATATTGCATACTATTTATATAATATATATATTGTATATATAATACAATATATATTTTAGTATATTTATACTTTTTTATACGAATGGTTTACGAATTATTTTAAAAAAATAAGAGGTTTTTTCAACTCAAACATGCTCGTTTGATGCTAAGATAGCAAGACATTTATTTAGGTTAGGCCACTTTTTCATTTTATTTCGACGAAAATCGGAATTATTTGGATAGGCCATCTGCTTATAGCTACTGGTATACAAGAAAAATAGGTTTGCAAAGGCATCAAATACCTTACCTATATACTCCTATAGAGTGCACTGTATGAACCAAAACCAATGGAGATTTTATGATTTTGTGAGTTAGGTCGCTTTTGCTCTCCAAGCCTCATTTGAAATAGTTAATTCGCAATACTCGTATATTTTGCTATCCTAGTACCTTTGTTTACACTCTTGAAAATCGAAAAAAATAAAAATTCGCGTACCACCGAAGAAAAAATTATATCAAGCTTGAAGATGTTTGATTCCGTGCCGTAATTCGCCCTTGTTCACTATTATGAAAGATCTCTGATTCAGCTCCTTTTCCTTTTTTTCTAACTTGAAAATTTGTGTTGGAGATGCTGGTTATAATCAGCATTATAATAAGCTGGACTCTTAGATAGCGGACGTTGGTACCTCAGCTGCTTGTTAGAAGTTTTTATTTCAGATCCGTTGTTTAAAAATTAGTTGTTATTATCAGTTTATTTTGTTATTATTATTAATATTAATTTATCTTTAAGTGATACATTATTTTTTCTCAAATACTTGGCTGAGTACACCCTCTTACAGAACTGCTTCCTTCAGCAAATCCTTCGTCTTTCGTTTTACCTCTTTTTGGAATTCTTGGCCCGTCTCTATTCGTCAACCTTTCTCAACACTTATTCCTTCATAATCCAACCACAGCATTGATGTAAACAGTAAGTTACGTATTTCTGTAATAAAAATTACTGCTAGATAATTAACAAGTGCGCTTTTATAAGCATTCAGCCAGATGAATGCATATTATGTCTGGACACTCTAATTATTCTTAGGGGATTTTTGTCCCAGAATTAAATTACTTTTTCATTCCTTCATTCATTAAAAAAACTCACGAGATTTGTTTACACACTAATAGGTATTTATTGATTCTTTTCAACAAGATCCATCTTCTTATAAAAAAAAAAACCTGTACCACTATAACCCATGGGTTCGTGGATTCAGTACTTCGTAAGAAGATACTCTTTCTTGAACAACGAATTCTGAACAAAGTGTTGTATTAAGCATTCAGGCTCAACCTCCAGGTTTTCCTTACAACCCGATTTAGCTCCACTTTATTTTATTTTATTTTATTTTCCACCCTACCCTGCCTAGAAGGCAATACGGGTGTTTGCAGTAGTGGGATGTTATGCATTTCTGCTTAACAACACACTGCTGCAAGTAAAACAGATTACAGTAGTAATAACTAAAACAGAGTAGCTGTGCACACAGCCTGCTCTTCGGTACTTCAGTTTGGCCACCATCATCTTCTTCCCATCCTGGGTCTTCTGTCCGGCGGCCTCTCTGGCAAGGTCCTGTCTCTCCTTCCCAAGGAAAATTGTGTTGGAACCACTATCGCCTTCCAACCACACACAAAATTCTTGAAATGAGGATAATTCATTTCCGTCATCAGCTGAGGGAACTCGCTCTCCGTCAGAACATAGAGCCCTGTCTCCCTCAGTAGTTTGGCCCTCAGTGCCTCATAGGCAGTGCATGCTGTGATGATATGTTCGGCGGTTTCCGGTACACTACAACTGGGGCATAGGGGATCGATGTCTATACCATGTTTAAAGAGCTTCGCTCTGAAACTCCCATGCCCCGTGAGAATCTGTGAGACCCAGTAGTCCGGGAGGACCCATGTCGTTTCCAGTCGCGATCCGACGGTGGGAAAGAACTTCCTCAAGGTAGCCCCTTTAGTGGTAGTCACCCACCGCCGGTTCCATTCTTCTACTGTATACTCCCGAAGGATTCTCTTCCAACTGCTAGGGTCTGCATTGATCCTCACCCGGAGATCCGCCGGTAGATCCGTTGGGTCTTCCCTCCTTATCTTGTGCCGGAAGTAATCTTCTCGCAGCAGGAGGTCAAGAGGTATTCCTCCTGCTAGGATCTGCACCGCCTCATGAGACACCGTCCTATATGACCTGGTTACTCGAAGCAGAGCTATCCGCTGGATGGTCGCCAACCTACTCTTTTGTCTGTGCGAGAGGCTCTGATTCCAGGCTGGAGACGCGTACCTCAGGATACCCACTATAACTCCTTTATAAATGGTCATCGTTGCTGGGTATCTGAGGCCCCAAAAAGCGCCACCAATACGACTGAGTCCATTAAGGGCTATGGTCACCCTACTTCTCAAATAGTCCAAGTGAGGCGTCACATTGAAGTTTCTACCAATCCTTACTCCAAGATAGGTAACTACCTCACCCGGGCGAATTCTTGATCCTTGGATGACCATAGTTATAGGGTGAGCCCTATCAGTCGTACCTCTTAAGAGGATGGCCTGAGTCTTGGAACCCGCCATCTTCAACTTCTTTCGCTCGCACCATTCTCCTATCAGGCTGGCGCACCGTTCAGCTTCATCTTTCAATCTGGCCCTGCTATTCGAGGCAACAACAGCCAGGTCATCGACATAAGCAGTAGCGGGGAACCGCTCCTCCTCTAGCACTCCCAGCAACTCGTCGAAGACCAATTTCCACAGAGCAGGACCAAGGACAGAGCTTTAATTTGTGGTAGTGGAAAAACAATTAGGATTTACCAATAGAGGTTAGCTCCACTTTATAGAGTTTCCCACTTTTATATCTGTCTATCAGCTACAGTATCATCTGATGTGTTTACTATTTTAACGAATATTTGAGGACTTCCCTCGGGAATGAAATGACTCCTACAACAATAACTACTAGAGATGTTTTACATACGTATGTTCATCTTTCATCTGTTTTATCTAAGTTTTTCAATGAGTAATTATTAGGAAATCTATATTAGGAAATATACCTTTTACTTTTACTTTCAATGGCGCTACAATTCGATGTGGACCTTGGTCTCCTCAATGAGCCAGTTTGCTCGGTCTTGTGCAGCCGCTTTCCAATTATGCACGCTTAAAAGGATGTGGGCCTCTTTGGTGGCTGCGTCTTCCCATCTGAGCCTTGGTTTTCCTCTGCCTCTCGATTGGTCCAATATCCCTACCAGCTTATTTACTTGGAGATTTCGTCCTTATCCATTTTTGATATCTGGTCTACCAATGATAATACATTCAACGTTTGCTTCCCCAAAGAATTCATATAAATCTCTATTGTAGCGCTTCCTCCATTTTTTTTTAACGGGCCCAATTATACGGGGCAAAATCTTTCTTTCGCAGATAAAAAGCTCTTTTTCTTCTGAACTGGTCAGGGTCCACTTCGCTGAAGCAAATGTTGGTACTGGTCGTGTGAATATTAAAACATATAAAATCCTCATTCATTAACTTTTTCGGAATTTCATGATTATTCCTCATGTCCGGCCTAATGAAGCCGTCGTATTTTAACGAACATCACAATGTATTACTCATTTTACAGATCATACTTTTCTCGGTTTCTCCTTCTTTTCCATTTGTCTGCTTCCAGCACTTGTCCAAATATTCTTCTCTATACCATTCTCTCGAAAAGGAGCTTTGGTTTGTGGTTGCCCACGCTTCGGATCTATAAGTGAGAACGGGCCGCATTAGTCTTTTTGAAGAGTTGAATTTTGCTCTTATTAGATAGAAACTTACTTTTTAACTGGTTTACCATTCCAAAACGGCCCCTGGCTTAATCTAGGTACAGCATTTAATAAAATTCACTACTTTTCTTAAATCTTTCTTGATTTTTTCCTAATAAAATAAATCGTAATTATTTTGTGCTAAAGATATAGCGCACCTGCGTCTCCTACCAGTAGCGAGACGATTAGAAGGAAGAGATGGATGAGAAAGTGGTTGGAATTCTTAGGGAGTGGTTGGGACTTTCCCTCATTGGCCTTCTGGATACCTTCAATTTTTCAATTAATATTGATTTTTTTCTCCTGTTTTCATTATGATAATCGTAAAAACTAAAATATTATTTATTAGTTTCAAAATAAAATTATCGCTCGTACTTATCTTGACGCATAAAACGTAGGTTTAATGGTTATCTCCTCAACTTCCTTCTACCTTCAGTTATTATTATATTATTTTGTTATGACATTTAGTAAACCGAATAAATCCTCATAACAATGTTCAATAAGATAAGTATTAGTTCATTTAAAAAAAAAATTATAAATTATTGTGTTTCCTCTCCCTATCTCCCACAAACTTTTTATATGTTTTGATATGCCTATTTTATTAAAAATTACCTCACGAATTTTCTTCGAGTTCATCTCAGTACTTTTAAGGGGAATGTATCAAAATAATATTTTTTTCTAGAAAAAAACACCAAAAATTTCTATAAAATATAACTTTTTTCTAATTTTTAGTAAATTGCCAGTACAATAGTCTCACTATTATTCACAGTACATTAAAATATTTTACTTCTTGGTTCCACCGCGAGTTAAAAGTCTATCCTTTACAGGCTAGATTCGATTTACTGTTTGGATAGTCCTTATAAAAACCCAAATCTCATCTCAAGTGTTATTAGATTTAAGGCTTTTGATTTGGAATATGTTTAAGAGGAACCTATTGATTGCATATGTTTTGGAAGAAAGTTCTTTGAATAAAATTATAAATATAATTCTATTTTTCATTATTTTATTTTATTCTAATGTTCTTGTATTTGGAATTTGTTGTCATTAATGCTGAGTATTTTTAATTTGTGGCATTGATAAGTGATTAAGTCTCATTTTAATCTAAATAAAATTATTTCTTGGGTTAATAGATTTAGAGATACCCTGTTTCAGAATGATTAATATCATTTTATTTTTAAATGGTATGTACCATTTGAAAGATGGATTAGTTTGGGCTAGAAAACTAAAATTATGTCGGGCTGGAACCTCACTGCTCTTTACAACTACCGATCAATTATCATGTTCAAATGATGGTTGAAAGTGGGTATGTATGAATACAAGATATGTTTTTCAAGTATTGGTTCGGTTGTTCAAAACATGCACATAGTGGGTTCCAGTACCATCTTGTCTTCATGCAAAAAAGTTAAATTGCATAATTCTTCCAAAACACTTCAAAACCAAACTGTCAAATTTTCATAAGGGTATCAACTTTTAAAATTATTAAATTTCAGGAAAATTTCCCTTATGTATAAGGAAATTCCTATTTGTCATCCTCGTTAGTTGAATGCAATTGTCTCCTTTTGCCATTGCCCAGCTGTGCTGAGTGATCTGTCTGAACTGTTGTGAATAAGTTGATAAGGGAAATTTTCCTGAAATTTAATAATTTTAAAAGTTACATTGCATAATTAAAAAAAAAATATTTATATATAAATTTTATCCTATTTTTTATTGAAAATTTTCGTTGTTGTTTTTATCTTCTTTCAATAAAGAATAATTTCTCAACCATGGCTTTCATTTGATTCTTGATATTGAATTTCATTGTAAAGTAAGCAATAGTTGCCATATTGGTTTGGTTTCAAAGAAGAGATCTTATTTTAAGACTAGTAGGCACTTCTTTACTTATATTTTTTAATAGTGGTCAAGATAACTTTATTTATGTGACTACTTCTCTTCAGAATTGGCATATACTCGTATGTATTTCTAATTTTTTTTTATTATTTTCAGGTTGCGATGGCTGGAGATTTTATAATTGCTGTTGCCTCTATGCTACTTGGAAGGACAGAAAACGATGATGTAGTAATATCTATGAGCCAGGTAATGTTACCAAAAAGTGTTTGGGAACAGTCATAGTCCTACCTTGGGCTTCTTGAATCACAAAAAAAAAATCTTATTTGTGTTACAATGATAAAAATACCACTGCTCAGTAGATGTACTAATTATGTTGTACTTGTGACTTACGTGTTTGTAAAAGGCGGTTTTCCTTTCGCAGCTGCATATTTGAACTAATGGATAATCAAACAACTGTACCATGAAAAAGTGAAATTTTTATGATGTAAAAAAACCGATAACTTCAAGAAACCTTCTATCTACCTGTATAGAATTAATGCACAAAGATACAGGTCACTGTTCTCTGAAAACTCATTCAAGAAAAATAAAATGAATACTTTTTTAAATAGCTAAAATAATGCTTTGTTAATATCTGTATAATACCTAATATGATTAATATTTGAGTAATGTCTGTATAATGTTTATATGACATGAGGCCGGAAATTCTACCCCAGTAGATCCCAAACTGAATTTCAAGTTGTCATTTAATAATTATAGCTGGTAATGGAATAATGTAACTCTAGAAAAAATAATATAATATATTCTTTTGTGAAAATGATTCATGAGAATCTACCCATTGATAGCACTCCCGATGTGAATAAGGAACAATTTAGATTAAATGCAATGATAATTTTATAATGTATGATCATTTTTTTTTTTTCATTGTCCAATGTATTTTCATTTCAGGCCATTTCTGATCTTTGCCAAGGTGAATTCATGCAACTTGGATCAAAAGAAACTGAAAATGAGAGGTTTGCACACTACTTGACTAAAACTTACCGAAAAACTGCAAGCTTAATTGCTAATTCATTAAAATCAGTAAGTGCTTTTATGAAAAGATTGAATTACAAGTTTCCTAGTTTATTTGGGAATAATTAATTTATAGTATCCTTCCCAGCAATACAATAATAACATGATATGGTTGCAGGTAGCACTCCTTGCAGGAGCAGATGACCAACTTGTTGAAATTGCTTACCAGTATGGGAGAAATATTGGCCTTGCTTTTCAGTTGGTAGATGATCTGTTAGATTTCGTTTCCTCTTCAGATACAATGGGAAAGCCAACTGCTGCTGACCTAAAATTAGGACTAGCGACAGCACCAGTTCTATTTGCTTGTGAAAAGGTTAAAAGTTTGTTTAATAACATTTCTTTACAATTAATATTTATTTATTTCTCATTAAATATAAGCACTTCATAATTGAAAAACTGCTCAGGATTTTTTATTTAAAGTTTCCGTACTCAGTTACAATTATTTGAAATCAACTTTCTGGATAATTATTATGTTTGGGTAATTAATATTAATAATATTATATTAATAATAGTATAATATTATAATATTAAATGCTAACAGAAACTTAAAAACTCTGTGACACAATGGGAGAGTCTATAGAAGGTCATGGATTAGATTTTAATCAATTTTATTCTAATCTAGAGAATTTTTTTTTAAATTCAAGATTAGTCAAGTTGTTAATTAAGCACAAATTATAATGTTTTTATAATTTATAATTATATTTATTTTATAATTTTTATTTTGTCTCCCTTCTGGCATAATAATGTAACACTTTATCAGGTTTACAAAAATGATGTAAATAAAATTGAGAAAAGCTGAAGACAAATATAGATGGATGTAAATAATGAGCATAGTACATAGAAATAATAATGATACAATAATATTACAGAAAAATAAATTATATATACAGAATAAAAGTAGAGAATACATGAAAGAATATTTAAACAAAATAAAAATAATAGCCCACCTAAGACTAGCAGAATACCAAGAGAAATATACAATGCGTTGCAGTTTTTAAACTAAAAGAAAAGATTCTATTTTACATTTTAAATTTTATTCTTGAATTAATACATTGAATAATGCTCAAAATAACATATAAAATTATTACAGCTATATTTAAATACAATATGTGATTAGTGAGAAGATATTGTTGATAAAAACTGTTGCTAGAATAATTGTTTAATAAATAAATAAATTAGACTTAATTATTATTTGTGAACATTTTTGGTTATTTTAATGTTGATTTTGTAGTTCTATAAATGACAAAAATCTACTATAGTAAATCATATAATCATATGTAATATGATGTAATGCTGACTGTGGACCTGTTATTAGCAATAGGTAAAAAATGATTTTATCTTGTCTTTCCACAATTGAAACATTGATATTTGATTGATTGAAACATTGACTCAACTCAGAATGTTTTTTAAAAATATGAGATGAAGGTTTGATTTTCCAACAATAGCACTTAAATAACTTCCTTTTATAAGCCTCAAGATGCTGTGCTCAAGGAGCATTCCGAGTTTATAAAATCTTGTATAGGAAACGTAATGTGATGTACGTAGGATGAACTTACGAAGATGTTCTGAACATCTTAAACTCGAACATGGCAGCATTTTCTCACATACATACTGAATAAACACCTAGAAACTCCACACACTATCGAGAACTGTTACAAATCTCTGATAATATTGATAATATTAAAAAATTGTGATTAGATTTTTGTATTAAATCGGGCCTCTCAGTGAATAAAGGTTTATGTTTTGACTTGACCAAGCAAGCCACCACTGCTTGAAGGTTGTACAAGCTTGTCAAAATTAAATTTAAAGAAGGATAAACAGTTTCTCTCTTTGTGCCATAATTTATTTAACCAATGAATGACATGATTAATCAGAGAATTCCATTACAACTAATCTCATTTTGATAAAAAATTGGCATTAGTTGTTTTTGGTTTAAGTCACAGAAATAATATTTTCTTTTGTTTTAGTATCCAGAGTTGAATCCAATGATAATGCGTCGATTTCAAGAACCAGGCGATGTAGAAAAAGCTTTTGACTTGGTTCATAAATCTCAAGGATTGGAACAAACACAATTTCTCGCCAAGAAGCATTGCCTTGAAGCTGTAAGGCTTGCCAATTCGATAGTCGAGTCTGACTATCAAAAAGGTTTGATCATAGTGTCCGATTTGGTCATAAACAGAATGAAGTAGCTGATCGTCAACAAATGACAACAAATCACAAAATGAAAGGAAATTTAGCTTTCTAAATATTAGGTTTACACCAAAGGGCGAATGGATGTGCTAAGGTTAGATTTAAATGTATGTATTTATGTCACAAATACTCATTTAATTTTTTTTTTCCTTCCAAAAGTAGAATATTTTGCAATGAATGTATGTGACTGAGAATGTTATAACCAATTATTATTGCTCAAAAATTTAGATTGTCCGTTTGAAACGGATTTAAATAAGAATTATATATTATTGAATATGATTGTTTTATAAAATTATATATGTTGTTATTTAATATAGTATATATAATGTTTCTTTGTATATGTGTACGGGTGTATTTATCTGCTCACTCATTAATTGTAAAAATGTTTTTTTGTACATAGTCTAATAGTGCACAGTATTGTATAATTTCAAATACTGGAAAAGCATAATCTGTAATAATTTAAATATTGATATTATTAGTATTAATGAAATACTAATTCAGTATTCATATGAAAATTTTATGCGATATATAATGCGACATTATCTGTATAGCAGATAAATATGTTCATTTTTTATTTCTATAAATTGTACACAGGATAATTTAATGAGGATCTTTAGTTATATTTATAAATATATTCTAATCATATTTTATTTTAAGTTTTTCTTGTTAAATAACATGCTTATATGTATCCGTTAACATTTTACCATCTTACATTAAGTGACACTTATATACAAAAAACAACATTAATTACATATTGAGTGATTTAATTAGTTAGTATCTAGTCTCTACTCAATTAATCTGTGAACAGAGATCTGAGTGTCAGCATTTACGAGGTCCAATCTTAAATATTCTTTTAATGACCTCTCAAGAAGAGGTTTATTTTATATTTTTATTTTGTTTAAAATTAACCTTACAAACATAATCAGTACTATATTTTTTTCTCCAAGCAGAAAGGAGAAAATGGATTAGGTCTTGTAGCATAGTAATTTTAGTACAAAAATATGAATAAATTAAAGCATCACTTTTTAAAATTAGTGTTATTTTCATTTATTGACCAAAGTAAAATAGAAATAAATGCTACTAAAGTCAACAGTTCCAAATTAAGGGATGTAATGAATCTTTTGATGAAACAAAACAATTTGCAAATGCATGATTAAATTACTGCATTACATGTACATATAAATAAAAAATACCAGGGAAAATTTATCTAATATTGAAAATAATTAATAACCATCCATTTAAAATTAATAATGTTGGACCTTTTTAATTTAAATATATATATTTTTTATTAATTTTTACCAATAAACAAATAGATTTTTACTACAGCACAAAAAAGTTACTGAAACCAGTATTCATAGATTAGACATATTTGAAATATTCGCTGTATTTTGTTATAAACTCGACAATATTATAGATAGATACATATAAATACATTCATTTGGTTGTGCCTTCCTTTAAATATATATTACTAGAGTAATATAAAATTATTTATTTAATTATATGTGTAATATTAATAATTTAATGTTGTAAGTAAAATATTGTTTTCAAATGTAATCTAATTTGTACTCAACTGTACATTAACCATGTAAATTAAAACCTGTTTATGCAAAAATATTTATACATGTGATTGTATATAAATTTATTATTTTAAAACTGTGTATATATTTATAGTACTTATTTAATTCATGTATAATTTGTTTTTGGTTATGGGATAAATGTATAAACAAACGATTTTCTGTAAACCAAAAATAAATGTAGAGAACCTATAATTTTGTTTTTATTTTCACTTCTATTTTCTGCTACATTTAATTTATTGTATAATCAAGCTCATTAATGCTTTGGTTTTTCTCAATTTTAAGCTAATTAGATTGACTGTTAAATTATAAATTTACTAACTTCTAAAACTAAATAACTTCTACTGCAATATTTTAACAGAGTATTTGGAAAATTAAATCATTATTGGGCTTGTTTGTTTGAATGTCTTTAGCAATTTCGACAAAGCCTCTTTCAAATACATGGTGGCACTCATTTGATTTTAACAATCGTCCATTCAAATGCTTCAAAATGACGGATAGGTAAGGGTGTTTTGAAATAGTTTTAATGAATAAGATGATTGTTTATTAACATAAGTTGCCACATATATATAGCATCGGTCGTTGATATTCTTCTTGAATGTTTGAGCCAGGACCCATATGTAACTCCTCGTGATTTATCGGCCATAGTAGGGACTCAAACCTTTACTGTGAAGAGCTAGACAGAGTTTATGCAGTTTTGAGTGCGTCGTACCCTGTTTTGTCAAGAGGAACCAAGCCATTTTGCAACACGACAAATATTGCACCATCAGATTATGGTTTGTTTAGATCAATGGCTAATTTTGTAAAAGATTGAATCTTTGATAATTACAATGATGTAAAAATTTGATGTGGAGATTTCTTTGCCTCAAAACCAAAGGAGTGGTACTGGCCTCAAATCCAATTATTGGCAGAAAGATGGGTGAAAGTAGTTGAAAACAATGGATTTTACTTTGAAGCGTAGTATTCAATAATGTTTAAAATATGTAATCTGAAATAAAGCTATACTAATGCACAAGGACTTTTGTAACAACCTAGTAATGCTCTTAACTACAGCCCACGAACACCTCCAATCTGGCCAAAGCTTATTTTGGTTGCATTGTAAAATATATAGGCCCATCAATTGAATAATTCAATTATATAGGTTACAGTGAGAGTCCTTATCCCTAACAATATAATTAAAGAAGAAGTTGATCAATGGTTGTGGTCAATGAAAAACACACTATTAAGTATAACTTATTTATTGTGTGCTAACGTTTTGGCCTAAGTTTTAGGCCATCATCAAGGCTAAAAGAAAAAACAAGATAACAACATTGGAAACAACAGAGGCAGTACCAAACGTTAGCACACAGTAAATAAATTACACTTATTAGTGTTTTTCATTGACCACACCATTGACCCAACCAACTTGTTCAATTTCACCTATGCTCAACAAAAGTTACTCCCCTAACAAAATAGTTTAACAATGAAATTGATACAGAGCTGGACACTACTTTTTAACATTTATTAGTTTTATAATATAACTACATAATTATTGTAAATATGTAAAATGATGAAATAATGATTAAGGAAAAAATATGAGTAATAGCTAATATTAAAATAATATATAATTTAAAAGGACAGATAAATAAAATATCCTGAAGAAAGGGTAAAACCCCAAAACAATTATGGCACCATGTTGTGATTATTTTATATCATAAAATAATTAAAAGAACTTCTCTACACTATAACCTATATAATGGTTTCATTCATTCGATTTTTTTTTTTTTTTTTTTTAAATAAGAATGCTGGATAAACCGAAAATATATATATATATATATATATATATATATATATATATATATATATATATATATATATATACTTTTTTAATTTTTAAAAATCAACTGCAAAATGGTTCCTAAATTACGTATTTTTATAGGAAATAAAGTAAAAATATAGATGTTAGACTTTCCATTTCAGTTTTTAAACATTGATATATAGATTTTCTTTTGCCATCACTAGTCATGGTCTGTGGGACTAAGTGGAGTTGCAGATGCAAAAAGTTTGGAAACCTATGCTCCAATGAATTGTTTAAAGTATGAATGCCAATCATCAATCCTTTTCTACTCTCTTCATGTCTACTTTTTAAAGCTCAATTCAAAACATTACCCGAAAAAATAATAATAATTATGTACAATTTGAGCAATACAGTGGTAATGCTCTTCCTAATTTCAAGCAATTAATTATTTTCATAAACAGTGCCTGATTTCATAACAACAGTGCAGGCATTGCCAAATAGAATTTACTATTTGTAGTGTTATTGGAGACGAAACAAACGATCCTTTTGGAAACCACAAAACTAGCGAGAAAATGTTTGAATGCATGAAGAATGAAAAAAAAAAAGAAAAGATGCCTCTACAGTCAGAAAAAAAAGTTAATAATAAGAAAAAACGAGAATCAGATATGACTTTAAAAATACTATATTTATAATAAATTACAAATATTGTTAATAGTTTAATGTCAATACAAAAATAATAAATCAAATTTTTAACAATCAATAAAATAAGATTTCCAATTTAAGACTAAAACTAAAACTATGTTGTTCAGGCTAATTATTGTTAGAATATATCTAGTTGGAATGTAATCTATATGAACCAACAGCACTATGCTTCACAAAGAACAAATATTCATCATAGTTAAGCAGTCACTCACTAGATTCATCATTAAACTAAAAAATCATTTTTCAAAAGAATTAATAATTGTATATAATACAAAAATAAATTTGGCAGCCCATGTTGGACCTAAAAAAATTGCTTATCTATGATTCTTGATTTTGACAGTACACCTGCGATACCTCGTAACTTCCTATTTATTTCAGTATCATACACCAGGTTTTGCAGGAATATTGTCGATATACTTGTTTAACAAATATTGGGTATTTTATTTTGGTTTAGGTGCCTTTATGTACATATAAGTGTTTTTTAAAGGTGTGATAAGATACAGTTTTTTTAAATAGGGGAGGTAGTTATAAAAAAAAATATTTTGTAATTATAAATAATTTTGTTAAATGCGCAGCTATTTTTATGCCTGTGTATATATATTACATTCAGGCTATCTTAATACTAAAAGCTATTTGACATTTTTGACCTAAAGCATTCCACTTTTTAGTGGTAGTGTATGGATTTTTTAAATAAGTTACAATTAATAAAAATCTATAACGCTTAAACTGAGCTTTGTTTTATTAATACTAAAGACATAAATTTAATGAAAAATAATGAGATGGAATATGTACATGAAGCTTATGGTACAATGAAATAAATCAAGCATACCATTAATAATTAATTCAAATCCCGAAGATTCAGCAGCTAATTTAAAAGATTTTGAAAACTATTCCAGAATATCTTTCAAAAGACCAGTCAATGGAGTAACATTATTTTTAAAAATGATTGATAGAAAATAGTATATAATACAGACTGTAGTAGAATTCATTTAAAAGCTTTAAAATTGTACTTGAAAGTGTTGTTTTTTATAATTAATTTAAAACAAATTAAAAAGAATAGTACTGATCAATAAAAATTTGTAAATTATAATTAATGATAAATTTTTCTGAAACTGAATGTCTTATTTTTTTTTTTTATTAAAAAATCTATAAATCGGCATTATATAAAAGACAATAAATGAAAAAACAATTAGCTACCCATAAGTACTTGACTATAAGCTAAAAAAATACTTTAATCGTAATTTAAAAAATGGAGCAAACCCTCCATTTGTTACAAACAAAAATAAAATAAAGTAATAAAATATTTGTTTAATAATAATAATATTAGCTAAATAAAATTTAATTGTACCATAAGAATGTTTAAAAAAAAAATAAATTAAAAAAAGAGCAAAAAATATAGAAAATAACTTTTTAAAGAATACTTTTCACTTCACTATTAAACATTAATCAAAGTACTGACAATTAGCATCAATAGAATTTGAAGTGATATATATATATATATATATATATATATATATATATATATATATATATATATATATATATATATATATATATATATATATATATATATAAAAGCCAACTCATTTTAACAAGTCTATTATTTTAAAATTCACTATATAAAACAGGGATTCTTCGAGCACAAATGAATACCAAAACCATTACAGTAAATATTTTAAAATATAAGACTCAGGGGTCTACCCATTAAAAGGCTAAACATGTAAAAAACGTATTAACTTAATCGCAAACAAAATAGTTTATGGACGGATCATTTTTTTTAAAACAGATCACTAGTGTAAAGGTACATAAGGACGGATAATTAATGAGAAATCACTTGGAAGACACAGCATTGAACTGATTACCATAAAATTGTAAATCATAACTTAAAAGTGTTAAAGGCCTATTCATTCTTCTAATGAATATACATCAGTTCTGAGAAGAAATTTCTCAACTCAAAATGTCCATAATAACATGCAGCAACTACGCCTTGGTCTCCTGTTCCATTTCAAATCGACTTTGAGATTCTTTAAGGTATTTTCTTTTCTTCTTTTGAACAACACCTTCGGTGAGAAAAAGACCACCTGCCACAAAAGATGCAAGACAGCCAGCAATCGCCAAAGCGAAGGCCCATCCAAAGAAATTATTCTCATGTCCCAACATCCAGCCATCTTGGTTTGCCCAGATAGCAAATATTACAATGGCTAAGCCACTAAAAAAACCTGAAACACAATAATGATATACTTATTATATAATAATTAAATATATATCATTATAAAAAAGATGCATGATTGGTTTGTACTTCATTAGAGAGATCATATCGGTACTTATTTTTAAGTTTTTAAATATGGTAATTGCAGTAACTGTTTCTATCTGCAATCATCTGTTTCTATCTACAATAATAACTGAATTGCTTCGTACAAAAAGGTGTCTAATCATTTAAGGAACTGATTCAGTAAAATCACTTAAGATAAATTCATTTTTTTATCAAATTTTGTTTATATTAAAATCCTGTTTTTTCTTTTTCATGATTAACAATTGTTTTCCATAAAATGAGGATATATGCTCTTAGAGATTCAAGGACATTACATTTAAAATTAGGAATATGATAAAAGACAATCTCAGTCAAGATGTTATAAAACCTAAGTTGGAATGAAGCAATGCATTTTGAAATTGTTTTCCCTCTCCTCTTACCAGGCTGGACCATAAAAGGAGTTTAAATCGGTACTGGAAATTTTGATGAAAAAACTCTTCCTGTACATTATAAATTAAAACCAAATAACCCATTAAGGCCAGTTTTATTTCGTAATAGCCATATTCGTCAACTTTACATCCACCACAAAAACTACCAGCTATTGCTGGTGATGTTCCTCCAAAATGTCTCAACAAAAAACACCTTATATAGAAAACTGGAATGCTACTTATGCATTGTTTAAGTTATTTTCATTTGAAGCCAATACAATAGAGTACATGTTCTATTTTTTAAATGATGTAAATTCAATAAAGAAAATGAGAAAAAAAATTCTGAATGTACTTGAAATAAACCAACAACAATTAAAAGATTGACTGTTTATCATAAGAAAAATGACTTGGTAAATTATTAATGAACAAATTAAGTTTCATAAATCAACAAAACCTCTTAATAAATTTTTACTTAACTTATAAACAATCCAAATAAAATACAGCAACACCACCAACTTTCACAACAGGAAAAGTAATAATAACCATTGATATCTCGATTTTTACAAAAAATGGAAGTTCAATTCTGGAGTTCACATCCTCAATTTAATATTATCTAGGAGATACTCATGAAGTGTGCCCAAGAAAATATAACATTACTTTAAATTATTAATGATTAACAGCTACTTACAAACATAGAATCTCAAAAAAAAAAAAAATGATTTAATCAAACAATAAATGTACTAAAACTAACAAAAAACAATTATATTTCTGCAACAATTCTACTAACAAACATTTTATTGACGATACACGATTCGACTATTTTTCTCCCTCAAAGCCAAAATATGATATGGTAGAAAATATTCCTTTGTAATGGAGTAGATAGGGCAATAGCAGTCATGAGTTTTATATATATAAGTATATATGTATATATGTATATATATATATATATATATATATATATATATATATATATATATATATATATATATATATATATATATATATTTAACATAAATATTTATAATATATATATATATAATAAATAAATAATAAATAATAAATAAATATATATAATGTTTTATAAATATATGATATGAAATATATCAAACAACTTACCAACTGTAACCATAATAATTCCAATGAGAAAAGTAAGATTTACAAAATGCTTTTGATCCGGACCACAACATAAAAAGAATAATAGAACTAATATAAATGATAGTAAGATCCCAATGAAAGCCAAAGTATAAAAAAATTGAGTGGCTATTACAAAGGCTGAAAAAAAAAAAAAATGAATAAAATAAGTTATAATCAATAATATTTTGTAAATATAAAAGAACTAGATATAAAATATCACAGTAATATATATAACAGACTACAGAGTGTCAGATATGTTTACTTCTTAACCGTTTAAGGGGCAGAGGCCACATTTTTCCCAACAATCTACAAGCAAGAATTTTCCATTCAAAACAGTTTGGTTACATTCCTATAGATGACAGAAGTACAGAAAAATAGGAGGACAAATACCGTGATTGGTCATGTTACACCAATCTATGGAATATGTTTGTACAATCTGTGGAATATGTTTCATACCTCCATATAGGTGGGACAAATTCATGCAGTATTTGAGATATCATTATTGGTAAAGGATTTACAGCATAGCTGACAATTGCTTTTAATTTCTCCATTTATTGGTAGTTTTTTTTTCAAGAAAATAGACTAAGTTCTCTTAAATACTATTATTAAGAGATAATATTAGTAATTATGAGAAACTATGAAAGGAATTTGACAAAAAGACAAATAATCAGCTTTTCATTGTATGCCTTATTCTTAACATCTAAATATGCCTATTTCTGTTACACTTTTTAAAAAATAAAATAAAGTATATATATTTGTTGTGTTTGTGGGCGACAATATATAAACATTGCATCAAATAAAAAAAAATTGATATGCCTAAAAGGGTGCCATATAATATGAATTGGAACAGCTGGACTATTTGGAGTTAAGACGAATTCAAGGGCCCCATTGATGATCACTCCACTCCATTATTCCACTTTTACAGACCGGTAGTGATTTATGCTCAGGAAAATATGCATAAACGGGACTATAGATAGTGGCTCTACAAAAGCCAAAACATTATTTAATCTTGACCCTCTCTCCAAAAAATATAGAAAACAGTGGGCATTTTATGCATATCAGAAATAACAAATCTACTAAAAATGTTTATTTAATTATAAATAACATTGATAAGTATTCTCAACTGTAATTATTAGTAAAATATTAAACAAAATTATAAATTATTCATATAAATATTTGAAAAAAAATATTTTATACAATCAATGTCATATATTTTAACAACACTGTATTTACTGATAAACAATGTTTATTATTATTAGTATAGCACAGCCGAAAAACTGTGTGAGAAATGTGCAGTTCATGGTTCCACTCCATTCCGTTTTTCAAACTCACGATCGGTTGGAGTGATTGGGTTTTGACATAACACGATTGAATTTAGGTTCAATGAAACTCCAGCAGCTCCTCTCTACTTCAACCACTCCATATAGAATTTCACACTCACAGTTGATCCATGTTCCATTTGGTATGGAGTGATTGGATTGGAGTGAACTCAGTGACTCCCTTAACATATTATGCCCCATCCAGTTTTTAGAGGAGGGGGAGGAATTTTTTTACTATTTTTCAAATGTCATTCCTGATTGCTAGAACCAATCTCCATTGTATCAACACATAACACACCTAATAAAATAGTTCAATTACTATAAATGTATGTATTCAAAATTAAAGTGTATGGCATAGCTTGAGGGGAAGGCTAGAAGAAATTACAGCAGTGTGGATTCAATTTCCAATTGCATCTAATTAATATTTATTTTGCAGTGGTCCCCCAGGATATGAATCTGGACACTATCATTCTGGTTAAGACTGGGCAGACATCTTTAGCTAACCAAGTACATAGGTAGTGACAATTATACAATACCCAAGTCCCATACTATCGCGAGACAACATCTACTGAGTCAGTATGTGACACAGTGATGCTACTACAGTTTATATACTATTAATTTGTGTACTAATAATTTAATGGTACTAGCACAAACAAAAAAAAGTAAATCTAAATGGTAATGGAGGACCTTTAGAAATTAATCTTCTAGAAAAATTAAGATAAAATTAAGTTAACCCTAGTATGGCATATTAATAGATATTATATAGAATGTCATATTATTATTGTTACCATTTTATTATAAAATGATGAAATTAGTCCTATGAGGCCAACAAAATATATACTGCCTAACTGATTATATATTCTACTCAAAACTTTACAATTAAGAAACGTTTCTATCATACTTCATTAATTATGATAGACATGAAATTTTTAAATAATTAAGTTTAAGTATTGAATTAAATTAATAATAAAAAATTAATATTGGTTTCTTATTACAATCTTAAGTTATTTATTTTTCTATTTTCTACTTTCATCCTTAGTATCTTCAAAACATGCCCTCATAAAATAAATCCCAAGGATGCCAACACTCTTTGAAATATGGTTGCCTCTTCCCATCTTACTACGCAACATGTTGTATCCCATTTTCATTGGGGAACCAGAGACATGATCCATACAGTCCCATACAAACTCTGCGATATGTAGCCATACATGTATCCCATATATTTGTCGCTAGATATGTACAAGGCTTTAGGGGTTGGCAAAAAGGACGCATAGGTCCACTTGCCAGAATACAGCTTGTTCACAAGAATATGGCAGCAGGTAAATAACAATAGTCCGCGAGAGGAGAAGAAACTCATATCCCTCTACAAATTGAACTGACCTGACGAACAGTCGTATATAAATGACATGTTTATTTCCATTTCACCGCAAATGTGAAAATTAGTCGGAAACAATTTCAATGAAAACAAGAAATATTAAATAAATGGATATTCATAAATTTATTTCTGAAAAATTAACATAAGGTTTATTTTTCCTAATCTGCCCTTAAAAGACACGTTTTAACTTAGTGCCGCGTGAGTTCACCCTTAGTCTAGTAGCTTAAAGAAATATGGCATTTATATTTTTAAAAAAAGTAATTATTCAGAATACCTACTTATGACCATGCCAATTCATATCAAATGTTATTAGTAAATGGAACGGGTTCTTTCTTAATATAAATATTATTCAATGTATTGCTAGCTCACTTCACACAAACATAAGTTAGTAGTATTTTTTTTATAATAAAAATTGTTTAAGTAAAACATTTATATGAGTATCTTTCTGATGAAAAATAAAATAAACACAGCTATCTTTGACTAAACCCACTGACAAGAGCTGTTCATCAATTGATGCACAACCCACATCAATATTGATATGAATAACTATCCATAAAGTTCAATGTTAAAGCACTTTTCTAATAATGATTATTGAAGTGTATGTGAAAATAGAGTTCATATTAAAGCACTACATGAGAAGTAATGTTACTGTATATGGTTTGGATTTTAGCAGTTCTCTTGAGCAAGTTGAACAAGAGGAAGTTGACATTTATCTAAAGCTATACAATTTCAACAATCATTTTTAATTACAATGCATGGGATAACCTAATAATATAATAGTTTCTCAGGCCAACCAATGTCAGACATAAAGCAGTAAAATTCTGAATGCAATAGATTTAAACACTCAGGCAAAAAAGTCAATTATAAGTGAATTAATAATGGAACATTGATTATATACATTGCCTAATCAATTAGAAATAAAATACAATTTTATCTTTGATTCAGTATATTGACTTGTGTAGGTAAACAACTCAAGAAAGAACCTTGTGGACGAAGCATAGGCCAGGTTACACTCAAGAAGGCGAAAGCCTTTATCCTCTACAAAATTTCAGAAAACTATCTTGTCAAATATACCATCCTGATTTTTTTTTATTTTTTATATTTTGTTCTGTTTTACATTCTTTCTTTCATTTGTACTAATTCGTAAGTTAATCTTTATTTTAATAACAAAAGGTTATTGTTAAGAGTATGCTGACTAAAAGGATCCTCCTTACTTACTTACTATAAAGGTAATAGAAATTTTAACAGTCATTTCGATATAAGCATAATATTGAATGGTATGAGCTAAAGTAATTGGAATTCGTAGCTAAAAGCTTTTTTAAAAAACTGTTCCAGTTAACACCACTAACATAAATACTTACGTGGCATTAAGTATCCTCTAATCTCATCGTACCCTGTAGTGAAGGGGTCATAAATCCACCGACATCCAACAAAAAATCTTCGTTGGTATTCATCTTTAGGATCTGGGAGTGATCTGAAACAGTGAGCCCAAAGACCCAATCGATCGAACTTGGCTCCAGTGATACGGCTATCAGAAATGAGCCAACTCGATGAACAAAATGAGATTAAAATACATAGTAATCCAAAAATAAACACTCCAACAGCAACATTTCCTGACAACGTCCTTTTCTTAGCCATCTAAAAACAAAATATCAATTATAATTTCAATTGAAAAATCACCGGTATTTAAAATAGTAATAAACCAATGAATACCTTTTAAGAATGAAGGTAACTCCTTTGCCAAATAAATGTTATGAATAAAACAAAAAAAAAACTAAAACATGAAATCAATTTGTTTTGTTTACTGTATCATAAGACTAACACGCCCATTTGATAGCAAGGTTTGAAAGTTGATAGATCGATACTTACCTTCGATTACAATCGATACCATTTAATCAAATGAAGCTTCAATCAGTTTTTCAATAGGATAATAGAACGATGTTTAGAGAATGGAATGTTCAAGAACTGCTGTTCCCTTCGGCTAATTGTCTAACAGTGTGATGTAATAAGGACGAACACCCAACGAAATAGCCTCGGCTCATAAATTCCCACTCCCAGTACACGTAATGTGGGAACTAGTAATAATTGTACTCGGAGTAATGCTTTCTTTACTTCAAGGCTATCTTTACAGATAATGCACGTGACCCACTTACTCATGCTTCACTAGCCATCATACATGTTTACGTTACTTCAATTTGGTATCAATATCGCTCATTGTCAGTGAATATCCGTTCGACCTTTTTTTTATATTCCATTCGTCTGATATTGATGAATATTTTTGTTCATACACATATTTGCTCCATTTAATCTCAAAGCCCCCAATATGCATAGAATAATGATTTCGAACATGAGCATCCTTCTGTCTTGACCATCCACCATTCATTATTTAATAATTACATGATTTAATCTTTATGATTAAAAGATATTTTAATGATTCCTTTTATAACAATCGCTCAATAGTAACGTAAACTTTGTTATATTCTAGAACTGTATGCATATGGCTGGATATTCTAAATCAATCTTATCAATTCCTGATAGTTATCAAGAAAATTGCATTTCAAGCTGTTAATACTTGCCAAGTGATGTAAAACTTTATTTTCAACATCTTTAAAGGTCCTCTTAAGTATATTTTCCAACCGAAAGTATTCACCCATTGTGATATCCACTACTTGTACCACATTATAGTCCGTTTAACGGAGGGATTATGGCTTGTCCATATTCCTATGTATAAAGCGCTAAACAAGAGAAAATATTGATGACCAAGTACACGAAATATTAGCTCTCTGTAGACAATACTTCAAAAACTAGTAAAATTATCCCCAAAAAAGTTATTTAACTTTTTA
This sequence comes from Rhaphigaster nebulosa, assembly GCA_948150685.1. Taxonomy (NCBI): domain Eukaryota; kingdom Metazoa; phylum Arthropoda; class Insecta; order Hemiptera; family Pentatomidae; genus Rhaphigaster; species Rhaphigaster nebulosa. The sequence continues at coordinate 34,084,052 of OX411310.1, forward strand.
ATTATATAATTACGTAAATAATATATGATTATAAATAAAAGTAAGGTAGGCTGTTGCTATTTCACCAATTTATTTATTACGATGCAAATTTTCGGCCTACAAGCCATCCTCAGGCATCTGGACCTGTGATGGCGGTGATGACTGAGATGGCTCCCTTATTCTTGTTTTATTTTTAAAGTTTGACGCTGTATATTTATTTCGACTTGGTCCGGATTGGATTTGAATATGACATTATATGCATTTTAAATATTTTTAAGATGCCTGAGAATGGCCCGAAGGCCGAAAAATTGCATCGTAATAAATAAATTGGTGAAATAGCAACAGCCTGCCTTCAGGTCAGGTGATTTACTTTAGAAGGATATTTACTTTATAAGGATACATACTTTGTATCCTTCGTATACGATTGGAAGGAAATAGTAGGACCAAACTATTTTAATAGACTCACTTAAGAATGGAAACACAGTAAGGATGACACAGTAGGTAATTCTTCCGAAACCCGCAACGCCGAGAGGCAAGGTAGGATGAAAAATAAATAAGATAAAATAAAATCAACAAACATATATAAGATTATAAAATTCTACCATCAATTAAAAAAATTAAATCTTAATAAATTAAAGCTCAATTACGTGAAAAATAAATATAATTCCTACTTTATAAAAATTACACATTTATAGGAGTATTAAGAAACACTCTATTATAACTAAATACTAAGTATAATAAATAGATCAAATGCGAAGCTTGACGATACTCCATTATTTAATAATGTCCATGAAGAAAAATTTGAACTTCTTTACCACGCTGGAATCTGAAAGAAAATGATAAAATAATATAAAAACATAAATAATAGCAAATTATTACACTATGGTTTATTATTTTCAGATGTTTATATATCCAATATATATATATATATATATATATATATATATATATATATATATATATATATATATATATATATATATATTTTTTTTTTTTTCTGTTGGCTCTACCAACAGACCTTGTAGATCTTTGGCCGCGCGATGTGGCGTTCTTACAGACATTTATTGCTTGTGGGAGCACAGCTGGAGAAGGTCACCCAACCTCACGTTGCTGCGAACCACGGTTTCCATGGTGCAGCGGCAGGCTACCCATTGCTCCATAACCGGTCCCTTTGGAGCCAATTCGTCAGTTTCCCACCGACTCACTCGGGTTCAAGTACAGTGATAAATCAGTCTAGATCCACTCATTATGGCTGTTCGGGGTCAGCAGGCGCACGAGGACCTATATTTCTTTCCCCGAAGCAGACCGTCCATGGACCAGACCGCCGGGCGGCTATTTTACGTTCTGGAAAACCACAACGCGATTCACAATTAAGGTACACGGGGTAGGGTCATCACTCCTAGGCCCGGATATATATAAATTTATGTTGGTGAGTATGAAAAACATATTTTTTCAAAAGTTTCGAGGTGAAATATTTCCCTAATCCCCCTCTTTGTACGCCACTGCATATTTACATATATTATATTTATATATATATATATATATATATATATATATATATATATATATATATATCCTTTTTTTGGTATAATGATTCCTTAGATAAGATTTTATATTTTTCTTATATCTTCATAACTAGCGGAGATACGGCTTTTCTAATGGGCTACCAAACTTCTAATCGGCTGCCATTTTGAAACAAAATGAGATATGTTAATATCGAGTTCCGAGGATCAACTTCGAGTGGTCTGTGACTTTGCTGCCAAATCGAAAAAAAATCGGCCCAGTAGTCTCGGAGAAAAGCCGCGGACGACTTTAGGCGGACGGACGGATTTTTATATTCATCTTTTGGATTCTATGTATCTTGAAATGTAAAACATCGCTACTTAAGTATTTAAAATCCAAACAATATAGTGAGTTATAAATTTCATTATCATTATTACTACTTTAATTGGATACAATTGTCGACTTCCTCTCGCTACGCTCGCTCAAGAGATATACAAACCCCCAACGGATCCTTTTCAGTTTAGGTCCGGACGTAAATATTAAATCAAATCGAATCAGTTTATGGTGTCAGGTTATAACCTCAACAAATTTTGACGAGAAAGTTTTTTTTTTTTCTTTGACGATTATAAAGGTCCATAATTGAAAATAATAAACCAAAAAGTAACAGAAATATTTTTAATTTTTATTATTGATGTTTTGAACTACTTTTACTAGGGAATTTTCAGAATAAGGATTGCTTCTACAAAATTGGGTATTTCTAACTATTTTTCGTATGATCATGGTTTAATTAATTTAGAATCGTTGAAACATTATACAATATATGTGTAAATAATACTTTTGTTAAATACTTACCTTCAGAATTCATTTCTTAAAGCTACTGGAATGTATAAATTATGACGACTTGTGTGAGAATTGAATTGGCCATCTGAAAATGAATACATTTCAGAAAAGATTATTACTTTTTTGTATGGTTTTTCAAGGTGAATTCTCAATGAGATTGAGAAAGTAGGTACAATGAAGCTTTTCAATAAGTAATTACTGTATTTTTCTCATTTTCTTTGCGTCTTCATTTTTTAAATAAATCAGTTAACAATTTTCTAATTATTGTAAAATTATAATATATTATTTGTAAAGCGATATGTTTATACTTGATATTTTAATTGTTTCGATCTAAATGCATTAAATTTTGCTAAAATTTAAATTTTGAACTTTTTATCCCGGCAGAAACGATATCCTCGGGGAACAAAACATATCAAAATGGCGAACATGTGCTCACGATAATGAAAAATGTAGCATGACATCATGAAATAAAAACGATCTGAATTCTGCTCAAGACAGCACCAAAACAGGCGAATACACTTCAGATTTTCAAAAATTTTCTTGGAAAGGGATATACTATAACGAGCTCAACTCCTGAACTATAACAAGCTAAGTTCCTGAAAGGTTCAAAACCTTCAATATTAGCCTCTGATTATGAAAAATACAAGCTGAATTCTGCCCAATAAATCCTGAAAACACCCTAATTTTCATCCGATTTAAAAAAATTCTCTTGAAACGGGCGATATTAAAGCTAAATATTCTGCTCTAAAAATCTTTAGAATACGTAAGTCTTCGTCCGTTTTTCAACAATTTTCTTGAAAAAAGCGCCATTATAACCAGCCGAATTCTGCTCCAAAAAGCAGACATTTTTGTCCGTTTTATTTATTTATTTTTTTCTTAAAATGGTTGAAATTATAAATAGTTGAATTCTGCTATACAAATCTACAAAGCACGCATTCTCGTCCGACTTAAAAAAAATTTCTGGAAATCGGTGATTTTATAATTAGTAGAATCCTACTCTAAAAAGCCACAATACGCTCAAATTTGCGTCCAATACTCAAGCATTGTCTTGAATAAAGGTGAAATTACGTAAATGACCTATATTGCAGATATATCAGCTATATTTCTCAAGGATCGGCCCTCCCTCTGAAGAAATTCCTGCGTACATCGTTGTATATAATTAAATTGAGAGGACTGCACCCTCTTTGAAAAATCAGATCCGTTCAAGAGGTCAGCGTTCAGAGTCTTGTCCAAAGTAGCAGATCTACTACCCACAACAGCTTTAGTCACTCAGCGTAGTTTTAGAGAGTACTACCCGGCTCAGCAATGTATAATGGTGGGAAAATGTGCGAAAACGTGTGGTTGGAACGGTCTGGATCGCCACTGATATCCCTCCATTGACGAAGTTGGCGACACGCAGGTGCAACTAAACCTGCTCTAGCCATCAGCCTGATTCTCCAAATCAAGAACCCTTAGAGGAGGAAGACCCCTGTGGACGGAACATAGGCCGGGAGGTTACGCTGAAGGATGGGAAAGCCATGTCCCTCTACGCAACTTCAGAGAGTTACCTTTTCAAATATAGATTGATTCTCAACGTCCCACACGTTTCGGAGACAGCGGAAATTTGGCATCAGTGCTATATAGATTGCTGCCGAATCCCGTACAGTCGTAAAGGCGAGGTTGGGATGAAAATAAATTTTAAATAGCATAATGTCAAATAAATAATCTTGAATATATTTTAATATTTTGATTTGTTTAACATTCTTTCAATTACATAATTCGTTAATTGATCCTTATTTCAATTACAAAAGGTTATTATCAGGTGCATGGTACTAAAAGGCTCTTCCTTGAATTGTTTACTTATAACATTATCTTTTCCAAATCTAATTCTTGACTACCAGTATCGATAAATAACCCACTAATTCCATCCTTATTTACTATTAATTCCATCCCTTCTGTTCTATATATACAACAGATGACTCTGAACAGCATCCGTGTATGATGAAGGACGGGCCAGGGAATTTCAACTGACTACTTTTGATGTAAAAAAAAAAAAAAATCAGAATGGTATATTTGACAAGGTAGTTGTCTGAAGTTTTGTAGAGGATAAAGGCTTTTCTTGAGTTGTTTACCTACACAAGTCAATATACTGAATCAAAGATAAAATTGTATATTATCTCTACTTGATTAGGCAATGTACATAATTAATGTTTCATTATTAACTCACTTATAATTGACTTTTTTGCCTGAGTGTTTAAATCTATTGCATTCAGAATTTTACTGCTTTATGTCTGACATTGGTTGGCCCAAGAAACTGTTATATTATTAGGTTATCCCATGCATTGTAATTTTTAATGATTGTTAAAATTGAATAGCTTTAGATAAATGTCAACTTCCTCTTGTTCAACTTGCTCAAGAGAACTGCTAAAATCCAAACCATATACAGTAACATTACTTCTCATGTAGTGCTTTAATATGAACTCTATTTTCACATACACTTCAATAATCATTATTAGGAAAGTGCTTTAACATTGAATTTATTGATATCAATATTGATATGGGTTGTGCATCAATTGATGAACGGCTCTTGTCAGTGGGTTTAGTCAAAGATAGCTGTGTTTATTTTATTTTTCAACAGAAAGATACTCATATAAACGCTTTACTTAAACAATTTTTATTATAAAAAAAAATACTACTAACTTTAAAGAAGTTCAAATTTTTCTTCTTGGATATTATTAAATAATGGAGTATCGTCAAGCTTCGCATTTGAACTAGTTATTTGTTATAATTAATATTTAGCTATAATAGAGCGTTTCTTAATACTCCTGTAATTGTGCAATTTGTATAAAGTAGGAATTATATTTCTTTTTTCACATAATTGAGCTTTAATTAATTACGATTTAATTTTTGAAATTGATGGTAGAATTTTATAATCTTATATATGTTTGTTGATTTAGGTGAATGCTTTTATATATAAAAATAAAGGCAGGCTGTTGTTCACCAATTTATTTACTACGATGCAAATTTTCGGCCTACAAGCCATCCTCAGGCATCTTAAAATATTTAAAATGCATATAATGCCATATTTAAGTCCAACCCGGACCAAGTCGAAATATGCATCGTCAAACTTTAAAAATAAAACAAGAATAAGGAGGCCATCTCAGTCATCACCGCCATCACAGGTCCAGATGCCTGAGGATGGATTGTAGGCCGAAAATTTGCATCGTAATAAATAAATTGGTGAAATAGCAACAGCCTGCATTTATTTTTATTTATAATCTTATATTATTTACCTAATTATATAATTCTACATATCATGAATAAAAAGTTAATAAATTAAACTGACTACTTTGACTTACATTTTAACTTTTTACAAACAAAAACCTATAAATATAAGTGAGGGCGTGAACGGTAAAACTCATTACTTTCATTTTTTTCTGTGCATTTCTCCTGTTGCCGGATGAAGAGAATTTTGTAACTAATGTTTTTTAAACGTAAGAAAATAAAGTAAGGAATCAGTTTAGACATATTTAGGCTCTTCACTCAGCGAGTATTAAGAACCAATGCTATCTCGATTTTAATTTAAAAAATGGAAATAAAGAGTTTTGCAGTCCATAACCCTCAAGTTTATTTTCATCATTTTCTTTCATATTTTTCATCATTTTCCCTTTCATTTTGATTTTAAACACTTACTTCGAAACACGCCACAAGAACACTGTGCATAGGTAATATGTGATTTTCATGTATTTAAGTTGTATTTCATGAAGTTTAATAGCAAGTATGATCAAAAGTACGATAACAATGATAGTTTTTATGGAAATCGGAAGTAAAGAGCCATAAATCGCTTTTTGCCACTTTTTTATACTCCTTCAGCGCGCTCTAGCGACTTAGCGGTTGATCATAAAGAAATTTTTTATGCACATAAATTATAGAAAGTTTGTCTACTTTAATTTCGTATAAGGTGGTCATCTCTGAAAAACTAATAGTTTCCGAGGTATCGGAAAACAAAAAATAAAAATTGAAGTCTCTTACAACAAAAACAAGATTCCTGTCAAAATATCTATCAGCAAAGTTCAGAAAAGTGTTCAGCGACACAAAACACTGGGTCGAATCAAAATTTACGACTACAACAAAACTTTCCTCTATTTTTCCACACATTGGATTATAAAATAAAAATGAAAATAATTTAATATGTTCATAAATAGAGATAACATGGGAATCACATTAAAATGCTGTTCATTAATAAGTTTGGAGGGGAGAGGGGTTGCGTCCTCGACTGGGGAGGGGAGGAGGAAGGGGAGGGTGCGTCGTTGATTTCATTAAGGGGGTGGGCACTTCTGATAACTAGAATGTTTCAGACGCACATTTCTTTTACGTTGCAATATCTAACCAGAGCATAAAATAGAATTTTATTTTATTTAATTTGTGCAAAGTATAATTTTATCTAGGATTTCATATCTTCATCTTATATTACATCCTACATTGGGGAATGGACTAGAAAAGTTAAATACATAATTTACCAAGCATTTTATTCATGATTCCCATTGTTTTTTATCATTTCTTAATGGAAGAGTTATAAATGATCAATATAAGATGCCTATTTTTGCCTCGTGAATCTAAATTGTTTTAAGGTTACATACGTGAAAAAAACTTTCAGCGATAATCTGGTATCAAATTCAACGTTGCATTCAGTGATTCCAATAAGTTATGTTGACAGAGCAAATCTATCTATAAAAAAAGTGTTCACAATTTTTTTCTGAAAATATTTGAATTCAATTAAACTCATTAAAAGCTGTACAAATTCACAAATTGTATATACTGGGTTTAGAGCTTGTTTCTTAACGATAATTAAAGATTGATTGTTTATCACATAAATACCGTACAGTTATCCGTTTAAGCTATCAAATATATTATTTTATTTACCTATACTAGTTAATAAGGTATATTAAAATATATGGAAAAAAATTACCGGTCCAAAAGTGTCCAAAGATAGTTCAAAGTAGCCACAATCAATTCGATATTTGCGATGTTCAGTTTTCAGTATGAGAATTTCCAACTAAAAAAAATTAAATTGTCTTATAATATATTATACACCCCATATATATTTATAATAATATATTTTAGCCATATTTCATATATCTAGAAGTTTTCTATAATAAGACCTTCAAACTTCTAAAAAAATTATTTATCTTATAACGCTTTCGACTATATTTTACATTCTCAAAACATTCATCTAAAAGCATGTAATTTATTTGATATACATCTTAGTACAATCATCATTTATATAATTATCAATTTCTCTTTACATAGCATTAATTATCATTATTTGTATATAAATCTTATCTACTAATTATTGTTTAGTATAGATTACAAAATATTCTTATATTTACTGGTAAAACTACAAAATCGTGATCCCAACATGGCGGACGTCTAGATTTTTAGGGCCAGACTGATCTTAAAAATTTAGATCTCCGCCATTTTGGGGTTACGATTCTGGAATTTTAGATGTTTTATAATCTGGAGTTTCACCAAATAAAGGAAATTATTGCTTAAAATAAAAGACAGTGGAATCTCGATAATTCGTATGATCAAGGGTTCGAAAATTAAATATGAATTATCGAGATTTCCAATAATCGGTAGTAAAATATAAGAAATAACAAAATTAATACAAAATTGTATTAATATGAATGGACATACAAGCGATATAGTTAGATCAACAAAACCTTAAAATATCACATTTGAAAAAAATTCGGTTATTTTCTTATGGTACAATCCTTGAAGATAGGTCTTATCGATGTTTCGTTAAGCATGTTCGGAGCAGAAAATACGTTTACATAAGCATCTGATTTTGCATCAATTTCTTCTTCATCTTCTCTTTATACGGAGTCAAAATTTTCTCGTCTGTTACGATCCTAGCTACCGCTTAACCTTCGTCAAAATAGGCGAAATCTCGAAAAATTATAGGATTTTCTTAATTTTGAGGTAGGTGGTTCCCAACCTCGATGCTTTCTAAGAGTTGCGTCATTACTTCCTTGCGTTAAATGTCTTAAATCGTTTAATTATGGCCAAGTCTTGATTCTGCAGCTTAGAAGTTTTGCTATGAGGCAAAAACAGAACATTAACATCGCTGAGTGATGTGGTACTGTTGTTGGCCGTACAATTACCAATAAACAGTTTAAAATTTTCGCTGTTTTTTAATCCATATCTGTACACATTCGATGAAAATTTCGCTTGTGCTTTTGTTTTTACACGATTGGCTATCGGTAACGTTTTTGTTTTTAAAACATCTTGCTTTGGCGGATTTGCCAATCATGAGTGAACTTGATATTTCAGATCAATCCATGTTGGCGACTAACAATATGGCTACAGGTTTTTACAATCTTTTTTAAAGAGATGAATAGAAAAAAAAAGGGTAAACCGACCGAAATTCATAGAAACGATTTATCTCACACTCACTCACCTCTCCTCTTGAAAAGATTAAGAGTTAACTAGATTTTTTATTTGGAAATTCGAATTATAAAACGTTTACATTACTTGGAAGACGAAAATAAATACGAATTATCGAGGGGGAACCGGATTGCAGTGTTTTTATAAATAAATAAAATGGATCTTTATAAAGAAATAAAGGGAGATTTTCAAGAGACCAGACATGAATTATCGACATTCTAATGTGATATAGTTGTATCGGTGTCATCAGTATATCATTGTAAAATATCGATATCATAGATACATCATATGTTAAGACATCGATAGAAAATATCGGTTTTAAGCTCCGATATATCAATATATCGCGTTTCGATATTCCAACCCTATTCCCGATACGAAGGTTCGTGCACCCCCTAATAAAGAATGATATGCACGCCTATGTTGAACCCCCATTGCCGAAGACGTATCTGGAAATATTCCAATACCCTCCGAGTCATTTATGGTGGAATAATTGACACATTTCGAGATGACGCCATGGGAGATTTTTCGTGACCTTGGTGTTATTGGCCCGTACTTTTTTCAGGAGAAGGATTTAATGGAAACAGTGGACGCTTACCGTTGTGTACATATATTGGAGACTATCCTTCACCATAGAGATCTTAAATTGGATAAAATCGACGCAGATGGTGTTAGGTTCCTTATTTCCGAGTTGGCCTTTTATTATTATTATCATTTTATTATTGAAATAAAACTATTCTCAATTTTCAATGTCACGCAACCGGCCATACGTCTCTTCCGAGATCTGGAAGCGGTTTCGAAGAGTCTCCATCACAATGAAACTTCGAATTGGTCTGTTCCTCTTGGCCGCCCTGATTCCGGTCTCCTGGAGGCCTGTCTCCGAACCGTTGTTTCCAGTAGTCCGAGGTCCCTGGCCGCTTATCTCTGGTTTCTCCCGTCCTCGACTAATGCGATGATACGAGCGACTATCGTGGTATCCAACACCATTTGAGAAATTAAAAATACCAACTAAATGAAAATTATGAATAAATTAAAAAAAAAAAAAAGCCGCACACGCGTAAGTATAGCGTAACTCTAATGAACTGAAGGCAAATTGGATTAAGTTTATTTTCAATATTTGGACATTAGTCACTATTACTAGAAGAATTACTGCAAGGGACGATTGTAATGTAAACCCAATTAACCTAGCTTATATGTGCTGGTTCAAATCCAACAATATTTTTTTAATCTGTATTTTTTATATGGAATTCAATGTGCGCCGGGTTTTTTGGTCTCGAGTGTATGTATTAACTCTGTATGTATAATTTATGATAAATACTCTCTTAATGTTCTATTCTAATCACTGGTTATTGTCGCTGGATTCATAAAAACAAAAAAAAACTTTCCCTTACCGTCCTATAATAATTATCTTTTTAATACAATTTTAAAGAGTTCACATAAACACTGCTTCTAATATACTCAACAGCATACACATCTCCCACTTAAGTACAATAAAAAAAAAATTTAAACAATTTTAGTACAACAATCCTGTACACCACCTATATATTTTAACTTTGTAAAGTTGCAAAGATATTTTAAAAGTGTCTGGTTTAGTTTCCATGGAAACATTTTCTTTCCATTAAATAATGTGAAAGTAAAAATTATTAAGTTAATTTTCGCTTTTGTATTCTTAAATTACTTTATTACAGAGCGTGTTGTTTACAACAGATTGGCGGATTGGTGGGAGGAGGTTCGGTCGCATCCGTCTCCTTTCGGATGCGCTTGGTTATCCATCTAGGGTCTTGTGCTCCTCATAAAATATACTGTATCTTTGCTAATAATGGTCCGATTTTGATGATTCTTTTATTATTTTTTAGATAATTTAATTACCTTTCGTACAATTCTACACATAATTTAAATTAAAATGCATACTTTTTAAGCTATGCGCAAATAAAATATTCTTTTCATCATAACTTTTTTCCTTGCAATTCCTCGGTGATTTACTACATAAATGAAAAGTTAAAGGTCTTTATGAAGAATAATTTAGGCAAGTTTCATCAAAATCGTTAGAGCCGTTTTCGAGAAAATTGTAAAAAAGTGTAAAATCGATTATATAAAGTGGCACTTCCGGTTATTCGATTTTAACGAAAAAGTTGCTGTAACATCACAGCCATATTCCTACCTTAAATACATAATTGGAGTATCGTACGACTTTTCGTTTTTGAGCTGGGTTTCACATACACACAGACCATTTTGCGAGGCTTGGTCATTTGGACTCAGTGGACCTTAAAATGTGTATTTCCGTTGAAAACTCGAATTCGAAAATTTTCACGATCGCAATACTTCCCCTTTCTATATACTTATATATAGGTAAGGGAAAGTAAAAATAGGAGCTTAGATACTTTAATAGTACAATATCAATATTATGCTTAATATTAATTGTGAAATGAGTCTTTTACATTGTCTCCTCTCAGAATTAAAAGTTATATATTTACCTTTTTTTTTCATTTGGGATTTATACAGATTAATCTTCAGTTTATGTGAGTCCTTGAATATATGCATAACGTTAAAGTTTTTGTGCAATTATCTGTTGCTTATTTTCTATTTTTACCCTAAACTATGTATTCAGTAAAATACAATGCTAGTTATTATTGGAAAGCATTTCCAATTTGTGCTGTTCAATTCAATATGGTTGACATTTTTATTATCTTCACCAATATTCTGAGTTACATACCATATATATATATTTTTTTTTTGGTAGCCATTAAAACTCATAGTTGACATATTCTTGTTACTTACTTCTGATACAATCGCAGGTTCCAGGGGAAGGCGTAGATTATTCCAGACAATGTTGCGAATACCATAACCCTGAAATATACAAAATTAATAGATTTATGTATATCATCAATTAAACTAAAAAAAATATTTATTTTTATAATAAATTTTAAAATAACATAATTTATTCATTTTGTTCCTGTTTCAACGTTCTGAACTTAACACGCTCTGTTCTATTTAACATGATTGATTAGTCAATATGATGTCAAATATGATGAAATGTATAATAATTTTTGAGGCGTGAACCCATTCAGACTTTGTAAAAGAAACCCGGAATGTATAAAAAATCATTATGACTTAGTTAACATTTTATAATATCAAATAAAAATCAAGTAGGATAATTAAGGATAATTCACTAAGAAATTATAGTAATAACATGACAAGGCATACCTCATTTGAAAGCTGTGTTCCCTTATAAAGAAGGAAATAAGCCAATATAACATGGAGTAGTACCCACAAAGCATATATGATAAATACTTCAGAAATTTTGTAATTTATGCCACCAACCAAAAAATATATTGAGAACGAAATTGTATTCATTATTATGACCAATAATACAAATATCATTGAAAGACCATAATCCCCTCTCATTTTATCAACTATTTGGCAAAGCTCAATATGGCATTTTCCCAACACTCGAATTCTTTTAATGTCTCTTGCTTCAGTGGATTTTCCTGTAAACGGGATAAGATGTATTATAATCCGATTAATAAAACAAATTACTGAGGTTATAATCGAAATTTAACAGTTTTATAAGTGATCATTTCAAGAAAGACAAATATAATGGTCACAATACTCTCGCATCGGCCGATTAAGCAGATGTGATACGGATCCAACATATTTCAAATTTGTTTGTTTTGTTTTTTTTCAGCCATGACTAGTCAATTCAATAGTTTCAAAAATTGTGATAACGTTATCGAAGTTAATTTATTATTATTATTATTTATTAGGAGTTTGTGTGATAGAGAGTACGGCACTTCATTTCATAACAAAGATAGGAGCAATACAGGTGTCTAAGATGCAAAAGTTGGGGTAGAAGCTTTTATTTTTTTAAACTGTAAATATAGGTGTAAGCATGTAAAATACAAAAATGCGAACACGGGTGATTTCGAGTGAACTTTTGACAGCCAATAAACCACAAAAATTTTTGAATTTTTAATTTATTTTACGTATAATTTCTGAATGGTGCAGTCAATAGAAAAAATTACAGTGTAATAAACTAAAGAACATCAAATTCTGCGTCGAATGAGTACCACAACATAATTCGATTAAGTGGTGCGGTCAAAAATCTTGGTCATAAAACGGCTCTTTTTCCAACTTCGTCAAAACTGACAAGAGGAATGTTTTTGTAAAAAATTTTGAGTGATTCTACCTTGAAAAAAAGTTGATCTATATCCTTCCATTTTGTCCAATGGGCTTTAGGAGCTAAGAAAAAAAAAATAAAAATGCTGAGAATGATTTATTTTATATCTTGTATTTGAAGAATAATAACAACATGATTTTTTCAGCTAAACATTTGTTTTATAGAGTGTATTAAAGAAAAAATATTAACAATAAAAAATAATTAAGTTTTGGTTAAATAAATTTAAAAAAGTGTTTTATCAAAATGGAGTCCTAAGTAGCGAATCTGTTCAACAGGGATAAGTGGAACATTATTAAAAGATAATAAAAAAGATCTTGATAAACGCCCTACATGGAATCCTCATACAAGATTGAAACGACAAGAAACTACTCGTAGATACTGTTCACTACAACACTTACTTGACAAATGCTCTAAACTAATTTACTATAAAAAGCCCGGTTTACTATACATTGCCATAGGCCTATTTGGACATATGGGATTGAGTTTTGGTGCTCCCGAAGCCTTCAAATTCTTCCCGTATCCAATCCTTACAATCCAAAATGCTTCGAAAAATCCATAATGCTCCTTATAATTAGGATTCTAACCTGGACAATAAGGTTGGTTGCCCAATATGGGCCTCATCAACTGAGCCATTTTTTATTTCTAAGTAGGGTATCCTGCATTTAACAGTAAACCGGTCATAGCTCATAAAAAATACTCATGAGCAGTCTGTCCACCTCATAACTTGAATGAATTAGGTAATATGGATTAAAATATTTGGTTATGTGTTTGTACTCTGCTATTCATAATCATTTTTAAATATGTCTTAAAGATCAATTACCAACCTTTAATTTTGTTTATCTCTTTACAGTTATCTAATAACGATCCCAACTGCAAATTTATCGCAGAAAACCTTATAGATAATTTGTCAGAAAAATCAATGATAGTGAAAGAATTTATGGTACCAACCGTCAAAGACAAAAAACGGGAAATGTATCGCGGCTTCATGAGAGCAATATTCATCAACGACATTAGAATCCAAAATGCAAAAAATACAACAAAGAACGCAACTAAATTCCGTAGCCGTTTTAAGTTTAGTTTTAAAACTTTGTCTATTTTCATAAATTTTAATTCTGCTCTATTTCTGGCAACATGAAAAACCTGGGTTCCAATGAGATTTACTGCTGCGCACAAGACTCCTGTTATATCTCTGACTAGGTAAGTGTACTTTGTCACTCCCTCAACGTTAAAAACATCTGAGTTTACATTTTTAATATATACATTATAGATATAATCAAATTCACCACAAATCATGAAGAACAAGACAACACCAGTATAAATAAATGAGGCATAATTTAAATAAACACATTTTCGAGGAAAAATGGGCACAAGACCTAAACTTTTAAGAGGAATATTCAATAGAAAATCAAAACTAAACATATCCTAACAGGATCTATCGAGGGACTGAATGAGAGAAAAAATATTAGCTAAACATTTTTCTTCAAATGAGTTATAAATTGCTACTATTAGGATATTGTACAATATATTATAGGCACTTAATCTTCAATTGATTTCAGAATAAACCTCGTGTAATGTATTGGTATCAGTTTCTCATAGTAGTGATTGAGGCCAATGGATGTATGATTTTCCTTTTATGTACGATTGCATTTTAATAGTTTAATACTTCTTGCGTGAAGCATACAATCAAGTTAATAAAACATTCTTAACTTCATTTTATATAGTTGACATCCGCTAACTTTCATTTTATTTTACTTTGATTGTTTTTTTATTTAAATGTAATTTGTCTCAGTGACGTGCGCAGGCAGGAGGGGAGATCGAAGGATAAATTCTCCCGAAATTTTTGAAAAAATATGGTTTAATACCTACCAACAAATAATAATTTTTGATCCAATTTTCATTCTTATCCTTAAAACTTGCGCCAAATTCGGTGATTATAGACATTTAAGGGATTGATTATTTGGCTTCATTTTAAATCTAAACCACCAAAAAATTTAAATCTTCTTCCCCAAAAAAATGTCTGCATATGCCCCTACTTTGTTTAAATATATTTTGGTTAAAATTACATGTGAACTATTGTATTTTCGATGTTTATTTTTATTTTTTTTTAATCTAATTTTTCTTTCTTTTAGCTACATTATATTTTTTTTTAAATAAAAATATTAATAGTCGTTAATATAAACACTCCTGATCAAAGGAGTAAATATATTGCACCTCCTTAATGTTTAAGCGAAAATCATATTTAACAAAACCTACTAAATCTTCGTGTTTATTCGCTTGTTTATGATTCAGAGGCATAAACAAGGATTTACAAAATAGGAATCATGTTCGTTTGAAATGGAATTTGTTAAATACGCGAAAATTCGACCTGATATGGCCGTTTTTATGGAGGCGAAATCCTCATAAGCTGTAGTCCCCACCACATTCACTTTTTCCTATAAAATAAATATCGAACTAAACACAATTTTTATATTTCCGACCGACGATGGTCACGATTTTCTGCACTTTTTCGGATTAATAATGACTACGACTAACAAAACGAATATGGGAGAGTAAAGACCCAAAAAAAGAGACAAAATAATTGATAGGATATAAATGGAAGATTTCACAACCGAAGCCTAGAATCTCTAAAAAAAAAACAAAAAAAAAAAATAACCTGTCGATATTTCGCCAATGCAGGCATTATGAGGAGAGAAGAAAATTTTTTTTATAAATATATACTAAGACAAGACTTCTCATATCCACAATCCGAAAACACACACCAACCAGAGACAACACTTTACTCCAAGACATCCACATCCATATAAAGAATGTATATTTGAATATCTTGGAGAAATCCTCGCAAAATAGTATGAAAGATGGTGAAATTTGATTGATAAATAAATTCATGACTGTACAACCTTTATCGAAGAAATATTAAAGCAGAAAATACTTATTTGTGAAAATTAAAATGAGGATAAAAGGACCTCTATGGTTTTAACTTTTTTTTTTTTGGCCAGTTTATGAACGCATCTTGGAAGGTTAAATCTATTTCGCCTTTAAACAGTGGATATATTTAATTTGATAATGGTTATCATGGTCTTCAATTTTGTATTTAAAAACAATATTATCATGTTGTAATGACTTAGTTACTACTTTGATTTATTTGTAATATTTTGCTTCTTATCAAACAATTTATGTTATATTCCTGTTTTAATTTTTCTGCTTGTCTGGTTTATTGCTTAATAAAATGACAATAACAGATTATTTAGCTTCCTTGGGAGATAATCCCTATTTTGGGGCTGGATTTGGTTTATTTGGCATTGGTGCTGGTGCTGCTATTTTAAGAAGAGGTCTGCAAGGTGCTGTCATATACTTTAAGAGAAACCATATGATTACTTTAGAAGTTCCATGTCGGGACAAAAGTTACCAATGGCTCCTGCAGTGGATTACCATTAAAGGTGCTAGAAAAACTCAACATCTTAGTGTCGAAACCAGTTTTGAACAGCATGACACTGGCCTTATAAAAACTAAATATGACTTTATTCCTAGTGTTGGAACACATTTCTTTCGGTAAGTGCTAAATTCTTTTCTACTGTTAATATTCACAACAATTTTATGGTCATGATTTATTCTCTGCTATGAGCATTTATAAATTTTATGCCATGTATATGTAGGATTTTTTAGCTATGATATATTTTAGATGCTGATTTTAACTAACTTGATTAATTTTTGTGTATTTCTTGCCATTTAAAATAATTAGTAGGTCAAAATGTGTTTGAAAAAATGCAAGTACTAGTCATATTTTACATTATTGTTAGTAATGAATGACCTGAGGGATGTTATTCCATCATCCTCTTTCCAGGATAATAATAGAATATTCAGATTAGTTCACACGATTTTATTAGGTACAACTTCTGTTATCATATCCTTTGTACAAAAACCAGTGGTTGGCATACAATGATAGTTTAACAGGTAGTTTCAGTTTCCTAGACCAGAAACATTTTCTCTCTATTTAGTCAGCTTGACCTAACCCTTCCGTAGGAAAAACTCTCGGAGGTTATGAGATTCAAATCTGTGTCTTCATGGTTTGTTGTCAATATCTCTTATCCATTACACTTAAGTCGGGTCCTAATATTGATAATGGAAAAAGTAAAGTAACAGGTCCAACTGTTAATTATATGCAAGGCTGGTTCCCCTTATTTATATTACTTAGACCTATCTATTGAACTTACTTTTTAAAAGTAACTAACTTTTTTAATTAGTAATTATGGAGTCTCACGCATAAATTTTATTTTCTTGCCTTAATTTATATATCAAAATTGCTAATAATGAATTCTCCTTTATATACTAAATATTTAATACTTATGATAATTAGTGAGTATTGTCAAGATCCTTTGATTTCAGGTATAAAGGAAATTGGATCAAGGTTGAAAGAACTAGAGAGCAACATACATTAGACTTACATATGGGTACCCCTTGGGAAACGGTAACACTAACTTCTCTTGGAAAAAATAAGGAGCTATACTTTGAAATATTGGAGGAAGGTTAGGAGGTATTTTCTTAATTGAGTTGCTATTTTGTTATATACATAGGTCTAGTTTGTGTATAATTTATTTTTTAAATCTTTTGATATTACTATAATATTAACCCGTCAGTTCCCAAAGGCACCTACAGGTGCTCTTCCTTTATTTGCCTGTGTTGACACTCTACTTCATCATTTTTGAATTAGGATACATAACACAACTATTGGTTCCATAGCTCGGTCGCTATGTGTGTTCATTTGTGATTAGTATCAGTCTGTGTTGAACCTTCTTAGTGAAAAGGGTAACCTTGTGGACACACCGCCACATTTCCTTGAAAATGAATAGAAAAGGGTAGGTAAAAAGTATAATTCCGTTTTATTTCAATGCACGATGAATGTAAGTTGTGTTTAGAAACGTTTTTACGTGTATAAAAGTAAATTATAAGCCAACTCAACAAGTGCAAACGCATGGGAGCACCTGTAGGTGCCTTTGGGAAACTACAGCTACGACTCCGAACTTCGACTGAGTGTTCATTTTTGTGTTTTGGCTAATATTATTTTAATTAATAATGGCTAATATTTTTGGGTTTTGGCGTAGTTTAGTGCATAATAATAGTTTCTAACTAATTATTATTGTTATTATTACTATTATTATGTACCTATTTGTTCAGTGTATGCAGTTGTGTATTTATGTAGTGAATCATGCGATGAAGCCTCTTCCTCTCCATGGTCCTCTACAAGTTTGATGCTATTTACATTCAACCCAGATGAATGTACGTGTTGCTATTGTGAATGTTTTTATGTGGAATCTAACTGTTAATTTCCTACTATAAAAATAGGATTATTATAGTAATCTATGAAACTAAGCTAGAATGAGCCGCATAAAAATAGAGAACATAATTATTATTGACCAGTCTAGTGTTACTTTCGATGGGTACTCATATGCCTCTCATGTTATTCAACAGAATTCCTCTGCACGAGATTATATTTCTCCTAGAAGCTGGTCATGACCTAGAGGACATTGAAATCACGCTATTTCCAGCTGATGATGGACGAAAAACTGATGAAGAAAGTGGAGAAGAGGATGAGGTTGATATGAATCACCTTCCAGGTAGTATACTTAGAACTGAAGTTGAAGTAAAGGCCACTTATGGAGAAAACATTCACGCTAATGGCAATGCAGATGAGAATCAAAGGGAAATCGAAATGATGGAGGAAACGGGGTGGGGGGAGGGGAGGAGGTGATGAGCAATTGGACTTGATTGGGTACTATGATGGAAACTATGTCGGTGAGGATGGAAATCTTGTCGGTGAGGATGAAAATATTGTCGCTGAGGATGAAAATATTGTCGCTGAGGATGGAAATCTTGTCGGTGAGGATGAAAATATTGTCGCTGATAATGGAAATCGTGTCACTAAGGATGGAAATCTTGTCACTAAGGATGGAAATCTTGTCGTTGAGGAGAACCACATCATGTCATGTACCACTGTAAACATCACAGGGGAAGGGGAAACTGAAGCAGCCCAAGAAGAAGTGAATAGTAACGAAACGAGAGGAAGGATGGTCACCAGGAGCATGATAAAGAGTGATTCGAGCGATAATAAAGACAAACCAGTAAAGATACTGGCAGAAACAATAGGATCAATTGTGAATTCTAAACTCTTGATTGTAGCTGGCCTATCAAACAGTACGACATCTAGAGCTAAGCCAAGCGGGAGCCGTAAGTCTAAGAATCTAGAAATCATGTGGCTTGAAGACGAATCAGGTTTTACCAGGAATAGGGATTCTAAGGAGAGAAATAACGAGGGCCCTCATCCATTGAATCTAGTGTGGAATGGTTTGAAGAACTATTTTCTTCTGTAGTGGTAGACCTCATCACACAGCAGAGTAATCTTATGCTTTACAAAACAACTATGTTTTGAACGTGACAGACAATGAGATCAAAGTGTTCATTGCTATCTTACTGCTCACTGGATATCTAACACCCAAATACATGTTTTGGAAAACCCAGTCAGATACATACACATGCGTCGATTCTTCATGCCAAAATGCATGGATGTTGAAAATGTACACTGAAATTGACGCAAAAACTACTTGTGCGACTTCGGAAGGGCAATTGTTCAGGAATGGTTGTACAAATTCGGCACAGCCCCAAAAATTGTTCCTGCCATAAAAAATGATCTATCTACATCAAGGATGAACAGCAGTGAATTTCGTCATCAGTTGGAAAATTGTAAACAGCACCTTCGGTGTGCACAGTGCCATAAGCAAACCAGGAAACACTGCAAACTTTGCAACGTGGGTCTCCACATCCACAGTTCACACGTGTTTCATTCCAAATTATAATTTCGTTTTATTCTTATTGCGGCTCGATTTATTAACGTTTATATTTTGTTTTATGTAGTGTTAATAAATAATCATCTTGAGCATATTTGTCGATGTTCATTCTTCTTCCCAATAAAAAAAAATTATTGGAAGGCACTGCTAGGTGTCTGGTGTCTGACGCCCAAAGGCACCTGTAGGTGCCACCCCAATTTCTCCTAGAAATTTTTAATTTTTCGACAAACTGATTATCTCACCTTGCTATTTAAATGTGAAAAAACAGAATTATGGGAAATTTTTTTTAAAAAACCGTTCCATCTAGCCATGGGAACTGGTGGGTTAATAAAATACTTTAAATATGAATTCAGCTAATTTCTTACAATAGATTAATAAATTTAACTGTAAAGTCAATTCCATTCTTTAGTAAGTTAATAAATATTTTTTAATAAGGTGCCATCTGACTTCTACATTTACTTTACTTTCAGTTATAGAGTTAATAATTTTTTTTTTTTTTAACAGCTCGTCGAATGGCCCTTACACGTAATGAGGGGAAAACAGTTATGTACACTGCTATGGGTCCTGATTGGAGGCCATTTGGCCATCCTCGAAAAAGAAGACCTCTTATGTCAGTTGTCCTTGATAAAGGTATTACAGAGAAACTTGTTGCTGATGTTAGAGATTTCTTAAGTGCTTCAAAGTGGTACGGAGACAGAGGTATTAGCATCATTTGTATTAATGATTTTTTATATTGAGTTTTAAGTTTGATTAAAATGTTATTCAAATCACATTTAATTTACAAATCATAGATTTATTTACTTACAGTTGTTTGAACTCTTCAACTACTTAGGTTATTTTTGTTCTTTGCTAAGTTTACAGACATTTGGAAATTACAAAATTTAAATTTAAAGTTTAAAACAGCAAAGGTTTTTAAATTTTGTTATAAATTTCAATTTTTTAAATCTTAGATTTAAAAATGTTTTAAAAGTTTCTGTTGTTCTTTAGTTTAATTCATTCCCATGTATTTTTTATGGGAAACATGTGAATCTCATCTAATAATATGCTACAAAGAAAGAGGAGTGGAAAAAAAATATATAGTTCATGCAGGTACTATAATTTTGGTATGCTAATGATATCCTTAAGTGTTTATAGCAACAAGCAGAAGAAATAAGTATAGCCCCATCTAAAAAGGGATTGAATTTAACTCTTACTTTCTCTCTCAGTGAATAAAAGTCCAGATATCATTTTTATATTTGACTTCAAAAAATAAAAGTCGTATCGTGACTTTTATTTTTCATGGTCAAAAATAAAAGTCATGATGTGATTTTTATATTTTAAATAAAAAAAAAAATTATTATTTGAACATAAATGTAAACGTTTTTTAAATATTTTTGATACTGGGGTCCATTATTAGGTTACCGAAGGTGCTGAATGATGATAATGGAAAAAAATTATCGATTGTAATATCGTGGCTTTACATATCGATTTATTTTAACATTTCGGATATCATCAATATGGAGGTCCATTACTAGGTTATTGAGGGTGCTGATAATGAAAAAATTATAGATTTTAATATAGCGACATCACGTAACGATTTATTTTAACAGTTTGGGTCTCTTAGACATTGAGCTATATTATTAGTTTATCGAAGGTGCTGATTATAAAAGACCTGCTCATTTTAATATGGGACGCTCATGAATTTTAATATAAATAATGCTCATGACGATATTGAGGTTGTTTATTAGGTTAATATCGATGATATCCGAAAGTTAACATAAATCAATACGTTAGTGCGCCATTGAAAAATTGATACTTTTTTCATAAACAGCACCTTCGACAACCATATAATAGATATCAATATCAAGGAAATCCGAAATGTTACAATTAACTTATTCATGAGCATCCCATATTAAAATGGACAGCTTTTTTATAATCAGCTCCCTTGGTAACCTAATCATGGACCTCCATATCGCTGATATCTGAAATGTTAAATTAAATCAATATGGGAAGTCGCGATATTTAAATCGACATTTTTTTCATGTAAAGTATCGTCAGTAACCTAATAATGGACCCCAATATTGATGATATCTGAAATGTTAAAATAAATCGATACCTGATGTTGTGATATTAAAATTGATATTTTTTTCATGATCAGCACCTTCTGTAACCTAATGATATAATATGTTTTTCATGATCAGCACCCTTCGTAACTTAATAATGGACTCCAATATCAAAAAGATTTTTCGAGGGCCACGGTTATCATCCATCCAGCAAAGGTGTCCAAACCATCGAAGTTGTCTTTTTTCAAGGGTGTCTTTCAAGGAAGCAACTCCGAGATCTTCTCGTGTCCGCTCGTTTTTAATGCGATCTCTCTTTGTTTGACCAGCTACTCTTCGGAGATATTTCATTTCAGCAGCTGTTATTCTGCTTAGGTGCTTGTCTAGAGGTATCCAGCTTTCACTTCCATATAATAGAGTAGGTAGGTAAACGGCTTTAAAAATGTGCATTTTAACATTTTTCTCTACCTCCCTTTTACCTATCACTGTGTTACAGAGGTGGTAGTAGATAGAATTTGCCTTCTTTATTCTGTTGGAGATCTCCTGGTCCAACCTTCCATTCCTGCAGATCACTGTCCCTAGGTAAATGAAGTCATCCACCATTTCCATTACTTCACCTTTGCAGCGCATTTCAACAACTTCCTGTTCCCTGCCTATGTGCATTGCTTTGCTCTTTCCGACATTGATGGTCATTCCTTTCCTTTCCAGCTCCGTCTCCCATTCCATTACTACCTGCTGCAATCGTGCTTCTGAATCCGCTATAAGAACAATATCATCTGCAAACACCATCACTTGCGCCAGAATTGTCCTTATATTCCATTTGCCTACAACAGTGCGAGCTGTCCTTCGTTTGCACATCTTCAAAATTTCATCCATGTATATAATGAATAAGAGAGGACTTAAGCTATCTCCTTGCTTCACACCTTTCTTCATGCCAAATATATCTGACTCTCTTCCGTTAATTCTAATTATACCTTTGTAGTTATGGCATGTGGACTTGACAGCATCTATTAATCCTTGTGGGATATTCTTAGCGGAGAGGGCATTCCATAATTCTTGTCTAGAAACAGAGTCAAAGGCAGCCTTCAGGTCTAGGAATGCCAAGAAGACACTCTTATCTCGATCCCAAGATTTGTTTATGATAGTTCTCAGAGAGTAAATGAGATCTTGAGTTTGGCGTTGTGGTCGGAATGCACATTGCTCCTCTTCCAAATCCTTCTCTACAAGCATCCTCAGTTTCTTTTCTAATATTGAAGTTTATAACTTGTATACAACCTGAGATAGGCAGATAGGCCTATAGTTCCCACATTCGCTTGCACTTCCTTTTTTATGAATAGGGATAATTATATTATATTCCCATTCTTTAGGGATAGCTTTTTAGGTATATATTTTCTGGAGAAGATACTGTAATGCTTTTAACAGTTCCGCTCCACCAAATTTGATTAATTCGGGAGCTATACCGTCTCTGCCAGCTGCCTTACCAAGTCTTAACTTTTCCATTAATTCCAGCTTCTATCTCTTCTTCCCAGATCACTTCATTGTGTTCCTCCTGAGCATTTCCTCTGGTTATTATTTCCTCAGCATTTCCAGAAAAAATCTCTGAGTAATGGTGTCTCCATCTCTCCAAAATATCTTTATCTTTAGTGACCAATCTGCCTGTTTCATCTTTAACATTTCTTATTAGTTTTTCTTTTCTTTCAATGCTTTCATCCTTTTCCAAAAAACTTTGACGTTTTCTTTGTAGTCGTTTTGTAGGCTTTGACCAAATTCTTCCCAGCTCTTTCTTTTGGTCACTCACCACCAGCTTTGACTCATTTCTTCTTCGGACATAAAGTTCCCAATTTTCAGGGGTCTTATGTCTGTGGTACTTCTTCCAAGCCTCCTTCTTCCTTGCAACTGATGCCTTCACCCTTTCATTCCACCACTTGGTTCTTTTCCTTTTCGATGAAATAATAACAATTCCACACGCAGTCGTAGCAGCTTCCAGTATGGCTTTCTTCATTCTTGTCCATATTTCATCCACATTTCCTTCCATGTTGGTGTCCCTAAGTTTTAAATCCAATAACTCTGAATATTCCATTCTTTTTTCCGGTAATTGGAGCTTTACAATATAAATTTTCTTATAGCTTCTAGGGTGTTCCTTTCTTGGGTGGAGTATTTGGGTATCTCCTAACAATAGAAGATGGTCTGAGCCAATTTCTGCTCACCTAATCACTTTGACATCAGTAAATAGTCTCCTGATCCTTCGACTGTATATGTGATAGTCAGTTATGCTATTTGCATTTCTCTCTTCGGCCGAAAAAGTTATTTTATGTACTTTTTTGTGGGGAAAGAATGAGTTGCGGATAAGCAGATCGTTGTCTACACAAAAATCTATTAATCTTTGGCCATTTCCATTTTTAATGTGTTCGCCTCCATGTAGCCCCATTACTCCGTGTGCTCTGTTGTAGTCACACCCAGTCCTAGCATTGAAGTCGCCCATTATGATCACTACTCTGTTTCTATTCTGGCATTTAATGACTTCTCTTTCTAGGTCAGTGTAGAATTGATCTTTGTCCATCTGAATCTTCCGTTTGGACATATACTTATATTATGGCAACTTTTCCTATGGTCAACTCAATGTTTGCTGTAATTATTCTTGATGATACGGGTTCCCATTCCTCAACTCTTGCAAAGAGACTATCCTTCATAATTAATCCAACCCCTTCCTTTGCCCTATCTCCTACTGGAACTGAGTATATGAGAATATGCTGTTTATCTATATTTATTTCTCTGTGACCCTTCCTCCTTACTTCACTGATGCCTAGAAGATACTTTATAGAACTCCATTTCCTCTACTATTTCCGTTTCTTTGCCAGTCAATGTCTTATTATTCCACGTTCCAAATCTGATGTTCTTTCGAGTGCCATGTCGTAGCCGATGAGTCCGTCCAGGTCCGAGGCAAGTTAAGTTGCTTTGAATCAAATGTACTCCACTAATAAAAGACTCAATAGTTCAAAATAAATAGAAAAAACTATTGAGTTTTTTAATTGACCTCAAGGCAAATTGAAGATAGATATTATTTGTTATGCTTTGAAATTATAATTGGTAATTTTTCTGGATGGCAAGTAGTAAAACCTTTGCAGCTCTTTACAGGAATACCTTATCGTAGAGGCTATCTGCTTTATGGGCCACCAGGCTGTGGAAAATCTTCATTCATAACTGCATTAGCCGGAGAACTGAATTTTGGAATATGTGTTCTTAATCTTAGTGAACGAGGACTTACTGATGACCGCCTGAACCATCTCCTTGCTGTGGCTCCTCAAAATTCAATAATTCTTTTGGAGGACATTGATGCTGCATTTGCTAGCAGAGAAGATAGCCCTAGAGGTTTGCATAACCTTATTTTTTTATTATATAGTAATTTTTAGCTTTATTAACCATTTACTATGAGTCTGCATTAACCTATTTTGCACATTTCGAGGAAATAAATTATTTATAAAATTTATTTTGAAATATTTGATTTCCATTTTGAGCATATGTTGTTGTTTGTTAATTATTTATTTATAAATATAAATTGGTGAAAAATCAGAATTAGGTTCATGTTTTTTTCTAATTTTATGATATGCACTACAGTCTGCTATTCTGGCATATCCAGTAATCTGGTTTTCATGTCTCCACAGTCTGTAAGAGAAGGTTATAGTACTTTACTGTACTAAACACAGCTAGTGAATCATCGTCTGCTATCGGTGACTGTAGTAGTAGGCGCATAGTGCAAGAGCATATTAATGTCACATTAATATTATAGTAGTGATTTTTATTATCATTATTATTTATTTTTATTTTTTGTAAGAGTAAAGAATTTATGTATATCAAATGAAATTAAATATGTATCACTACGTTTGTGATTATGAAAATAAGAAAAATAGAATAGCAAAAAATACGTAGAAGCTACTTCATCTAATAAGAAAAATCAATACGTATTCATGTTTAAATGTATACATTTTACAAATATTAATAGTTCATTAATATTAATTAATGCACATGTTTTCATTAAATATATAAGTAAAAAAAATTTACATTAAAATTTTGCTATTGTATACATGATTTGTAGAATTTTCAAAGTAAAGTTGTACATACATAGGTCTTTCTTTTAATTTTTTCCTTTAGCCCTAAAATTTTGACTATAATTGTTTTTAGTTGACTTATTTTTATTCTATATTCATTTGAAAATTATGATAAGTTGAAATTTCTGACTTTCTGTTTATACAGATTTTTTAAAAGAACCTTCAACTCTATATTGTTATTCCCATACATTTATATTGCTATGAACCACTTCCTAGTCTAGGCCATGCATTATTAATCTCTATTATAGATCCTTATTTATTTATTTAGTGGCAGCTGCATACGAAGGACTCAACAGGTTGACTTTTTCTGGACTTTTGAACTGCTTAGATGGAGTTGCGAGTACTGAAGCTAGGATAGTTTTTATGACTACTAATCATTTAGAAAGGTATGTATGCTTATTATATTGAAAATACAGAGGACTCAAAACAATCAATGTATTTATCAGAAGTATAGATGTTATTAGTCTTCTGCTTAGTCCTTTGCTGAGACAGAGTTCATAGAAATTTATGAATGAGCATTCTTTTATAAAGAATGTTCATTCATAAATTTCTATGAACTCTGTCTCAGCAATGTAAAAAAAAATTGTTTTTTATTGAGTATTGAATTTCATTCAGATTTTTAAATTAATCGAATAAAAATCCATAATAAATCATGATTTGCCAAAAAAGGTACTGGCTTATTAGACTTGAGTTTCTTTCTGCATCTATGGACCAATATTCCTTCAGTGTAATGTTTGTCCTCATTATTTAACCCTTTTAGTGCCAAAGACGATATATCGTTGTTTGTTACATTTGGAAAAAGAGCCAATGACAAATGATATATTTTATTACATTATTATTATATTACATATAGTGTATGTGATGGCTTAATATTTACATTGTGAGAGAACTTCATCTCAACATAAATGAATACAGAATAGAATGATACTTTTAGTTGTCACTAAAAGGGTTAAGATTGACTGTGCAAAAGCTTAAGACTTCAAAATCAAAGTTCTCCACACTTGCTGTATCAACCAAACTTATCTCCATGTATTTGTTTGTCAATTTTTTTTTTAAATATTTTTAAAATGAGGATACAAATCCTACAGGACTCCGCTTTGCAGTATTTTTGAGCCTTTGATTATAAGTTTTTTATTCAGCATTAATTTTTTTTTTGTCCTGTTGGTTAGAGTCTGGCTACAGTAGCAAATTGATTGAATTTTTATTGAGATATTGTCTTAGTTAATTTTTTTTTGCATGCCATAACTTCTTTCCCTAACTCTCAGCTCTGATCATTTTTCAGAATCTGATTCAATATAGAAATTTACCATTCAAAATTCTCATAATTACAGAATACTTTTTTTCTTTCTGAGCCATTTTTAATGAAACCATAAAACGTTTTCAAGAAATAAATATTAAAATTTTTGATAAAAAATTCAGGATGTTACTTATTTTTATTTTTTGGAAAAATTAAATACATCGCCTTTAAAATTGTTGGTAACAAAAAAAAAACAAATTTAAATAATAGTTTGGTGATTGTTAAGGAATGAGGTATGTAACGCTGATCAATGTTTTGTTTTCCTCTAAGACTGAAAATTCATGGGTTATAATAAAGATATCAACTGCCTTACGCAAGAAGGGCCAATCGGTTTTTTTGTTCAGGAGCAAATCTGTTTTCGTTTCTATCCTAACGAGAAGCTAAAAGGGCCAACCTGCAAACTAAGCTGTTAAATTGATACAGCAAAACATAAATTAAACAAACATCAAATTACAAAGAAAACTAAGCCTATTTTAAGAATATAACGAATGTTATTGTAAACTTTTCTAGGCTGGACCCTGCTTTGGTTAGGCCAGGAAGGGTAGATCTGAAAGAGTACATTGGGTATTGTACCGAGCATCAATTAGAACAAATGTTCATGAGGTTTTATATGACAGATAAGCCGGAGCTGCCACACCAATTTGCCACTTCTGTGATGAAGCTATCCCCTAATGTGAGTCCTGCCCAGGTGCAAGGCTTTTTTATGAGGCATAAACAAGATATGCCTGAAACAGTTTTAGCTTGCATAAATGAAATATGGAAAGACGGATAATATTGCTCGATTGAAAATGATCGAACATTATATTACCAACTAGAATGAAACAATGGACAATGATGCATTTACTTAAGGTTTTATTTTTAGTCTAACTTATGAGAAAATTTTTAAAGTGGTGTAGTATATAAGAAAAATTAATAGATGATGATATTTCATTGTAGAAACTTAGATTGAAAACAATATATAATGATATTTTAAAGTCCCCAAAAATTGTAAAAAATAGCGTTTTTAACAACGACTTGTGTAAAGAAATATTACTTCCATGTAAAAATATCTACGTATGGTGAAATTGTAAGTCAACTTGTAAATTAATAATTTTAGTTCTTTCTTCTTTTGATCTACTAAACAAAATTGTTATGGACATTTGTTCACTGTCGATGAAGAACAGTTAGTAATATTTGTTTAATAAATTTTTGTATTTTTTCCGATGAGAAATACATGAAAACTATTTATTGTTGTTTTTTAAATATTTGTTTTTATTTTATTCATAATCCAGTATTCTATTAACTTATGATTACAGATTGAGGAAAAAAAAGATAACAATAACTTAAGATAACATTTTTCATATCTGATAAAGGTACACTTCAAAGATTTACATTTGAGATTCAATAGTTGTATTTAAAAAATGTTTAACTACTTCATACTAGGATTTATATGTCTTATTTCAGTGCAAAACAGCATTTCATTTAAAAATGCTATCAAGTAAGATTTTGTAAAGATTTTCAAACTATTCAGCAAAATTTGTGTTTGATGAATATCTTTATATTTAAATTATTTTATTTATTTCTAAAGTAACTTTTTAGAAGGATCATTTTTTAAATATGTATGTTTTAAAAAACATATATGATGATATTTGCCATACTTCTTCATTCTGGCAGGTTTATATTTTTATCAGTTTTATAAAAGTTTTAGTTGTTTTTCAATTACCAATAAAATTATAGAGCAAAGATAAAAAAAAAAAAAATCAAATTAAATTAAATTTAGAAAATTGTTTTTAAGAAAAATATACTTTTGTTATATATTAGAGCAGGCACCAATACCAGATTATTTTATGTTTGTATTGGAACGTTTGTTTCAAGGTAAATACCTTACAAATTTACCAAAAATATTAAAGAAATGGAAATTTGCATGTCATTGTTCTAAAGCAGAAGTGTGACTACTAACTCCAGATCTACATTTGATATCTATGAATGGCAAAGGTTACAAACAAAAAATTGTAAAAATTTAGTGAAAAAAGAATCAACAAATATCTCATTAATTAAGACTTGAGAGCTAATTATATTTAACAATAGTATACTAATAAAGTTTTTTTTTTTATTTGTATTACATTTCTAGCATTTTTACCTAAAGTGCAATCCCCTGTAAGGTTATGCGATATTAAAGTAGCCCCTGTAAGTAGGCCTGTGCTAGAGTATATGTTATACTGTTTAGAAGTGGAGTGCTATTTCTATTTAGTTAGTCTACATTAGACTGTTGACGTGGGATGCACTATCTCTTGTCTACATTTATGTGATTTTATGGTTTTTAGCCTGAATTAGCGAAAAGTTGATCATATACTTATTATATGCTATTTGAGAGACTTAACACTTGTTTGGAATCTTCCAATAATAACCTCATAATTATTTTTCTCTCATTATTTTTTTTAATGGTTTGTTATATTTAAATGAATATATTTCTGTTAATAATATATAATTATTGTAATTTTCTTTATGAAACTAAGCATATGCACGTATATTTATTTTTGAAAAGTTCTACTGCCAGCCTGGACAAAATTTTAGATCAAATTACATATAATATAAGAACTAAAGGCAAAGCTATTGGCTTAGACTCATTCCTCCTTCAAGATATCCATTCAGAAATAAACCAGGTAATAGCATTAAATTTTAATGGATATTGTTAAACTGTTTATGTCATTTTATTCTATTGAATTATTAATACTGATTTATAGGGAAGTGGAAAGCCAATAATCTTTAATCTAACAAATGGTATTATACATAATGTAACATCAATCGAACGTTTTGGCAGCTCTGGAATTTCTTACAGTTCTAAGATATTTGCATTCGATATAGGTTTCCACTTTACAGGTCTTCAGGTAAGAATGTTATACTTGTAATACTTATACTCTGGCATTTCCTCTTTTTATAAGAATTTATGCATCAGGTTGAATGTGAATTTAATGTCCTTTTATGGAACCTTAACCCGATTGGAAAATTGAAAGGAGGTGTGGAAGATTTTAGAATTTCAACCCAAGGGAGTATTGATCTCAATAATCTTAATGTGACTATGAATAAGATTCAAATTCCAACAACAGGGTAATTATTATTTGTCATATCTCAACTGCTTTTACAAATTTTATTATTTGAGATCGAAGTTTATGTATATATATAACTCATTCTATTTAGGAAAATAGATTTTTTGGTGAATACTACAGTACCAATTTATGGATATATAATTCAAGATTTGTTCAATACAGCTACACCTTTCCAAGATATAATTATTTATGAAATTGGAAAAGGATTAACTAAGAAAATTAATAGTATTATGAAAAATCTTTTCAAGTTATCAGTAATGGAAATAATATGAAGAATGATATTTTTAAAGTCTGTCGTAAATCAAATCTGACCTAAAATTTTATAGTGGATGGAGGAAATACAGAAAAGGAAGAGAAAAAGAGACGTCAGTGTAGACGTTAGTGAAGTGCAACTTGAAATTTTTTTTAAAATTTTTATTTGTTTTGTTTTTAATTTTTAATCATTTATTTATATGTATATGTAATGCTTATTTTATTAATTTTTTTATTTTTACAAAAGAATATTGACCAAATTAGATTCAGTGAAAAATCTTGAGAGTCACTTCCATATTAATAATTATAAATTTTACATGCTAGTTATTGTAACATAATAAATAATTGTGATTTTGATAGTAAACCTGGAGGTGAAAGCATCTGGTTGTATCACATGAAATATAAGCATGGGCTAATTTTCTTACATGATTAATGATTTCCCTATTTAAGATTGACCATACAAATGGCTCAGTACCCATCAGACCAATCAGAAATTAATTATCTGTATTCAAGGCTGGCCTATTTTCTAAAAAGTGAGTTATTTTTAGGTTATGATGTACAAAATGTGTTCCAGAAATTGATTTCGTTTCAGACTGAAAGGTTTTCATGAAAAAGGAATTAAAAAAATTAATCATAGTGTTGAGTCGTAATGTATAGTAACACTCCATCTCTGCATTATCATATCTGCAGTTGTGTATATTAGTCTGTCTTTTTATATAAATTGTTAAGTCAAGTCAAGGAAGCAGGACAAATAATATGCAACAGCTAGTTCAAGAACAAGGAAAATGCCGTTTGGCATGGGTTCAACATATATGATAGAAAGAATTATTAGGATATAATTATATTAATTTGATAGAATTATATAAAAGTTATGGAACATATATTTATTAATAATTAAAATTGTATTTTCCATTTTGTAAATATTAAATTGCCTTGCTTTGTAAACATTATCTATAAAAATTTACATTTTAAGTGATACAACCATATAGCAATTATTTTTTATTGTATTCAATAATTTTCTGGACAGTTTTTTATTTCAGCTATAATTCTTTTATAACAATTAACAGTTATTAATTATCTCTCTTTTGTTTTTTAATTTAATGAAATTATGTTGTTAAATTCATGATTATAAACCTACTAAAGTTTTAATCTATGTTTTCATCAGAATAGTTGAATTATCATTTTATGAAAAGAAATAAATTTTGACTAGGCACCGGTTCTGAAACTTTATAAGGCATCTCTGGAAAGGATAGCAGAAGTATTCATAAATACAGTATTATGTAAAATAAATTTATTATTAAATGTAACTGCATATTATTAATAAATTTTATATTATTTATTGTTAAACATGTAGGTATATATTTATTTTTTAAATAAAATTTACAAGTATATAATATAAATTTGCTATCTTAAAAGTTGCTGGATAAGGGAGCATGCCGATTAACGGATAAGAATTTTTATTATAATAACAATTATATTGAAAATATTTAGCTTAAGAAATAGTATAATAGTAATAGTTTAACTACACTATTGGTAAGAAATAGTATACCATTGAAATGTGATTAAAATTATCTTCCATTTCTGTCATTGATGTAATTTATATTTGGTTAATTATTAATGAGAATTGATATCAAAGAGTTTTATTTGTTTTTTAAATCAATAAGGTTGAACATGCAATGAGTATTGATTAAAAAGATAATATTCTTTTATTCTTTATTCTTTTATAATATGCGTGTTCGTAAAATGAAATTAATTTTATTATAATTGTATGTTATTTTTCTAAACATTTTTTCTCAAGGTTCAAGATAGTGGTTCTAGTTAGTATAATGTATCATGTCCAGTATTTGCATTTTAAATTATGAAAGCTCATCTTTTTTACTTCTCCTTGTTTTTGTTTTTTTTCTGTGTAAAAGGAAATATAGAATTAAATTTTAGTATTGAGAATGATTATTTATTTCCTATCAATTCCACTTATCTAATCGAAATCATCAACTATACCTTTAGAAACAATTACTGTGTCCAGGTAACTCATATATTCTATTTCAAGTTATTGACAATTATTTTTCAATTTAATTTATTATCTATTTAAGTTAGTTACAGATGAATCAATTGTAGCTAACCGAATCAGAAAAGCTATGTATAATTTTCATTATTTGCGTGGTGTATCGGATAAGAGAGGTCAATTCCAATGTATTAATTGCGTTTTTATAACATCGACTGTGGAAATATTCATTACCCTTTTAAAAACGCATCCTGTAGACACAGATAAATTCTTAAGCATTATAATTAATGATAATGGTGAAAATGCGCTTCATGAACTAATCAGTCAGGTTAGTTATTTATCAGAAAATTCTTTTACTTTTATTTATATTTTGCTGTTATCATTTTTACCTATTAAATGTTTTATTTAAGGATGTTGCACAATATTTGACCAATTGGCATGGAGTGGTCATTGATTTAAAAGCTCCCGACTTCTTGTATATTTACATTCCATTGCATAAAACATTTAAGATGCATAAACTATCTGACATAAGAAGCAAGGAAATAGTAAGCATGTTTTGTAATTATTGTTAATACACAGCAAGAATTAGTTAATATATTTTATAATTCTGGCTCTGTGTCTTATTGAATGTTTATAAATCTCTACCTCAGAAGAATAAGCCACTATGGCCATTTTTTTTTTTTTTTTTCTCAACATTTTAATATTATTACACATTTTTATTTAACTTTTTTCACTTTATCCATAGTTATAGATAAGTAGGTTTAGACCAATAGTAAGGAGAGTTACATGTTTTTAAATGAATACAAAGCCCACTTTCATTCGGAGAGAAACATCTGTTCAAACTGTTCTCTTGTAAAGTTAGGGAAAAGTGATATAGTATCCTGTACCTTCGAAGTACAGGTATATAAATAACAATTGTCTGAACTGTTATAAATTTATTCTGTGGTCCTAAATTAGTTGGAAAAACTTTACTATCTGATAGGACACTGGAGGCTGAATAAAAAAGTTCATATAAACATGGGTCGCAAACCATTCATTTGGCAGCTTGGACCAAAAATGTAAAACAATCATTTTCTGTCCTCATTTTAAGAATAGATCAAAATAATTCTATCATAATTCAACTTGATGCTACCTATATAGTGCACTAAAATCTATATCGAATATGACTAAAATTTACAGTTTACATCTCAAATGGCTAAGAGAGTAAAGTAACTCGTTCATAATGAAAATCACATTATTTTTGATTTAAAAGAGATTTAAGGAATAATTTTCTGGATGAGTTTCCCTGCCAGACTAACTAACCTAATTGTGCTTACCATAATTTTATTTTTCCCTCTTAATAGTAGTAAGAAGATGAAATTCCATTTTGTATACAAAATTTTTATTTTAATATTAGAATCAAGAAATTTTAATAATTTATAATTAATAATTAAGTGTAAATAATAAATGTTAAGGAGGGGACAAGATAAATGAAAACAAACAAAATTAAAAAAATAAGTAATATGAAAAAAGATTATAACTACACTAATTTACACGTTTATATACTTTTGCCAAAGTGTATTTTTTTGTAGATTCTACTGCGCTGAATATGGGAAAAAATCTGTCAGTCTAGTTCAAAAAATATTTATTTAATACTTTAAAACAAATAATAGGGCAAAATATAAAAAGAAAAAATTAAAAATGATTGATTTTACTTTTTCTTATATAATTTTCTTGTTCTGTTTCTCTTAAAATAGGCAAGCAGTAGTCCTCTAACATAGCTTTTTCCCAAAATCCTCTAACATAGCTTTATCTTCAAAAATTTAAAGGTCTTGATGAAAACGCTCAAAGTTCGTCCGTGAGTGACTTTTCAGGCCCAGTTTTTAGGGAAAAAGTCCAGTTGTGAATGGAGAAAATGTGTCTTGAGTGACATGTTCACACCCATTGCATGATAGATTTTTAATAAATCAGCAATATTTTTTTCCTAATTTTCATCCTTATGATTTCCTCATATCCATGGACGTCCATTGGAAAGGAATCCCAAGCATTTTTTTGTTAGTAAATAAAAGATTTTTAAAGTCCTTATCTGGTATTAGTTTACGTATCTGTGGACCGACAAAAATTCCTTCTTTTATTGTAACTTTGCATCTGAAATACTTAGAAAAATTGTGTGTAAATATTTAAAAGCAGAACTATTTTTATCCAGCTTTGACGTAATTTTTTATCAGACCCAATTTGATGTGTAATGGCAAAATTATATTTTGCGGATCCACACATCCAGTCATTCACATCTGAGTTCATATACATGTTTTATTTTAAATATTCCGGTTTCACTTGAAAAGTAAATGTGATAGAGGAAATCAGAAGGCAGATTCTTATTCTGGATTAAAAATCTTTAAAAAAAAAACAAATGATTTCTGGGACTGTTGAACTGAGTCCATTAAGTAACATTAACTTTGAAGTTAGTTACGTATTTTTACGCATTATTTCTTTTAAAGCTTATATCTTTATACCTACTGAATGAATTTTGACACGGGATGTCTTGTTCTAAAGGAAATTTAATTGCCTTAAATTTCAGCTTTTTACTTTTTTAATAAAGCCAACAGGAACTTCATTTTTATCAAAGTTCTATTGAAGAACACTGTTTTTTGTTTTTCCCTTTTTTCTTAAAATTGGAGGATGATGGAGAAAAACGGGTGGCACCTCAGTATTATGTTCATCATGATCTACAAGAAAAATCATATACATCTCATGGTATAAAAAAAAAGTCAAATTTTGTTAACTAGTGTTATAGATATAGTGTTATAATTATATTTTATTTTTATTAATATCTGTACAACATAATGTTTTAGCTGATCGATAAAGTACGCTGTATTACAGCAACCCTTTGTATCTGAGCACTACTAAATGAATTAAATGATTCTCTCTCTTTCTCTAACAGTTGGAATCAATGTTCCGCCTTTGTTCTCAGGATTTTCCTAGCTTATCATACCACTTTTTAAAAATGGTTTTACTATCTGTGAGAAAATATATTTAGTGTTTATTTAAAGATATATATGTGTGTGTTTGTGTGTATGTGTGTGTGTGTGTGTGTGTATGCATAGGGATAGGAGTGATGACCCTAACCCATGTACCTAAATTATGAATTATGAATCGTGTTGTGGTTTTCCATGACATAAAGAAGGCACCTGGAGGTTTGGTCCATGGATGTTCTGCTTTGAGGAAAGAAATATAGATCCTAAGAAATACAGCGCCTGTTGACACCGAGCAGCCATATACTCGTACATATATATCTTTAAATAAACACTAAAAATATTTTCTCGCAGATAGTAAAACCATATATATATATATATATATATATATATATATATATATATATATATATTATTTTTTGGTGTTAGATTATTGTAAAATATATATCTAAAATAATTTATTCATAATTTTTATTAGGGAATAAATTATGGAAATTTCGGAGGAAGAAAATTGAGAGTTGGAACGTTCAACTGCTCTATAAATTCACAAATCGGACCTTTAGATGCAAAAGGAAGACCAAGTAAGTTTAGCTTTTCCCACTAAGTTTATCAGTAATTTCCTGTATAAAGTTAAGATGCCTACATTATTTGTTATTTAAGTCGTTTATTCGTTTGTCGTTATATGTAGTGTTAGGAAAACTGAATAGAGTGAAAGATTAGGAAAAAGGAAGAATCCCTATCCTAAGCTAAATGAATGTTTTAAAATAGTAGTCTTTGTTTTTTTATTCATATGATCTAATATTAACTCCGATCTGGGTTGGAAATAAAAATTAAGAATATCCAATCTCTTTAGTATAATTAATTTTTAATTGAACACCTTTTGGACCAAAAAGAAAATAATTGATTATTTAAGAATTGTGTTGGGTAAATTAACAATAAGATCAAAATCGTAAATACAATGGACTACAAATTTATTTTTAGAATTCATTATTTATTAATTCAATTTAATCATGTATGTGAAACAAAATTATAATTAGATAAATGAATTGTGAAGAAATGTAATTATTTGATTTGTTTATGTATGAAGGATTCGATACCGATAAGAGAGAAGAGAGACAATAAACGGTGGGAGAGAGAGGGGAACAATTGTTGTTATTGTGTTCGACTACCGTCACTCTCTTCGGGGACAAGTAATGCTTGATCAAGCCTATTAGAATGTTGTATTTTGCCTCGACGGCCTTTTTACATCTCTAAATTGTTGCGGAACTTCTGCCTTATATTCCTCTGTCTCTTTATTCAACTAAAGGGAAATCAAAC